>JASVEL010011623.1:600000-1131627 GCA_032618575.1 Nicotiana noctiflora | reverse complement strand
TTAGTTTGTTTCCATTGTTGGTATTTCCATAATTTGTTAGGCTTACCTAGTCGTAAAAACTAGGTATCGTCACGACATGTCTCGGAGGGATGTTTGGGTCGTGACATTGATGTAGCCCCATCTCATCCGGGAAGTACGTAGAGTCTCCTCCTACTGTCCTAACCCTTGTCTTAGCTCCATCATACATGTCATGGATCACTCTAATACATGCTACATGCACTCTCTTAGCCTCCAAACATCTCCATAAGACCTCTCTTGGGACTTTGCATAAGCTTTCTCTAGGTCAATAAACACTGTATGCAAACCCTTCTTCATCGCCATATACTACTCCACCAATCTCCTCACAATGTGGATGGTTTCAGTAGTCGACCGTCCCATCATGAAACCAAATTGGTTCTCGATAATGAACCACTCCTCTTCATCCTCCTTTCAATCACCCTCTCCCAAACATTAATCGTATGGCTTAACAACATGATACCCTTATAGTTCTTGCAGTTTTGGATATTCCTCATGTTCTTGTACAATGGATTCATCATACTTCACCTCCACTCTTCAGGCATTTTCTTCGTCCTAAAAATGATGTTAAACAACCTAGAGAGCCACTCCAAGCCCTCCTTACCCATGCTCTTGTAAAATTCCACAGGAATCTCGTTTGGCACGGTCGCTCTACCCCTACTCATCCTGCCATAGCCCATTTAACCTCCCCCACTCGTATGCGCCGAAAGTATCCAAAATCATGATGACGCTCTGAGTACTCTAACTCACTGGGCACATGCTCATACCACCCCCCTCCCTTCATTCAAGAGCTTATTATTACACACACACACACACACACACACACACACACACACACATATATATATATATATATATATATATATATATATATATATATATATATATATATATATATATATATATATATATATATATATATATATATTAGTTGTTGTTATTTTTAGTTTAGTTCTTTGCTATTATAATAATATAATTCTTTTCTTTTTCATTCTAGTTTGATTGATATTTTTTGGCTAAGTGAAAAAATTTATTTCATGCTAAAAATAATTCTAATAATTTATAATTGAGTACTTAAATTATTTATCACTGTATAATTTAGTTATCATCAATATATCTTGCTAAATGATATACTTCTCAAAGAGCAATTGGTTTGATAGTGTTACGTTGAAAATATAAATGCGGAAATATGTGTGTGATAATGTTTGTCTCTTATATTAAGAAAAAACCGATAAATAACCAAAAAATCAAAACAATAAAAAACAGACTTAATTGGTTTGATTGCGTTTCAATATACGAAGAATCAACTTAAGTGCTTTGATTTCTTTTAGGAAAAAGTAATTCCAAACTTAACCACGAACCCCTTATTTGTAACTGTTTGGGGAAAAAAAAAGCATTTAAAGATCATCAATGATCATGATAGAATGTTTGGGAAGCAGGATTAGTTTTGGACTAATTTACCGAACATGGCATGCATCTTAACGAACTTACCATAATTTTGTTAACATCATCAATTCTTTCTCTTTTCCACATACAAAAGTCTCCCGTAGCCCTCAATTTTCCTTTAGCCTAGCATTCTATACCTTACTAGGGTTGGAAAAGGTTAGAGCCATTTAAGTTCCATGACAAGATATTCATAGTTTAAACCTTTAAGGGGTCGTTTGGTATGTGTATAAGAAAGTATAAGGGTGGTATAAAAATTTAATACCACCTTAATACTATATTTGGTTAGCAAATCAGGTACAAGTTATCCCGGTGTTAATTTTAACACTGGATAACTTATACCTTATAGAAAGTGGGGTAATTAGCACAGGTATAACTTACACCTTCTTCTTAAAAATTATGCAATTGTCATTCTTAATACAACATACCAATCAATGAATAAACAACAATCCTACCATAACCAATCTCAATATAACTTATCCCAGTATAACCTATACCGGCATAATTTATACCGGTATAAATCATATTCCAACCAAACGACCCCTAATAGTATTCATAGTTCTCACCTGTTGGTTTATACAAAATGGAACTACTTTACCATGGTTAAATTATAAATCGAACTAAGTTATGTATTCATTTGGTTTAGTCTAACCGGATACGAATTTTTTTACCATAAAAGTAGGTGAATGATATCTGAAACTACATGATATATAAAAATATTTAAAGAAAAATAATGCCATTATTTACCGAACATGAATTTATTTGAGAAACCCTTATTTACTCTTTAACTACTAAAAATTCGGAATACCCGACCAAATTCGGTCGGTGTTAATTTTTTTTACGAAATCAATCAATTTCGGTTGGTTTTATTCGATAAAAAATGCGAGAAACTTTTTTGACGTTCCACAAAATTTATTTTTCAAGAAACGATCAAGTCGGTCAATTTTTCATATAAAATAAATTAAAATTAATATTCAAAAAATCGACCAAAATCGATCAGTTATTTCAGTCGGGCATTTAAAAAACCGACAGACATCGTTTAATTATTTTCACGCAAAAACACAATTAAAAAGTACACGCACATAGTGAACCCAGTAGAAAATAAAATGTGTAACTAAAAGTTTTGTCATAATAGTAAGAGGTATGTATTAGGAAAAAGTTGAATTTATATTAAAAGTGACGTGGCATGACACGAAGATTGGTCAAATGGTCAAATCACAGCAATTGAGAAAAAGACACAGAAGATGACAGATACGGGAAGAGGAAGTTAAACAAGAAAGAGAAGCAGTTTAGGCATGACACTCGTATCAATTCAAGTTATTTAAATCCAACGGATTGAAAGGCACTAAAAATATGGAACTGAAGACAAAAAGGAGTCCAAATTCAGTATTAAATACATGAAACGTTAGAAAATTGGTATTTAATAGGAATGATTGTGTAACGGCTTATTTAATGTCATTTATTTCTCATAATTGACTGATTAAAACTTAGGTTTCATTCCTTTACCTATAATCCACTATAAAAGGAAGAAGTCCCATCATTTATAAGGACACGAAAATCATCGGCATTCTACTGAAATACAACATTGTTTATTATTTTATTCTTATTCTCAGAAAGCTTATTATTCTTTCGTCTCTTGATTATCAGTAACTCGAGTTTTTATCTTAAATTTTAGTTTTGATCAAAATACTATTTTTTTTTGGTTAAACAAGGTAGTTATGCTTTTTCCTTATAAGAATATGGAAAATATGATGTCTATAAACATATATCAAGTCTTGTCCCGTGGCCAACAAGAACTGTGGTGGAGTGATAAATACTCCTTCATCCTGAATCAGAGGTCTCGAGTTCGAGCCCCTGACAATTTAACAAAATGGATAAAATGAAAATAGTAACAAGTTTGGCCGCTCTCGCAATAAACTTTTAAACAATTAAACAATATAAGCATATTTTTTCAATACGACAAGACACGAGAACAATGTAAAGATTGTAAACCTAGACAAGCTGCTATGACCGACCTGGCCAACCCAGTTGATATGTTTAATGTCAACCAAGAAGAGTAGGTTCAATATATAAAGATTTTAATATTGAACTCGTTATATTTTGAGAGTGGTGCGTTCATATTTACTGTATTTATAATTTTGGTGAATTATTATATATAATTTTTATTTCGTATTAAAGCTGTGGGATGGACAAAGATGCCAAATCCAACATTCTTTTTAAATTCAAAATAGATGGTGTGTTGAGCAGCACGTCTCTAGTGCTATAGCTTTGCAATTTTATAATTTATAAACTATCTCCCAACAAATCAGGATCTTTGCAATTATATTCCCTGCCTACGACCATATCTTTTTTTTTTTTAAAAGCCATTAACTCCTCGCGCCACTTTCGCCGTTTTAGGTCTACACATTAAAAACCAGTATAAGAAGATGGGTAAATTAGGAAGCATAACCTATTAAGGATGACCAATTATCAGTGATTTAATTATGCTGACACAAGATATAAATCTATGGTCGGATATGATGTTGAGACCAGCTTCTATTATATGTATTCAGACATGCAATGTATATAACTTGTGTCAACTGTATTCGTTCGTGCAACGAATATAACTTGTATCATCCGTATTCATTTGTGCAATTATATTCGTTCGTGCAACGAATATAAAATATATCAACTGTATTCGTTCATGCAACGAATACAACCAAAGTAAAATACAGGAGTTTATACAAAAGATACAACATGTATCGACATATATTCGGTCGCGAAGCGAATGCAACCAAGGCAAAATACAAAAATACAGAAAAAATAAAATATTCTTATTGAAAATCGAACTCAAGACTTCCACTTACTAAGCGAGCGCTCTAACTAACTGAGCTAGAAGAGGTGTTTTCTTTTATTTTAATTCAGAACAATTTATCTCTTGTTTCAGTTCTATAATTAGTTAGTTTACTATAAAATATAAATATAGCTACAAACGATACTTTTCTGAAAGTATAGCCACAGATGATATATACAGTGTATATATTTATTGTGTCTCATAATTTTTCCGAAATAAATAAAACATTTAAACAACATCTCAGAATATTTGGCAGTGAGGATAAGTTTTTGGCCACATTTACACAACATGGCATGCTTTTTAACGAGCAAGCCCGTAACTTATCATAATTTGTGTATCACATCATTAAAATTCTTTCTTTTCCCACACGCAAAAGTCTCCCCTCCCATGCACTGACTATATATAGAGATGTCATTAAATCAAAATGTAAGATAGAATCAACATGCATATATACATTATCATGACTCTATGTATCTCTTTCTGCCTCATATTTCTCTTTAATATTTTCTTCTCCAATTCGAAAAACAAGAAGAAACTCCCACCTGGACCCTTTACTTTTCCAATAATTGGAAGCTTACCATTGTTGAGAAATAAATCCTTAGCTGATATTGAACTTATTCTTCAAAAATTAAAGTCCAAATATGGTCCTATAATTAAACTTAGAATAGGTACTTCATTTTCCATATTCATTAGCAGCCATTCTTTAGCCTACCAAGCTTTAGTTCAACAAGGTGCTCTTTGCTCCGACCGTCCAATTGGTTGGCTCACCAATGAAGTCTTGTTTAGCCATGACCGGTCTATAAGCACCGCGTCGTGTGGTCCCACATGGCGGCTCCTACGTCGAAACCTAAGATCCGAAATGTTACATCCTACCCTAGTCATGTCCCGGTCTAAGTCCCGAGCTTGGGCACTAAATATCCTCATTCAACGGCTATATGATAAATCTAATTATGCAATGGAAGTTGTGTTACTTGATCAGTTTAAGCATGCCATCTTTTGTCTTCTTGTTTACATAGTCTTCGGGTTCAAGCTTGACGAGGCTCAAATTAATCAAATTAAAGGTTTACAACATCAAGCACTTTTAGCTACGATTCAGTATAAAATACTAGATATTTTTCCTAGAGTTGGAAAAGTAATTTTTAGAAATCTTTGGAAAGAGCTCATTACATTTCGAAAGGAGACCGAGACTGTGTTCATACCTTTAGTAAAAGCTCGAGTGAAATACATAGAAGAAAAAAATAAGGGTATAGTAGATAAAAAAGAAGAGGAAAATTTGGCTTATGTTGATACGTTGGTAAATTTGGAATTGCCAGAGGAAAAGAGGAAGTTGAGTTATGGAGAAATGGCTAGTCTATGCGGTGAGTTCCTTGGTGCAGCCAGTGATACAACGTCCACTTCCTTACAATGGATTATGGCTTATTTGGTCAAGTATTATTCCATTCAAGAAAAGCTATATAAAGAAATATGTGAAATTGTAGGAGCATCGGAATCAAAGAATAATAATAAGTTGATAAAAGAGGAGCATTTACAGAAAATGCCATATTTAAAAGCAGTGATATTAGAAAGTCTTAGAAGGCATCCACCATCTCATTTTTTGCTACCACATAGGGTGGGAGAGGAAATGGAATTGAACGGCTACGTTATACCAAAGAATTCTATAATCTATTTCATGGTTAGAGAAATGGGTTTAGACCCAAAGGTATGGGAGGATCCAATGGAATTTAAGCCGGAGAGATTCAATGGCGAACCGTTTGATATAACAGGAAGTAGAGAGATCAAGATGATGCCATTTGGCGTAGGGAGGAGAATATGCCCAGGCTATGATTTTTCTCTACTCCATTTAGAGTACTTCGTGGCTAATCTAGTTTGGAATTTCGAATGGAAGCCTGTGGAGGGAGACGACGTTGATTTAACCGAGGAATTAGATTTCACCTTTACCATGAAGAATCCACTTCGAGCTCGCATTACTCCCAGGTTGGACTGAATATTGTTTCCAAGATATAGATATAAACTAGTGTATGAGTTTTTGTGACAATAAATATAACTCCCTAGATTAAACATATATATATATAATTTACTATATCAGTTCATCTTTACTTGTTGTAGCATGTAATCTTCTTATATTCAAGATTATAAATCCACTTTTTATGAAAAATTACCTGTAAATTCTTTTGGATGACTTGTTACTATTAATATTCTTTATATTGCCGGTATATATAAATTAAACTTGAACCTAAAAGACAAATGACAGTTATTTTGTTGTTCAATCCAAAGACATAAAGATGTTTTAACACCTTTGAATGAGGATACTTTTTAATCATATTAAGATTAAGACTGTAAAATGTGCTCTCTCTATCAACTTAATTTTTATGATAAGGCAAGAGGTCCTAATTATATTAGTCACGAGTAAGGTAAGGTCGGTTATGTGAATTTCTCCGAGGTCAAGGGATCCGGTATCGACACCACTTTCTCTATTGCAAACATCTCTTTTGCAACATTTTGCTCTCCGTAGCCTGTTTTCCCTCCTTCCTCTGTTGAGAATTCATAATCTGGTGACGGGTTGAAGGTATTGTCCTCATGTTGTGTATCCATGGTCTCCCGAGGAGTGAGTTACGCCTCATGTCACCTTCGATGACATGGAAGTAGTGTCTTGTATGGTACCGGGTATGTTTACTAGCAAGATAATTTCTCCTTTGTTGTTTGGCTTGCCATGGCAAGCCGAGTTGTTCCACGACCCTCGATCTGATTACGTTTGCTGAGCTACCTAGATCCACTAAAACACGTTTAACTTGAATTTTATTTAAAAGGATAGAGATTACCAGGGCATCGTTGTGGGGCTGAGACACGCCTTCTGCTTCTTCGTCGCAGAATGATTGGACGTCCTCGGGCACATAGCTCTGAGTCCATTTTTCTCTCGTGATCGACACCTTGGTGCGTCTGAACACAGGTTGTTGAGGGACATCAACTCCTCCAATGATCATGTGGATCACATGTTGTGGTTCTTTCTTTTTCATTTTTTCTTGCATCTCTCTTCTTGAAGTGATTCTTAGCCCGATCATTTAGGAATTCTCGAAGGTGGCCCTCGTTGAACAACCGAGCCACTTCTTCTCTTAGTTGCCTGCAATCTTTTGTTCTATGACCATGTGTGCCATGATAATTGCACATCAAGTTCGGGTTCCTTTGAGAAAGATCGGTATGTATAAGCCTAGGCTACTTGGTGTCTTTGATTCGTCCGGTAGCTGACACAATCCCTGATACATCTACGCTAAAGTTGTACTCCTATAATCGACGTGCCTCTACGGGGTCGGTATGCTTATCGAATTTTCTTTTACTCATGAGTTCCTGAGAACTTTGACCTCGATCGTCTCTCTGATCATTCCGATGAGAGTTCCGACCTGAACCGCTGTTCCTTCGATTGACATATGGTTGATACCGCTCCTTGTTCGATCTCGATTCCATATTTGTGCCCCTCGGGGGTTCGGCCGCGAACTGTTAGGATGAACATGAAATCGAGGAGAATCCTAACTGATCATTCTTGACCCTGATTTTTGATTGATAATGGTTGTGCACATTTGACCACGTCACAGCTAGATACTCGATCAAGTTCTGCTTTAATTGTCGAGACACAATCAAACTCCTTTTTATTCAAGCCCTTAATAAAAGTTGTACTGCTCAGTCGTCAGAGACTGGTGGTAATTCCATTCTTTCCATCTGAAACCTAGATATGAACTCTCTTAACATCTCGTCGTTCCACTGTTTAATTTTGAAGACGTCAGATTTTCTCGTGGCCACCTTTATGGCATCGGCAAAGGCATCTGCTAATGTAGCAAACGAGTTAACAAAGTTAGTAGCTGAGTTGTGATACCAAATCATATCTCCTTTCGACAATGTTTCGCTAAAACTTTTCAACAAGACTGATTCGATCTCATCGTCATTCAAATTGTTTCCTTTGATTCCGCAAGTGTATGAAGTAATATGCTCGTTAGGCTCGCTTTTTCCATTATACTTGGGTATATCAAATTTTTTTGTGAATGGGCATCGGAGCCACACTCTAAGGGAATGGTTTTTGTATAAATTTTTTGGCATCTAAACCTTTCCAAACTAGAGGTGCCACGGTATCTGATCTACACGGAAGTTATAGGTCTCCACCTTTTTGTCATTGTCCTCAATTTTCTTCTCCCCAGACTTGATCCTCTTGTTTAGATCTTCGAGCATCCTCATAATTGCAACGTCATTCCCCGAGCCATTTTTATCGGGTCTTTCTAGTGTTGGGTGAGTACGTCGAGTATTCACTAGTTGTGACGACCTGGTCTGTTATCACGTGAGTCACCATCTCATTTTCCCTTTAGTGTGTTGCTTCATATTTTTATATCAGTGTTATAGTTGATTGGGTGTAATTGAATTAGTTTTGATTGAAAATAAGGCACATAGCCTCTTAGAAGGAAGCTTGTTTTAGAAAAGTCAATCAAAAGTTGACTATGTGGTTAGAGGGCTCGGATGTGAAATTACGGTGGTTCGGATAGCTTTGGGGGATGATTTATGTTCCAATATATCACAATAAACACTTTAAAAGTAAATCACAAGACTATATTCCATTCACTAAAAGCTAAAACTTAAAACAAACTGTTCAAGAGAACGCGCATGATGCTTATGACATATCCAACACATCATCTTCATCAAACACATTTGAATCTGCTTGTGTCAATGTTGTCTTAACATCTTTACTTTCATCATCTACAATTCATATGCAATATGAATTAGTTAAATATCAAAAATAATTAAATTTAAACACTAATAATATTTGTTCACATTAAAAAATATTACCAGGTTAAGTTTGAGAAAATCTGTGCAGCCAATTTCGAGTAGTAACAAGTGTTTGGATATCTTCATAATAAATACAACTTCTGTACTTAGTAAGAACACACCACCAATGCTAAATGTTGAGTTTTATGCTAAAATGGCAATAAGAATACTAAGACATCATGTACCGTCATTGAAAGATCCGGATATTTTTCTAGAATAGTTCTTCCAATACATGACAACATACATCTCTTCAAACTTCTCAAGATCAAATTTTGGTTCCTCTTAGTAAAGATCAAATTCTGACTTTCCATCTGTAAAGACAGTATACTTTTTATTTTTTTATATATTTTAATAAATATTTTATTAGGCCTACGAGCCGGCCCGATCCATCCTCAGTCAAGCCTCACGGGCCACGTGCTTACTCAGGCCGGGCTTATAAACCTCATTTTAAATGGACTCCAAATATTCTAGCTCAACCCTGCAAAATCACGGGTTGGTCGGGCCAAGCCTATATTGACGGCTCTAATGATCATTGTAGCAATTTGTTCATAGCCTCAAAGCTCTCAGAAGTACAGCTACGGATCGGAAATGACAGAATATCCTTTCGCAAGGCAACGATAATAGTCCAATCAACTATGTAGGGAGAAACATCCCACACTACATTTGTAGTACCATTAAAATTTCTCAATTCCTCATTTATAATAAACGCTTTGAACCGCATAAGAATGAGTAAGAAGCAAATAAAGACATAAGCCTCAAGGAATCAAATCGCACGATGAGGAATCAAGAAGGGAAATGCTCCTAACATCCATGTAGCCCCTCGAAGATAAGTACAGACGTGTTGTACTGATCCGCAAGACTCTACTAAACTTGCCCATGACTCGTCAGACCTAGGTGAATTGCGAGGTATAGGGACTTCCGTCCATGGAGAGGCAATTGATATGTCGACTATCTCGTCTATAGGAAAGAAAATCGCAAAGTTGACAGCAGAGCTTGAAGAGACAAAGGCTAGAGAACAAAGAGAGTGAACAATTTAGTACCCTTCTCATTAAGCTAGAAAAGAGGGACCAACAATTTAATCTCCTTCAAGGTCAGCTAGCCAATCTAGGTGCTTTCCCCATTTATCAGTCTCATGAGCCTTCCTCATATGCTAATCATTCTCGTCGTGATCCTTCGAACCATATAGATAATGAAGGTTCTAGTAGTGAAGATGGAGATGATGCAATATAAAACACTCATTGAATGGTATATATTGCTAAATAAAGTCTTGAACTTGTGAATATTTAGTTGGGAAGTAATTTTGAATGATGATTGTATTGTTTTTATTATTTTGTTGTTGAACATTTTTATAGTTGTTGTTGTGGTCGGGTTGTTGTTGTGGTTGTTATTAGCGTTGTTGTTGATTAATTATTATTGGTGTTTGTGGTTGTTGTTGTTGATTATTGTTGTTGAATGGCAGCAATGTAACGGTTCCATTATTGGATGGATGTTGCTTGTAATTGATAGGTGATGTAGCTTAAAAGAGGGCATATTCTATCTAATTTTTACCCAGAATACCAACCAAAGTCGGTCAAAAATCTCTTTTTTTTCTTCAGAAATTCAAAATTTCGAACAGAGTTCGGTCGGAAATTTCAAATGAAATCTACAGAATCTTGAAATATCCGATCAAAGTCAATTGGAAATGTATTTTGAAATTATTTTTTTTAGTATACTGACTAATTTCGGTCGTCTTATTACAATTTACAAATAATGATAACATTATTATATTTTTAAAATCCGACCGATGTCTGTCTCTATTTGAAAAAAAAAATAACTAATATCGATACATATCAATCGGTATTTTTATCTTTGTTGTCAGTCAAAACACATTGAAATAACCGATCGGCTTCGATCGCAACACCTTAGCGACCATTTTTTTTACTAATTAAAAAAGGCCGGAAGTCAGTCGTTTTTCCTCAAATTACGACCGATTTCGGTCGATTTGGGTGGACACTATTAGGCAATTTTCTAGTAGTGTCTCCATCCATAGATTTCCATTCGAAATGCCAAATCAAATTAGCTACAAAATATTGTGTAGCCATAGCCTGGACAATTCTCCTTCCATTACCAAATGTCATCATATTAATCTCTCTGCTCGCTATTTTATCAAACTATTCTTCACTATCTCCATTCACAACAAAATTTCTCTGGATTAAATTTCATTGGATCATCCCACACAGTTGGGTCCAAATCCATTTCTCCCACCAAGATATTAATACATTATTCGGTATTTCATAGCCGTTCAATTCCATTTCCTCGGTCACTCATAGGAAAAAGAAATGTACCGGTGGATGTCGTTGATGGTAGGCTAGGAACTCATGTTTCTATATTTTACACTTTAATTGCTATATTTTGATTGTTTTTAGCCTAGTTGTTAGTACGTCGTATTTATTAAGTGTGTTATGTTGTGTAGATGTGATTTCGAGTGAAGAAGCGAATTTAGAGATGAAATGGATGATTTGGAGCTTTGAAATCTGAGTAAAAGCTTAAAAAATTAAGTCAGGGTTGAAGACCAGTCACCTAAGACCTTCCAAAATCACTGCTTTTAAATATGGCATTTTCTGTAAATCCTCCTCTTCTATTGCCTCTTCTGTCACCTTATTGTTCTTTGATGGTAAAGGTGCCCTCACAACTTTCGATATTTATTGGAACAATACCACACACTTATGTTTTGGTACAAATAATTATCGATCAATCATATCAATTGTTCAAGTCCAAATTTAAAGTCGAGCGAACGACCACGCGAGGCACCACTTTTTCTGAGCTCTTTTAAAGCTAAAAAATGTGTTGCTCTAAATAAGCACAAAAAAATTCTTTTTATTTTTTGATGAGGGGGCAAATTGCATTAATAAAGAAAAACACTTCAAACTTTTTATTTCCTTCCAATTTCATTTTTTCCCATTTTCTATTTACACCTCTTATCAAATTAGAAAAAAAATCCAACACTCTTGTCAACCCATTGAAACTTGTGAACAACTTGACAAGATCGGTAAAATAAAGATTGCAGCAACAAACTTATGACCAGTTAAATAACATAGGCATATCTTGCCAATAAGTCAGGACTTATGAAGTGTGAACAACGTAAATATTTTGAACGGATCATCCCAGTTGAAATGTTTAATGTCAACCAAATCTACATTCTTTTTTAAATTCAAAACGGATGGTGTTGAGCAGCAGCACGTCTAGTGCTATACTTTGCAATTATAATTTATAAAATATATCCCAACTAATCAGGAGCTTTGCAATTCTATGTCAGCTACAACCATATCCTCTTTTTAAAGCCATGCCACCAAATAATACTGCCGCGCAACAAACTTCCTACTCTACCCTATGTATGTATATGTGTGTCTGTCTCTGTCTGTGTGTATAATCATGTATAATCCAAATATAATCATTGTAAAATTTATGTATACTCACTAGAAAAAATAAATAGTAACGACAAACATTTAAAGAAAATCAACATGTCAGAATGCTTGGCAGTGAGGATAAGTATTGGCCCCATATACACAACATTGCATGCTTTTCAACGAACAAGCCCATTACTTACCATAATTTCATTTTCATCACATCATTAAATTTCTTTTTTCCACACGCAAAAGTCTTCCCTCCCATGCAGTGATGCATATATATATATATATATGTCACCAAATCAAAATGTAAGATAGAATCAACATGCATATATACATTATCATCGCTGTATGTATCTCTTTCTACCTCATATTTCTCTTTAATATTTTCTTCTCCAATTCCAAAAACAAGAAGACTCCCCCACCAGGTCCCTTTACTTTTCCAGTAATTGGAAGCTTACCATTGCTGAGAAATAAATCCTTAGCTGATATTGAACTTATGCTTCAGAAATTAAAGTCAAAATATGGTCCTATTATTACACTCAGAATAGGTACTTCGTTTTCCATATTCATTAGCAGTCATACTTTAGCCTACCAAGCTTTAGTTCAACAAGGTGCTCTTTGCTCCGACCGTCCAATTGCTTTACCGACTAATCATGTTTTAAGCAGCCATGACCAAACCATAAACACCGCATCATGTGGCCCCACGTGGCGGCTCCTCCGTCGAAACCTCAGATTGGAAATGCTCCATCCCTCTCTTGTCAAGTCCCAGTCCAAGCCTCGAGCTTGGGCACTAAGTGTCCTCATTCATAGGCTACTTGATAAATCTAATTATGCTACAGAAGTGATGGTGCTTGATCATATTAAGCATGCCATCTATTCTCTTCTTGTTTTCATGTGCTTTGGGGACAAGATGGACGAGGCTCGAATCAAGCAGATCACAGATTTACAACATCGAGCACTTTTAGCTACGATCCAATTTAAAATACTTAACATTTTTCCCAGGATTGGAAAAATAATTTTCAGAAATCGTTGGAAAGAGCTAACTGCATTACGAAAAGAGGTAGATAGCATGCTCATACCTCTAATACAATCTCGAGTAAAATACATAGAAGAAAGAGCTAAGGATAGAGTTCATAAAAAAGAACAGACGGTAGCTTATGTGGATACATTGCTAAATTTAGAATTGCCGGAGGAAAAGAAGAAGCTCACTTATGAGGAGATGGTCAGTCTCTGCGGTGAGTTCCTTGGTGCAGCCAGCGATACAATGTCCACCTCCTTGCAATGGATTATGGCCTATTTGGTCAAGTACCCTTCCATTCAACAAAAGCTATATAAGGAAATATGTAAAATTGTAGGAGCACTAGAATCAAAGGGAGAAAATAACAATAAGTTGATAAAAGAGGAGCATTTACAGAAAATGCCATATTTAGAAGCAGTGATATTAGAAGGTCTTAGAAGGCACCCACCATCTCATTTTTTGCTGCCACATAGGGTGGGAGAGGAAATGGAACTGAGCAGCTATTTCATTCCAAAAAATTCTATAATCTATTTCATGGTCAGAGAAATGGGTTTAGACCCAAAGGTATGGGAGGAACCAATTGAATTTAAGCCAAAGAGGTTCTTGAATACTGATAGAAACGGTAAACCATTTGATATAGGAAGCAGAGAGATCAAAATGATGCCATTCGGTCTAGGGAGGAGAATGTGTCCAGGCTATGATTTTGCTGTGCTCCATTTAGAGTACTTCGTGGCTAATCTAGTTTGGCATTTCGAATGGAAGCCTGTGGAGGGACACGACGTTGATTTAACTGAGGAGTTCGATTTCACCTTTACCATGAAGAATCCACTACGAGCTCGCGTTAGTCCTAGGCTGAACTGATTGTTTGCTATATAAGTAAGTTTTTATGTTTATCTTTTCTTTTGAATCTTCACTGGCAACATTATAACAAAGTCAGTAATAGCATATTTATCATGTTTATCATGTATGCATATTTTCCTATAAATCACACTGTACCAAAGTCATATATATTGACTTTAACTATATAGAAATCCTATCTGTAATTTTGTGGCTAGCAGTGTAAAACATCCCTAATAATTTTGTTCTAAAGTAGTTCAAAATTGACAATATCTGTTATTTGAGAAAGCATCATGCTGATACAAGGAGAATTTAGTGTTTATAAATTTCATGTCATTCCGGAAAACCTAACAATTAACCAAATCAAAGCAAAGATAGATCACAAGTTGCATTGTAGATCAACGTCGTCTCCATCCATAGGTTTCCATTTGAAATGCCAAATCAAATTAGCTACAAATGGAGCAGAGCGAAACCATAGCCTGGACATATTCTGCTCCCAATACCAAATGGCATCATCAAACTACTTTTCACTATCTCCATACACCAAAATCTCTTTGGCTTAAATTCCATTGGATTATCCCACACATTTGGGTCCAAACCTATTTCTCCCACCAAAAAATTAATTGTAGTATTTTGGGTATTTTAAAGCCGTTAAAGTGAATTTCTTCCGTCACTCTATGTGGCAAAAGAAATTGGACTTAGCTCTCTCCGTGGATTTCTAAATATTATTTTGCCTAATATTGGAAAATCTCAAGTATTTTGAATCGACGATAACCAATAAGTGTTCGATGATGTACATGTTTAATGCTCGACTGCAAATTTATGAGGACATGACCTTTGATAGAAATGTTTGGGGGTCAAGCATTAGGGTTGTAGGGAAGGGGTAGTGGAGCTTTGCGCACTTTATTCCGGTGTTGAGGAGGGATTGGATTAGGATTGATTTAGATAGTCTGCAGTCTATGTAAAATTCACTTTATCCTTGATATATCTTTGCATCGGGCCTTAGTTTCTGGTTAATGCTATTTCATGTCATTTATCGATTGTTTGTTATGCTTTTGTTACTATTATGGTTTCGATTGAAGTCACTAATGAATTGTCTTCTTCTCTTTTCCTTTTCTTTTTCTGAGCGGAGGGTCTTTCGAAAATAGCCTTTTTGCCCTTTTGGGTAGGGGTAACGTCTGCGTACCTGTTACCCTCCACCCCACGTTGTAGAATTTTAGTGGGAAGTAATTGTTGTTGTTGTTGTTACTCCGAAACACATCAGGACAAGAAGACAGAAGATGGCATACTTAAAATGATCAAGTAACATAACTTCAGTGGCAGAACGAGAATGAGCTAGAAGGACCCTTCGAATGAGGATATCTACAGAAACATAACATAATTAAGTAATTAAAAATGATAATTTCTTTAATAAAATTAAACTTTTATATAAGACGGTCATAAGATTTAACATGGTATGATAGTAGGGTTCAAATCTTATCAGTATCCTAACTTAAACTTTTAAATGATATGATTGCAAAATTAAACAGTTACCTAGCACCCAGGCGCGATTGTTGGAGGTTTCGACGAAGGAGCCGCCATGTGGGACCAAAAGAGGCGGAGCTGGTAGTCCTTTGGTTGCAGTTCAATATTTTGGTGGCCTATCGGAGCAAATGGCACCTCGTTGAACTAAAACATGGTTGGCTAATGAATATTAAAGGAGAAGACCCCATTTTTATGGAGATTATAGGACCGAATTTGTGTTTTAGGTCTCCGACAATGACTTCAATATCGTGTGCAGTTTTTCCAGGCCATGGTAAGATATGAATTGAAGGGCACGGTGGCATAACTAGTAAAGTTATTCCAGTGGGAAGTGAGACATTTTTTTAATGCTGTTTAAATTTCAAATAAGTAAAAATGTAATTTGACAAATAATATTCAATATATGTCATATATTTTTAAAATCTGATATTTTATCTATATAAATAATGTAATTTTTAATAAATAGACCCTAACCCAAGTTTGTCTTCGTCTCTATTTAACAGGATGCAAGGTAAGATTACGTACAATAGACTCTTATAGTCCGATACTTTTGCGGACCTTGCAACATGGGCATATCTAGGCCTAAGGGTATGGGTTCACGTGAACCCATACTCCTCTCCCTAAACCATTTGTAACTATGTTATATTTTTTTAAAATTACTTAAATATATGTGAGTGCACCCATGCCAAAAACTCATACGATGCAATAATTATTGAGTGCACCTCTACGAGTAAAATTGGTGGTTCAAATCTCACTTCGAATGGACTTATTTTTTGCATAGGGCATTGATATATACGTGAAAATCACCAAAAAAATTTAAAGCGAGCATTAATATATACTCTAATTTTTAAAATGTAGTGTGTTCATGGTAAGAGTCCAATGTAAAATACGTGATTCTAAATCCACCCCTTTTTACACTAATACATACATTCTCTTGAAATTGTGAATACGCCTCTGCCTTGCACGTATCAAAAGTTTAATGCATCGAGCTATTTATTATTTTTTAAGGGTAAGATCCCAATTATTGGGAATATGAAGGGACCGGTGGACGTTTTTTGTTTTTATGGAACAAAATATTAAAGAGAAATACGAGGAAGAATGAGATATCGAAAGTGAAAATAATGACGAAGCAAGAGTAAGTAATGTGCCTTGCTCAGATTGTCTTCAATATTCTACACTACAATTATGTACATGCAGTCAGATGCAAGGAGAGAGAGAGAGAGAGATTTGTTGCTTAGTGTGGGAAATGGGAATGAAGAAAGGATGATAATTAATAGCTTGAATAATGGTCGGGTATAGTGATAAAGTACTCTTCTATTATTAACCAATAATTAATTAATTATAGATTTTAAATTCGAGCTATGAGTATGAAGTCTCATTTGTTGGGAGCGCTTTAATAAAATATTTCGTTGCTATTCCTTATTAGTCGAGTGAGTATGGAATCTCCTTTGCTGGGAAGCACTTTAGTAAAGTGTTTCGGTGCTATTCCTTATTAGTCGGGTGAGTATGGAGTCCCCTTCGTTGGGAATGCTTTAGTGAAATATTTCGGTGTAATTCCTTATTAGTTAGGCGTGTATGAAATCCTCATTGTTAGGGAGCACTTTAGTGAAATGTTTCAGTCTCTTTGGTTGGAGGATGTTTTACCCTCAATATAAGAATTTCCGGTGAGATTATATTTAATCGGAGCTCAATAGAAATAAGGACACGAGGCGAAAAAACAAAAATAATTAATAGCTTTGAGAAACGACCATCAAGGCGTGTGGTAATGAGATTTCTTTTTCAAGTTCGAAGAGCGCTTCCTCTTTAAATGAATATATATCCTACATAAGACACGCAAATGTGAATTAATCAAAGTTAGTCGATTTATTTAGAAAAAAACCTTCAAGTTAGGAAGAGTAGATTTTGTATGAATACCAGGTGAGTAGTGACCAAATGTATCACATGAAAGTCCCTAGAAATATTTATTCTGAATAATATGTTGAGGTATCTAGGGTGAAATTCAAAAATAATTAAATTTACAAGTGATAATTAAAAATAGCCACAATTGCAAAAATAATTGAAATTTAGTCACTTTTTATGTAAAGATAAATTTGAATGAAAATATTGTTCACAATCTAAAACATATTTCAGTATAATATAATAGAGTTTGAATTTTTTTTACATGTGATCTTCCAGCATAATATAGTGGAGTTCCAGCATAATATAATGTAGTCCAGGGGCAGCTCAACTAGTGGCCTAAAGCCAAAATTATTTATGAGGCCTTAAATTTTTATTTTTCTTCTTTTTGGAGATTCAAATTAATAATTAATATTTTATAATTAAATTCTTTCTATTAATCCTTTTTTTCTAAAAATAACTCTCTAATATTTATTAATTTAGTTTTTTATTATGTCTTAAAAAATCAGCAGGAGCACCTTTGAGATTCCATTAAAGTTTTAGTCGATCTCATTTGATTTTTTGAGTTTTGATCAATTTATAATGTTTAGTTGATACTCTATAAATTCTAGCTAGTGTATAACAAAAAATTAATATACTATATAGAAGATATCATGTTGAAAGATACTAAATTTTCATAACAATATAATCTTATTCTAGAAGTTATAACTTAATATTCCCCGTGTCTCAATTTATGTGACACTTTTTGTTCTCGAGGTTCAAACTTCTTGATTTTGACTATGCATTTAGATATAGAATCTTTAAACTTTTTAAAATAAAACTACATACTTGAAAACTATATACAAGTACTATAATTATTTAAAAGACATATAAATAAATACTATCAATGTATAATACATTTAACTCTCAAAATCGAACATTGTCACATATATTGGGACGAAAGGAGTAATTGATATCAAGACGAATCAGCTTTTTTTCGTTTACTTCGATACTTTAAAACTTTCAAAAGAATGGAATAAAATGTAAAATTAAGCTATAAATTTAACTACATAAAAAATTTGGGGCCTTCCAGAGGGGCTTAAAGCAAATGCTTTATTATGCTGAAACTTTCCGTGTTGCGGCAAAATATTATAGCTATTTTTCAATAACTTTTTAAACGTTGATTATTTTTTAATTAGCAGTCCAAAACTGGCTAGCCCATGCTATTTTCACCGTATCTAGTTGTACTTTAATCACTAACTGAAAATCATTAATTAATATCGTATCCTTTGGTGCAATAAGAAAAAAAAGATAATGACAGCTATAGTCTTGAATTGATTGAAATACTGTCACACTTTATTTAATCACACTCCATGCTGAATCGTTCATTTTCTTTATACTTTAATAGTGAAATAATTTACAAGGAAATCGAGCACCGTATAAGGGACTCGATTCGTAACATGCTCTTTATCTTTTGATCCCCACACCTTCGTATCAAAGCAGGGAAGGATTGACTTTCGGATTAAAATAATAGCATATAATAGCAGTAATCCTTCTCATTTCTTCTTTTGTAATCCTATCTACTATACATGACATGCATGCTTACCTGTAAGTACGGAAAATATACTCAAGGGGCCAAATGAAAGGGCACTGAAAGGTCTTCAATTAAAACATGGCTCTGCCACTGCAAGTATATATAGATGTCACAAATCAACATAGAAAGGGCACAACTAGACTAAATGGATAGCTGGTTGGTCATTATCATCACTCTATGTATCTCTTTCTGCCTCATATTTCTCTTTAATATTTTCTTCTCCAATTCCAAAAACAAGAAGAAACTCCCACCTGGACCCTTTACTTTTCCAATAATTGGAAGCTTACCATTGTTGAGAAATAAAACCTTAGCTGATATTGAACTTATGCTTCAGAAATTGAAGTCAAAATATGGTCCTATAATTACACTCAGAATAGGTACTTCGTTTTCCATATTCATTAGCAGTCATACTTTAGCCTACCAAGCTTTAGTTCAACAAGGTGCTCTTTGCTCCGACCGTCCAATTGCTTTACCGACTAATCATGTTTTAAGCAGCCAGGACCGAACCATAAACACCGCATCATGTGGCCCCACGTGGCGGCTCCTCCGTCGAAACCTCAGATTGGAAATGCTCCATCCCTCTCTTGTCAAGTCCCAGTCCAAGCGTCGAGCTTGGGCGCTAAGTGTGCTCATTCGTAGGCTACTTGATAAATCTAATTCTGCTACAGAAGTGGTGGTGCTTGATCATATTAAGCATGCCATCTATTCTCTTCTTGTCTTCATGTGCTTTGGGGACAAGATGGACGAGGCTTGAATCAAGCAGATCACAGATTTACAACATCGAGCACTTTTAGCTACGATCCAATTTAAAATGCTTAACATTTTTCCCAGAATTGGAAAAATAATTTTCAGAAATCGTTGGAAAGAGCTAACTGCATTACGAAAAGAGGTAGATAGCATGCTCATACCTCTAATACAATCTCGAGTAAAATACATAGAAGAAAGAGCTAAGGATAGAGTTCATAAAAAAGAACAGACGGTAGCTTATGTGGATACATTGCTAAATTTAGAATTGCCAGAGGAAAAGAAGAAGCTCACTTATGAGGAGATGGTCAGTCTCTGCAGTGAGTTCCTTGGTGCAGCCAGCGATACAATGTCCACCTCCTTGCAATGGATTATGGCCTATTTGGTCAAGTACCCTTCCATTCAACAAAATCTATATAAGGAAATATGTAAAATTGTAGGAGCACTAGAATCAAAGGGAGAAAATAACAATAAGTTCATAAAAGAGGAGCATTTACAGAAAATGCCATATTTAAAAGCAGTGATATTAGAAGGTCTTAGAAGGCACCCACCATCTCATTTTTTGCTGCCACATAGGGTGGGAGAGGAAATGGAACTGAGCGGCTATGTCATTCCAAAAAATTCTATAATCTATTTCATGGTCAGAGAAATGGGTTTAGACCCAAAGGTGTGGGAAGAACCAATGTAATTTAAGCCAAAGAGGTTCTTGAATACTGATAGAAATGGTGAACCATTTGATATAGGAAGCAGAGAGATCAAAATGATGCCATTCGGTCTAGGAAGGAGAATGTGACCAGGCTATGATTTTTCTCTGCTCCATTTAGAGTACTTCGTGGCTAATCTAGTTTGGCATTTCGAATGGAAGCCTGTGGAAGGAGACGAAGTTGATTTAACTGAGGAGCTAGATTTCACCTTTACCATGAAGAATCCACTACGAGCTCGCATTAGTCCTAGGTTGAACTAATTGTTTGACCTTACCCCTACCTTAGGGTAGAGAGGCTGTTTCCAAATAGACCCCCGGCATCCTTCCCTCCAAGAACTTCCCACCTTGCTCTTCTCGGTTGGAAGTGGGGGTTGCTTACCATCAAAGCAACCCCTCTTGTCTTGCTATATAAGTAACTTTTATGTTTATCTTTTCTTTTGAAGTTTAGACAAGAGGGGTTGCTCTGATGGTAAGCAACCTCCACTTCCAACCAAGAGGTTGTGAGTTCGAGTCTACCCAAGAGCAAGGTGGGAAGTTTTTGGAGGGAAAGATGCCGGGGGCTATTTGGAAACAGCCTCTCTACTCTGGGTAGGGGTAAGGTCTGCGTACACGCTACCATCTCCAGACCCCACTAAGTGGGATTATATAGTGGGTTGTTGTTGTTGTTTTTTTCTTTTGAAGTTTCAATGGCAACATTATAACAAAGTCAGTAATAGTTGAATGCCTTGTATTATGTATGTATATTTTCCTATAAATCATACTGTACCAAAGTCATATATATTGACTTTCACTATATAGAAATTCCTATCTGTTATTTTGTGGGTAGCAGTGTAAAAAATCCCTATTAATTTTGTTCTAAAGTAGTTCAGAATTGACAATATCTGTTATTTTGCGTAAGCATCTGCTGATACAAGGAGAATTTAGTTTTTATAAATTTCATGTCATTCCGGAAAGACAGAACAATTAACCAAATCAAAGCAAAGATAGCCATTTTGTCATTCATCCACAAGTTGTAGCGTAGTTATTTCGTTGTTCATCCAAAGATTTGAACTTATCTAGGACAGATGCAAGCTCTCAGTGGATTCTTCATCGTAACCGTGAAATCAAATTTTTCAGTTAGATCAATGTCGTCTCTATCCATAGCTTTCTATTTGAAATGCCAAATCAAATTAGCTACAAATTATTGCAAATGGAGCAGAGCAAAACCATAGCCTGGACATATTCTCCTCCCATCACCAAATGGCATCATCTTAATCTCTCGCTGCCTATTATATCAAACTACTCTTCACTATCTCCATCCACCAAAATCTCTCTGGCTTAAATTCCATTGGATTATCCAACACATTTGGGTCCAAACCCATTTCTCCCACCAAGAAATTAATCGTAGTATTTTTGGGTATTTTATAGCCGTTAAATTGAATTTCTTCCGTCACTCTATGTGGCAAAAGAAAGTGGACTTAGCTCTCTCCATAGATTTCTAAATATTACTTTGCCTAAGATTGGAAAAATCTCTAAGTATTTTGAATCTACGATAACCAACAAGTGTTTGATGTTGTACATGTTTAATTTCCCTAATTTGACCCTCATCAAGTTTTACCCCGAAGCACATCAGGACAAGGAGACAGAAGAAGGCATACCTAAAATGATCAAGTAACATAACTTCAGTGGCAGAATCAGAATGAGCTAGAAGGACCCTTTGAATGAGGATATCAGTAGAAACATAACATAATTAAGTAATTAAAAATGATATTTTCTCTAGCTAACAAATTAAAATCTAAAGATCGAGATGGTCACAAGATTTAACATGGTGTTATATCAGGGTTCAAATCTTATCGTTATCGCCATCCTAACAAATTGAAATTGTGCTAGCTCTTTGTAACAGCTTAAACTTTCAGATAATATGATCGCAGAATTAAACATTTACCTAGTACCCAGGGCCGGTTGTTGAAGAAGGATGAAGCATTTGTGAGAGGAGGTTTGGACGAAGAAGCCGCCATGTGGAGCCATAGTCCATTGGTTGCAGTTCAATATTTTGGTGGTCGGCGTAGTGATTGGGCCTAACGGAGCAAATGCCACCTCGTTGAACTAAAACAATGGCTGCTCGTGAATATTCTGCACTATATATATTGTAGAACTATTATGTACATGGAGAGAAAAATATTTGTTGGGTATTGTGGGAATGAAGAAAGGAAGACTAGTATCGGATGTACACGGAGGGGACTCGATTTACTAACATGCTCTTTATCGTTTTACTTTAAATTTAATTTACATACAAAAATAGTATAAATACTTTTATATTATCAATGTGATATTATCGAGTATAATATATGTATATCATTTACCATTCTATCGTTACAAATATATATTTTCGGTGAGTTAGTTATTTATAGTTAGTTGGAGAAGGATTGCACCCTAACAAATAATAAAAAAGTTTTTGTAAATGCAGTTTTTGGCTAAGTGATTTTAATGGAAAGTTTCGAAAAATCGTATTGAAACGAAGATCACCTTTTGAGCCAGGTATTTTTCATGATATAGACAACCCACCCTCATGCAAGCATAAAATTTGAACTCTCTGCTTTGTATTTCTTATACAAACTCTCTGTGTAATCTTTCCACTATCTGTATGGTTTTACCAGATATGAGAACACAAATTACTTACATCATTTATGTAGTTGCCAATATTAGTTTGTTGTCAACAATTGCCTGTTTATTGGCTTTTAAGTAACTGCTATCCAGAAGTTAAACCCTTTATCAAGTGTAACAGATTAACTTGACATTCTCTAGGTTATGAATTGGGGGAATTCTGGGAGAAAGTGCGAGGGCAAGAAGTTATTCAAGTAGCCAAAGCGAGTGGAAAGGAGCGCGGGACCGGACCGGGGTTAGGTGCATCACGGATGCAGGATGGTGTAGTCTCGATGGGAGCTCTGCGTCAAACAGAGATGACAGGTGCTAGAGACTCAGACCTCAAACGAGGGAGGGACACAAAGCTATAGAACTAGGGGAGTCGGGCATTCGGAGCGGCCATAGAGACTTAGGTACGTTGGTGCGCATTAGGGTGATGAGGTCGTGGCTTGTGCGTGAGGACGAGGTAGAGGTCGAGCGACCGGCCCTGACGAAATCCCGGTGGAGTTCTCGAAATGCATGGGTAAGCCGGAGTGGAGTGGCTCACCGGTTGTTCAATGCGATTCGGTCCAGAGATGCCGGGAGGAGTGGAGGGAGCGACGATGTTGCCGCTTTATAGAAAGAACAAAGGGATATCCAGCGCGTTGCAACAACTATAGGGGCATGAAATTAATAAGTCACACCATGAGGGCCGAGAAACGGCGACGAGGCTGTGGCGAGGGAGTCGACATCTATTTCCGAGAACTAGCGTCGGTTTCATGCCGGTCGGTCCACTACGTGCCTATCCACCTTGGTCGAGATTGGTCGGAACAACCAGGGATATGGAAGACTCCGTACGGTGTTTATCGACTTGGAGTAAGGCGTATGACAAGGTCTCAGTGAGGTAGTAATGGAGGTGCCTGCGAGGCTGCAGGGCCTGTCGAAGCCTACTACCGTAGTAATCGAGGACATGTAAAATGGAGCTAAGTCCAGGGTCGGGACGATGGGGCGGCGACTCAGACCATTTTCCGGTGGTTATAGGGCTCCATCAAGGATCCGCGCTTAGCCCCCTCTTGTTGCCTTGGTGCTGGATGCTTTAACGCGGCATATTCAAGGGATGTACCTTGGGTGTATGCTATTTGCCGACGACATAGTCCCGGTAGACGACGAGGGTCGGTAAGTTGACGAGGCTGAGGTGACGAGAGACGTGATCTCGAGTTCTAAGGGGTTCAAACCAAGCAGTGTCCAAGATACGAATATCCGAGTTGTAAGTTTAGCTCCCGAGTCGAGCGAAGTGGGCGGGAGCGTGACGACTGGATCTCACGCCATACGCTAAGATATAGCTTTAGATACCTCGGATCCGTGGGGACCGGGGAGACAGACGGTGATATCACTCACCGTATAGCGACGGGATGGTCGAAGTGGAGGGCTTGCATCAGGAGTCTTGCGTGATAAGAAAGTGCCTGCAAAACTCGAGGCGAAGTTTTACAGTAGCCGTGGTTAGACCTCGCCATGTTGTACAGACCGAGTGTTAGCCGGTGAAGAAATCTCGTGTTCAGAGGATGATGGTTGCCGAGATGAGGATGCTTAGGTGGATATGCGGGCTCACCGGGTTAGATAAGATTAGGAACCAAGTTATTCGGGAGAAGGTGTGGGGTGGCCCCAGCGGACGAGAAGATGCGAGAGGGCGAGGCTTCGGTGGTTCGGGCACGTGCGGAGGAGTAGCCCCGATGCCCCGGTGAGCGGCTAGCGGTGGTTGGTGTGAGGCGAGGCAGAAGCAGGCCTAAGAGATACCGGAGAGAGGTGATTAGACAGAACATGGCGAGGATGCGGATTTCCGAGGAAATGGCCCTTGATAGGAAAGTGTGGAGGTCTAGTATCAGGGTGGTAGGATAGGGGCTTCTAGATTTTTCGTACTCCTTGCCCGGGGTGGGTGAGGCGTGGTAGGGCCGCCCATAGATGATTAGTTGTGTTCTCTTGTGGTAGTCATTTCTGGTAGTTACTGTTTTGATATCATTTATGTCTCTTATGTTTAGATAATTTTTATGCGTTGTATACTGGAGTAACTAATGCGTTTTTTGTTTTTTGTTTTTGTTTTTGTTTGCTTTTCCTTTCCCCGCGCCGAGGGTCGATTGGAAATAGCCTCTCTGCCCTCTCGGGTAGAAACTGCTATCCAGAAGTTAAACCCTTTATCAAGTGTGTAACAGATTAACTTGACATTCTCTAGGTTATGAATCCAGCCTTACTAACAAAAATTACATGCAACCCTGATAATATAATATAAAAGTTAAAACTCATTCACTTTGCCTATCAGTGACTTTCTTAAAACCTCATACAACAACAAATCCAATAAAATCCTACAAATGGAGTATGAAGAGGGTAATGAATAGCTTACCCCTACCTTGTGAAGGTAAAAAGGCTATTTCATAAAGACCGTCGGCTCAAGGAAAGATGCAAAAGGAAACAATAACACAAACAATAAAATCAGCAAGTCAAGATGATAAGATAATCAACGACGAAAGAAACCCTCAAACACCTACGTGCATCATCAGTAACTTATCCAACCATATACTTCGAAGTACTTGAGAACCAAATTGGTAAGCATTTATACAGGCAGAAAAAGAAGCAGAAATCATAATCATCTCTCTCTACTCTATATATACAAAATGTTACATTATATTCCTTTGCAATTCTTTCCCGGTTTTCTATAGCTTTCCATGTAAGAAAAATATACAGCAGAAAAGAGGGTAGTTTTGATAGGGAAAAATGAAGACAACAGCACACAGAACACAACCCCAAAAGAAAAGAATACAGAAGATTGATGTAACCTCCACCTGATCAAAGCTATGGCTACTCATTCCACTCTATAATTAACAAATCAATATACCATCATCAGGAGACGGAGCATAATCCTGATCTACCGAACCCTGCCTCCAAAAAGAATATGGTTCTAGTCCTGACATCCTACCCTCCTGGGCTAAGAAAATGCTACAAACGCCCATCGTCAATACCAATTTGAATAATGCATCAGTCTAATTACCCCCGAAATTTCACTGCACAAAGGTGATAATGGCAAACAATGTTACTAGAAATCCTCGTCATTCTTTCTTGGTTTGATCTTTCCAAGTTGAAGCAGAGCCTCTTACACAAGGGATTTGGTGACTGGACTCTGCTACTACTCCCAGCTTCATGGAAGATGGATAATATCTTCAGTGGCATCATTTAAACAAGTCTATGCTGGCGCAATCCCTTACCAAAGTGAGGTTGCATCAGGCGGACATATAAACCATTTTTTGCCATCAATGTATCATGGGTACCTTCCTCAACAATCTTCCCTCCATTAAGTACAACTATGTTGTCAACATGCCTCATCATGGCAGCTCGGTGAGCAATTAAAATGGTTGTCTTGTTCCCCATGATCAGAGTATCAAGAGCCTCCTGTATCACTCGACTAGACTCGGATTCAATGGAGGAGCTGGCTTCATCCAATAATAGAATAGGTGCATTCTTCAAAACAACACGAGCTATTGCAATTCTTTGTTTCTGTCCAGGAGTCAGATCTACCCCCCTCATCCCAACATGTGTGTCATAACCATGAGGCAAACTGCTTATGAAATGATGAGCATTTGCTATTCTAGCTGCTTCTTTCATCTCAGCTTCACTAGCATTGTGCCTTGCGTAGATTATGTTTTCCCTAATGGTGGTGGAGAAGATAATTGGTTCCTGCTGAACAAGACCTAAATGGTTCCTCAACCATCTCAAGTTGTATGACTTCAAATCGCGGCCATCAAGTAAAACCTGACCAGCTACAGGGTCATAAAACCTCTCTATCAGAGATATAATCGTGCTCTTTCCCGAGCCAGAAACACCTACCACAGCTACAGTTTGCCCGCCATTGACTTTGAGAGTGAAATTGCTCAATACCAGGACTTCTGGACGAGATGGATATGAGAAGTCAACATTTTTTAACTCAATGCTTCCGTAGACATTTGGAGGTTTTAAGGCTGAATTGTCATCTGGATCAATCTTTGGTGCTCTATCGATTATCTCGAACACTGATTTCAAAGATTTTCTTCTTTTGAGAATATATGGAGCCAAGCCAAAAGGCTCAACAAGTGCGAAAGTTGCAAAGGAGAACACCATGTACTCCTTGAGTGCTGTAGTTACATTCACGTGCTTATTCTTTACGGAGAGTGCAGTATACCATAAGAGAAGAGCATTGCAACCAAAAAGAAGAAACTGCGAAAAGCCAAAACCAAAACCAATTGCCACACCATGGAGGAAGCTTTTCTTAAATATCTTCTGCAGTTGAAACCTGTAGAGCTCCATTACCTTATTACCAGCACAGAATGCTACAACTGTATAGATATTTCTAACTGCATCCTCGAGGACTAACGATGCCTTCCTATGCATCTCCTGAATACCCTTTGACAACCCAGCAAGCCACAATTTCTGCATATAAAGTTCAGATCCATAAGAGAGGCCGGGTAAGCAAGGACTATGAGTATTGGTTAGTGCTAAACACTAGAACATGAAGAGATGATAAAATTTGAATGCCATTAACTAGATTCTGCTTTTTCAACTAGCTTTTTGCAGGATCAGAATTTTATAATACCATTTTTATTGTTTTTATGGAGATAGGAAAGAAGATGACAAAGGGACAATCTGGTTTCTCCAAAATAGATTAGTCGCATCCCTCGCGAGTAGTGTCACAGATCCAGGGAAGTCAATCCGGATATTTTAAGATACGATTGCTATAAAAATATGAAATATGATGTTTTCTGCTTTGTACGAGTAAGTGACTGAGTTGGGACACTCTACATCCTAAACAAACCTGTGCAACAGCAGACACAGTAAGAACAGGAAGAGTAGCTAATGCCACAAGTGCCAACCGCCACTGAAGTAGCATCCCAATAAGAACAGCCACAATAACAGCTGCAGTATCTTGTATGAATATGGACAGCCGATTGCTGAAAGCAGCACGGACAAATGTAGCATCATTTGCCAAGCGCATAGATAGATTATCAGCACTATTCTCCTCCTCATCAAACCACCCAACTTCATTGCGAAGCATTGCTGTTGAAGAATGAGAACAGCAGAAAAAAGCATCAGCATTCATGAGACCACTAATTATGATCACTATCAGAACATGTACTTGCACTTAATATTATCAAGTAATAAAATTTACAATAGAACATGTATTTACACTGTGCAAAAGAAACAAAACAGACTAGGAAAGGAACAGATACTAATTGAAATCACTCCTTACCAGAAAACATCATTCTACGAACTCGCTCAGTCATTTTCTCTCCCATTATACCAAAATAGAAGTGCTGCAGAAAATTGGCAAAAACAGTCACTACACCCATACAGGCTATGATGAGGCACCACCTGTCAACATCTCGACGCAAGTGATGCCTTTCGTCAGTTCTGTAATACGCTGTTACAATCAGTGAAATGACATAGGCCAGAAGGGGATTAAAGGAACCAAATATTGCAGCACCCGTGCTCCCTAGTAGAGCATAAAGCCATTCTGCAAGGCTAAGCTCAACAAGTCTCCAGAAGGATGGCGGTTCTCGACTCTCTGTATCCTTTGCTTCTTTGGATGTAATAGGAAAGTCATCAAACTCACTGTTTGGACGACTAAAAGTTTGTGAGTGAGAACGCTCATTTTTGGGATCAGATGTCAACAGTGGTGACACAGGTGATTCGGGATCAGAATTGTTGGACATTTTCCTATTTGCAGATTGAACATCAATCTTAGGAAGCTCAGGCAGTCTCATTTCAAAGCTATCCTGCCTTCTTATTGATGGTTCTTTGTCAACAGAATCCAAGGCCATACCATTCTCAATCATTTGCTCCGGTGGCGGGCTACGGTTGCGGGGAGATTCTTGAGAGCTAAATGTAACATCTGCTGCCCAAAAAGCATGGGCACCAGAAACCCTTTGAAGAGATGGTGATTTCATCATCTTGGGTGAAGAAGGTTCTTGGAAGCTATGACTAGCTGAAGAATCTTTTTCAACTTGGAACACTGCAGTCTCCTTGTGGTTTCTCATTGGCATCCTGAATGATGGTAGTAAAGGCATGTAACTAAGCATGTGCAATAATCTAAAACCAGAAAACAAACTACCAAGAAATATTTTTGAGGAAAAAAGGGGGGCTTGTATATTATCAGAAGAACCTTCAATGCAATGCCCTATAGGCATAACAAACATTTATAACAAAATAATCATCTAACTGCTCAGTTGACTCATGTATTGCACCTGCGAGGGAGTTTTGCTGCTTCTTCACATTTAAGGAGCTCCGCATAGAGGCCACCTAATGCTATCAGTTCATCATGCGTTCCCATTTCTACTAATTGGCCTTCCTCCATCACGGCAATGTAATCAGCATTCCTGATAAGACTAAGTCGTCTTGCTATTATTATAGTTGATCTGCCCAACATGAGGAGATCCAGCGCTCCTTGAACAGATCTTTCAGCTTCAAAATCAAGTCCACCAGTTACCTCATCAAGAAGAAGGATAGAAGGATTTGAAAGAACAGCCCTAGCAACAGATAGTTTAATTTTTTGCTCTTCTGTCAAAGCTAGACCAGCCCTGCCCACCTAAAAGAATTATGAAGCAGGCAAAAAAATATCAGAAAAGGGCCAAAAAGTTGAAAATATTACAGTAACAACTGAGAAATACCTGGGTTTCATAGCCTCTCTCCAGTGAGCTAATAAACGTATGAGCATGTGCTATTTTAGCAGCTTCTTCAATTTGATCTGAAGAAGCATCTCGTCCATAAGCAATGTTATCTCTGATGCTTAGACTTAGTAAGGCAGGTTCCTGGGTGACTAAGCCGATTCGACTTCTGAGCCAATCCAGCTTCAGATTTTTAATATTTTCCCCATCTAACAGAACTTCGCCTGCAAGTAATTATCAGTAAAGATCATTGAATTTTTTGGCCTGCCTCAAGCAATAGCAAGTTGCAGAAAAGAACTTAGATGGTAATATTACCTAATGTAGGATCATAAAATCGCTCCATAAGTGGTATAATACTACTTTTTCCGGAACCATTTCTGCCAACAAGGGCTACAGTCTTTTTAGCAGGTACAGTGAGATAAAATCCACTCAAGATAGGAATTTCAGGGCGAGAGAGGTAGCTGAAATATACATTTCGGAATTCAATGTTTCCTTGTACAGAAGCAAGGGTGCTTCCTTCATTATTAGCAATGGAGGACGAACGGCTTATCATCTCAAAAAGCCTATAAGCTGCAATTCTCCCTTGTTCAAAAGAGTAGAAGTTTGTCGCTGCTTGATTCAGCCCACTGTATGAATAGAAGCATTGGTGAATCGCATAACTTTAGTACAACAAGTGAGGGAGGGTAAAATGTGTGAAAGAGATACTCACAGGCCACTTAAAATTACAGCAAAAAGAGCTGTAATAATTTCACCGCCATGAGCTTTTCCATGTGTGACCAGGAATCTTCCAACCCATAGTTGCAAGGCACAGGAACAAATAGCAAGCCCGTATGTGAAGCCAAGTCCAAGTCCTTGCACAAGACTTATTAATATGCCATACCTCAGTGTAGCTTGTAGCGAAGTTGCATATGAATACTTGGCCAAAGTTTCATTTGTGAATGCATACAGTGTCCTAATATATGAAACTGCCTGCATTGCGCGAAAGGAAAGTTGAAGGAAACTCTCCATAAGACATTTAAATTCACAAATGTAGTATTTTGTAGAATTCGGAAGAAGAAAGCGAATTTTGGAAGTAAGAATGTAAAATTGTATAGAAAATATCTGTACATTGTGTATCTATACAAGAAAAATAACTTCATAGGGACACGTGTCTTGTTCTGACTGGAATCAGCTCAACAAGTTATACAAATACATGAAATACACACACACACATCCATCACGTGACTGAAGCTTCTGGAGTGAGTGGGTGAAGAAAACTGTTCTCCGCTGTGCATCTAACGGCTCAGATTCATCCGTGCCTAATCCAGAGAAAGGCCGAGATGCACCATGTGTGTGATGCACGAATCGAGCAGTGCCCTCAATTGATCTCAACAAACAGCTCATTACAGTCTACAGACCTTAAACTAGTAAAACTCCAACGAGCATATTTCTACATCCCATCTTTATGATGGTATCTCTATACTCAATCACTAAAGCCTCATAATATTTATCTTTGAGGTAACTAAATATTAAACAAAACTAAAGAAGAATTAATAGTAAAACCAAACTTTGGAAAGACCAACAACTACCTCCATTTCCAACTCAATCACCATTTTATTTTTGGTTTTATTCCATTGAGACCCTATTTAATAAAAAAGGCTCCTTTGGAGAAAAAGAAACCTGTTCAGCTATACTTGCTGCTTCAGCATATGCATCCTGAATGTTCTCTGCAAGTCTATGAAGAAATATGTTTGAGATTCCTCCAGCTGCAACAATGAAAGGGCCAGTAGCTAAAGTTATGAGCGCAATTTGCCAGCAGTTGACAAATCCAATAACGAGACCACTGAAAAAAGTAGCCATGTTATGAATATAGTTCCCAACCTGTCATAGAACAGATAAGATAAGGTTGAGGAGAAGTCATTGTTGAAGCAAAGCAAAAAAAGTAAAAGAAAGCTGAACGTACCTTTTCACTAAGAGCAGATTGGATGAGTAGCACATCACTCAAAACTTGGCTAACAATGTCCCCATTGTTTCCATAGGTATCAAAGAAACTCATATCTTGATTCAGTAACACTTGAACATATCTTGATCTGATCACTGCAGTCTGCCGTTCTCCAGTAAGAATCCAACATGATACCTCTATCACAGAGATTAATTAGAACAAATACACAAGAGAAACCTTAAATGGACAGATCTAGAGAAATTTGAGCTTACCAATCCAACCAGCAACAAAAACACCTCCAGCAATATAAAGGATAGTCAAGGCAAGCTGTGAAAAATATGACCTTTGTTAGATAACTTGAACAGTTAAAAAACTATCTGGTTAAACATTGCAAACAAGTATAACCAAGACCTAGGAAAAAAATTAAAGTAACTATCATCGTCCAGTGTGGCTCGCAAATACGACAAATTTTCACTCTCTTCTACCATCCATTTTTCAGGGCTTTTGGGTAGAAGAGTATTAGATACACTTCTTGTGTCTCCATCTTCTTTCTCATTTTCCATTTGATGGCCGGGTACCAAAAACCAAGGAACCAAGCCCTATATGACAAGTCAGAGAGAACCAACTACACCAAAGAAACATACCAGTTTTGCAACACTAGGACTAACATTTCAGGACCTTCAAAAATTTTGGTGCAACAAATTTTGTTAAATTACATGCAATAGAAACTAATGGACAGAATTGGTTCAAAGAAAAATTTTGAAAAGATTGCTTTTGAACTTGTGGACACGCATTGATTGCTAAAACATTAAAACGTAAGCCATTAACGCAAAACATCATCATGTTAGTCAATCTTTAAAACTGTTGATGTTTTCCTTATATTGTTGGTCCCTCTCCTAAATTGTTTGCCACTATTATTACTACATGGATAATCAAATTGTCTTTTCTTAGAGAACAGTTTATTCACAATAATTTTAAGTATTTTTAACAACAAAAATATTGATATCTAGCACTTTTTATAGTTTCCAAATATGTAAATTTTACAAAAATCAAAAAACTTGAGCAATTCATATAAAAAATAATATCCTTTTTAGTAAGTCAAAAAAAATTTTGATTAATAAACACCAAGTTAAGGTCAAAGAATATGTACAAGATGTGTATGTTACTTTGCTCAAGAATTAGATGATTTGACCCATGTAGTTCGAACCATGCCGTTCTTTTGGACAGAGAGTATCTCCCTAGTTGATGTGGTTAAAATCCACGGTGTGTTATTTGGTTTTACATAGTTCAGTGAAAGCAACACTTCACAGACCACAAGGTCCAACCTCTCTCCAAAAATATCTAGTTCACCAAAAATAGTACCTCTCCCTTTACCGAACTTCTCGTTTCCCAAGCTTGTGCACTTGTAGGACACAGATTCAGATGTCACTTTTTTGGATAAGTCAGAGATACAGATGTCACTCGCAAAGGCACCATTTATTTTCCAGAACTGATAGTACCTTCATGAACATCCTTGCATAAAGATGTACAAATACTATAGTGACAGAAGAAACATTTAATACACAAGCAGAAAGCACATAAATGGATTCTGGATAATTGGTGATTGCCATTGGCAAATAAAGGACGGTCAACTCATTCGGCCAGTGAGTCATCCTAACTAGGGTTTCCAGACGTGATTGAATCATTAAATAAAAATGTAAGTCCTCTCATTTCATGTCAATCAGATGATCGTGGTCCACATTACAGATAATGAGTAGATCATTCTGTGGATAGGTGACAGGAAGCTCACAGAAGTTATACCTCTTTTCTGAGTTTTCTCAGCTTGAAACAGGTCATACGAATTAATAGATTAAGTACTTACTTTCTGTTTATAGACACATTTATTTTACTCCTGATAAATCCTTGCTAATCAGACCTCTATCATATACGATTCATTTCGTACTTAATCTGACGGCATGTGTTTTCCTACACAAACGATTCCAGCTCGGCCACCACCAGATTCATTTAAAAATTTTCTTTCGCACAAACTAATACAAATGAAATCAAAACAACCAAAAAAGTTTTAATGTGATTAATTCAGAACAAACATGACAGCATCTTCGTCAATGCACATCAATAAATACAGCACAGAAATATTTAGAAACCTAGCGAAAAGAACGGCATCCACCATTTACTGTAACTGGACAGCGGAGTGAAGACAAGTACAAGACAATCAGGGCTTTCGGCCAGCAATGATAGAAACCGTTCATCCTGTTTAATGTTTGTGGAACAGATATCATGTTGTATGGTTCTGCTTTAGTCCTAATGCTATTCATTGCCCCCGCACAGCAAAGGTGCGCATAAAATGTTCCCTCTGGACTAAATAGATTATTCTAGTTGAGCCACAAACATTGAGTGCAAATAGTTTTTACACCTGCTTGGTGTGCTATTAGTGAAATATATTTCTTAATTCCTATTAAAAAAATGGTTGAGGAATTATTTGCATTTATATCAATAGAGACCAATTTGGATTCCTCTCAAGTCCGTTAATAGCATTTTGAGAATTATTCATACATCAGGGGAAAATGTCAGACCAAGGAAGATGCCCCAGAATATTTCTTAAATGAGGTGCGTATATAAGCAACATGAGATAAATCTTTATATACAATACCATCTGTTCCTTCTTCTGACGGATAGCATTTCATTCTTTTATCGGGGATTCCCATTTTATGTCCCAACTGATATCCACATGATTTCTACGATAAGCGTAATTATTCTACGCAGCTTTGATAGGGCACATCTGTTAATGAAATGACATTTAATGTTTGTTATCATGTCAAATCCGAACAATTAGTATAGACCTTGGCGAAGCAGGCATAGACTGCATCTATTTTACATTATTTTATTTTTTTGGTGATAAGTGTGGTCAAAGGGTGATAAGTGCAGTCAATAGATTGCCTTCTTGGAGTTAGGGGTAAGGTCTGTATACACACTACCCTCTCGAGACCCCACTTGTGGGATTACACTGGGTTTATTGTCATTGTTGTAAGTGCAGTCAATAGACTAACTTTTTACTGGAGACTATAAAAGCTGTCATGCACCAGATCAATCACGAACCCAATATGGTAACCTTTTCTAATATCTCTTCTGCATGGTCCTATTAGATCATTCAACACACCCACATGATTCAATTTTAACTCGCTAAGACATCCTTCTAAATCAATGTTTGTACTTGTATTATAATCATTTACTATCACAACTTGTGATACGATCCCATATAGCATGTAGCCGATTGCGTAAGATCCCGTAACTAAAGAGTTGCATGATCTTCAATAGTTGGTTAGAAGGGGTTTTGAGAGCCATTTGACGATTCATGCCAAGAATGCTATGTTTTGAGGCATGGGAATTTCTAAAAACAAATTGAGGAGAACATTACTGAAGAATACAGGTTAGTGCATTGTGCTGGGTTAAGAAGTGAGATAGCACATCACACCAAAGCATGGATTTCAAAGTAATCTGGATAAATCATCTCAGCGTTGTTTCCCAAAGGATGATTCCATTTCTTAATATATCATACTTTACATGTTATTTTCCTTGTAGAATATGGACTTTTCTATCATTGTTTTTATTATCTCCTTTCCTTGTTTAGTTATTTCCTTTCTTGATTAGAATAGGGAGTGTCTTATTCCAACCTTATGGAATAGCAACAAATACTTGGTAGAGTCTGTTCCAAAATCCAAAGTAGATTTTGCATATTGTGATTACATCTCAATGATTAATTATTGATGGCTGCTTAACGCACTGAAAACAATGGGGGAAGCAAATGCAATTGCTAGTCCACACCTAATCCTATAAAACGACATAGACACAACAGTAATCTATGCAATTATTAACATTAATTTTGTACCAGAAACCCTCTATAACTCTGAGAAAAAAAGTTTCCTGTCTTATCCAGAAAAGCAAATCTGTTATCGCGTTCACTAAACAACAATCACAAATCAGTAATAGCCCACTCAATTGTCAACATACAAGCAAACTTTGCTAAAAGTACAACAGACTAAAAGATTTCTACAGCTGCAACTGCAACTATTCAATGCCCATTTGCTTTCATTTTGAAAGCCTTTCATTTCCATACTCCGTAAATATGAGTTTTACTAACACTAGCTGACACATAAATCTCGAAACAGAATAAAAAAGAGCTATAGTCAATGCACAATTCAGCTCTAGACAGCATGAAATCTATCCAGTAAAGATTTGTTGAGAAAAGGGGCTGACATAGGCTTCATCATATAGGTTCAGCAGAACCCAGTAACTTAACAAAATTAACTAAAATAAGTACAAAAATTAATTTTAGAACCCAGTTACTGCTTACTAGCACTTGAGATCATTGTACTAGAATCCAGAACCCATAAAATTCAAATCGTAGATCCCCTCTGATTACAGATAAGAAAAATAGCTTTTGTTATACAAAATTCAGCAGTAGGTACCTCAGTGAACCGGTGGAATAGCTCATCAGCCGGTTCAGAACGGTGACTGAGCAACTGAATAATTTTGGCAAAGTAATGCAAATAAACCACCAAAGCAGTGCCGTGTGCAGCAGCGGCAACTGATCCAACAACCATAAGCACCCAATCGAGTCGGTCGGCACAGGCGAAGAGCATCGAAAACGGAGCCGCTGTAGGCGGCGGCTCCATTTCCTCCGTCTCCGCATCCATTTCCTCCTCCAACTCAACCTGCATAGCATCGCCGCCGGTGTCCGCGTACGGAGAAGGAGATTCTGGCGGTTCCGATACTTCCGATACTGGCGTTAACGGTTGTATGTGCGGTGGGGACCACCCGAATAATCCTCTCGATACCATCATGTTCAGCTACCCTGTACAACCTGTACGTCAACAAAACCCCTAACTCTAAAAACCCTAAATCAGCATTGAATTTAGGGTTTTCAAATCAGATCTAAAATAATTTGAAAATTCAACTGGAAATTGGACAACTATGGTAGAGATATTTTTGGTATATTGAATCCGGTTTGACTTAGTCAAAGAAGGCGGAGAGAGAGTTGACTGGGAACAGAAAATTCGAGTTTTTCTGTGTTTTGTTGTTGGTAGAGCTGTAACGTTTTCTTTTTTTTGGTTTATGAGGGCGATGAAAACGACGACGTTGAAAGGAGACAACGGTCGTCGGAGTTTTCAGGGTTTTAACGTGGAAGAAAAAGTGGCGTCTGTGTGCTATTTTCTAGTTTTAAATGTCGGAATTTGGGTAAATGAGTTATTAAACGTGAGCTGTAAATGTGTGATACATTTTTTAATAAATCAAGGGTGTGTTTGGTACGAAGGAAAATGTTTTTCAAGAAAATGTTTTTATAGAAAATGAGTGATTTTATCACTTATTTTCTTTTCTTTGGTTGATAAGTGGAAAATATTTTCTATGTTTGGTTAGAGTGTAAAAAATAGTTTTTTTTAGAAAAATATTTTTTTGCAACTCTCCTACCCCTCCCCCTCCCACCTCCCCCACCCCTCCCCTTCCCCAAGTCTCTAAAAATTGACACAATCTAAAGGAACTAATGTGATGCTTTACTTTTTAACGCAAAAATCGCGTATTTTCGAATCGGTAATTTATAGTAATTTCTAAACCCGTAAACTTCCGAACTCATAATTTTGGAACTTGTAAAATATTGAGCCTTTAAATGATAAATAATAAAATTAAAAACTGAAAAATATATTTTAAATTTTTTTTTGGGGGGGCTGGGGTGGAGTATGGCTGATGTAGTTACCTTTTCTCTTATTTTGTCAATTACTGATTTTTAGGAAGTTTAGTAAATACTCATGGGACGGAAAATATTTATCCCAGAAATTTAAAATTATAGATAAAAAATTAAGGTAAAAGAAATTTTTTTTGCGGGGTGGGGTGGAGGGGTACTAGGGTGGATGGTAGCGAAAAAACTGAATTTTTTTTTAAAAAAAAAACTGTTTTTTGGAGAGGGGTGGGGTGGGTTGCTGAGGGTGAGAATGGTTGAGAATGAGCTTTGGAAAATGTTTTCCATTTTTTTGATAAGAAAAACATTTTCCTCCAATTGGAAGAAAATGAATTGATAAGGAAAATGTTTTCCAAAATATTTAAACCAACCAAACATGGGAAAATTAGAAAATATTTTCTAGAAAATATTTTTCTTTGTACCAAACACACCCCAAAAGTGTTTATTTTTTCAGAACAAAAAAGTGCTTATTTTAAAGAATTGAGGGGTTTGGCCACCGAACAAAAACTAAATAATAGAAGTTGTTTTTCAGAAGTTTAAAAAGTGGTTCTTACCCAAAAACATTTTGGAACTTTGGTCAAAAACAAGAATAACTTTTCTTCGAATATACTTTTAAAAAGTATTTTTTAAATATAAATAAATTTTTTTAGTCAAACGAACTATCAGTCTTCCTCATAAAAGTATAATGTATTTGTTACAAAAAATATTTAATCTTATAAAAAAATAGTTTATGCACGAGACTTATCGAAATATGAAAAATAATAAAATATTTGAAATTCTCACAATACTCATATGAAAATTTTTATTTCTAATTTTTCAAACTCTATAACCGATTAAATATCTTCACAATGAGACCAAAAAAGAAAAAGCGATATAAACACTATGAACGGCTAATTATTCAAGAGTAACAAAATAGTTGAATGGGGGAAATGTTAAAATCAATCAATCGATACCATCTTAATTCAAGATTATTGCGATATAAACCTTTCAAATATTTTACTTTATTTAGACTCATTTTATACCAAAATACTATTGTAAGTAATGTGTTCTTTTTTATAGTAAACCATAGTTCTAAACTTTAAGGTTCTTTTATCTTACATATTCATATATATAAGTGCAACAATAATTAAGCATTTAATTTTTAATTAAATATACGATAGTTTATTTACTTAGATGAGATGATTATACATAATCATCGAATATTCTGGAAATAACTTGATATTTTCAATAATTCAATCAGCTACAGACGTCATCGAACAAAAGAGAGGTGTTGTTTATTGTAAAAACTTTGTTAAGTCTTTCTTGGATGAATAATTGATGCTTAACAAAGTACACTCGAATCACAAAACCGCGATTTTGAATCTTAATCACCTTGTAGTCATTGTTATTCCATTAAATCCCTTTTCACTTATTAGCTATGTAGAAAAGAAAGTTTAATAAGTCACTTTTCTTTAGGTGATGGCCAATGGGAGTGGGGGCAAATGAACGTGCAAAGTGGAATGCATATACATGATTGCTTTAGGTTTTGGGGTGGAGGTGGGGTGAGGCTCATGTGAATTAAGATTTAAATGCCACGGGTTCAGTTTTTTAGGTTTTTTGCATTAAACTCGTTATATTTTTAAAATTTATAGGTTTATACATATTTTTTTATAATTTTAATAATTTTTTTATATATAAATTTTTACTCTACATCAAAAATTACGGATTTAATTAAACTCGAAGATTCAATGCTACATTCGCCCATATGGGTGAGTGGGTGGGCAGATGGGGTGAGGGGGGTGTTCATGTGCTTTGTTGTGTCCAGCGCAAATGCAAAATTGATGCTTATGGCTCTCCCGTCAAATTAATGAATGCCCTATCTGTTTATTCATTTAATATACTATACTAGTAGATAAAATTTTATGATTTTATTATTATAGAGAATAAAGCTTAATTAATTTAATGCGGTAAGAGTAGTTTCATGACTTATTATAGGGGTGTTCAAAAATCTAAAAAATCGAATCAAACAGAAAATCAAACCAAATCGATCAAAAAAATCTATAATTCTTAGGTTTTGCTTGGTTTTGGTTTTGAATTTTAAAAATCGATTGGTTATATTAAAATAATAACCAAAAAGACTAATCAGACCAACTATAAAAGTAGCTATTTAAATTTATTATTACACACACATACACACACATATATATACATATATATATATATATATATATATATATATATATATATATATATATATATATAGTCTAATTCTTTGCATTTACATTCTAGTTTGATTGGTAATTTTTTTTTCTAAGTACAAGAATTTATATCATGTTAAAAATAATCGATTTTTAATTGAATAGTTAAACTATACATCACTATTTGATTCAATTATCATCAATATATCTTGGTAAATGATATCTTTCTCAAAGAGCAATTGATTTGATAATGTTATATTGAAAATGTAGTCGTCAGAATATGTGTTTGGTAGTGTATGTCTCATACTTAAGAAAAAATCGATAAATAATCATAAAAATAAAAAACCCGACAAAATTCGACAAAAAACGAATCGATAAAGAATCAACCTAATTGGTTTGGTTGGTTCCAATATTTGAAAAACCGACTTACTTAATTTGATTTCTTTTTAGGGAAAAGCGACCTAAACCAAATCACGAATACCCCTAACTTATTAATTGTTAAAGTAGATAAAATTTAATTACTTTTTAACGTAACAATAATAGTTGTATTACTTTGATGTTCAATAAAATATAATAATCGTACATGAAATTAATTCGGCGATCCAATTTTTTAATCTCTTATAATCTAATGTTGTCTAGTTAAATCTCCAAAATTACCTTTCAACGGATGAAAGTATCCAGATTGAAAGGGATGTTTTTCTTTTTAATTATGTAAATTGGAAAAAAAGAATCCATCCTCCAAATAGAAGGATCAATAGTTATAATAAATAAATAATTAAATAAAGGGGGTGGGGTTGGGTGTGGGGTGGCTGGCAAAAACTTGAAGCCGCCTAAACAGGCAGATCACACTTATTTGGAACTTTATACAGATATATATATATACTTTATTATTCCAAATGAACAAAGGACAACACGACAAAAATGTTAAACGTTTTACCATTTTTTGCCAATTTGATCAAGCCCGAACTCGCTGATCACACCAGGTGCAATTGTGGTAGCAAGAGAGGCCAGGCGGTGATAATGGAGAGGTTGTTACCGAACATCTCTAGTCACACCAAAAAAAGGTCAAAGGTCATATGCTCGTTTGGCTTATAACTCAAGCAAAAAACTACAACTACTCCTAATAATTTTATCACTATTCATAACGAGTTTAAAATAATAATAATAATAATAATAATAATAATAATGATTCTATCCGTTTGTCCATAATAAAAAAAATCTTTTTAAAAAAATATATATATTTGTCCATAAAATTTTACAAATTTTTGAAAATTAGTTTTTCAAAACCAAAAAAACATTCAAATTTAATTCCCCACTCACAAAACTGTAATACTTTTTCATGAGAGAATTTTAAATTCCAAACATTATTTTTTAACTTAAATCCAAATACCCTATTTATTTTTAAAACACAAATTTTATGTCCAAATTCCTACTTAATTTTCCTCTTTTTTCTTTAGGGTGATGTTAAACGGCCAAACTAGTGTGACCCAACTTTGGTCACATCAATGAAAAGACATTTAAAAAAACTCTAACTAATTATCCTACATTTTCCCCTCCAAAACACATTAAATTTCAAGTCTTGAAGTATGCGAAAATTAAATAATGAGAGATGAACGGTCTTTTGTATTATATTTATATACATCTTTTAATTTTTAACAAATTATTATATTTTCTTCCTTTCTTAAAAATAAATACGGTATACGATTTTGTATATTTTCTCCTTATCAAACCCTAAACCAGCGGACACTTTCCTCCTTGCCAAACTCTAAACTAGCGGACACTTTCTCCTTCTCTAAAAATGTATTCAAACCAAGAAATTTTGGCGGTGTAACAAAATATGAAACCAAATGAACATAAAATAAATACAACAACCATAAATATCAACCAAGATAATAGGTTTGATCGAGTTAGGGATGAGTTGTACATCAGACGATAGTTTGTTTAATGAATACGAATGGGTCGATGTTGATTCTCACGGCAATTTCAACAATGTTGTGCACTTAGATGATGATGACAATGAAGAATCTGATGGAGGATATCACGGAGAAGCGGAGCAGGTTTTAGGAAACGAGTTAGAGTTATGTGATGTTGATTGGGAAATAGAGAATGAATTCACTGAAGAGGATGTGGTTGTAGGTCTAATCTCTGGAATGTGGTTTAAAGATAAAGATACTTTGCTTGCATTGCATTGTACAAAGAACATGCACGACTGAGAGGATTCTCTGCCGTTAAAAGAAATTCCAACAAGAAGGGTAGTGACACTGCCAGGTATATAACCTACTATTGTGATAGGGCTAGGATTCGCAAAATCAAGTTTACCACCAAGAGTAACAATTGTAAAGCTAGGCTAGCTGCTGTTTTGGATGATTCTGGTTGTTGGCGCGTCTCTAAGGTCATTCACAATCATAATCATGATTTGCTCCCATCTGTATCGTGCCTAACTGATGGACATAAGTCTGTTTGTGATTCTTTGAAGAGGGATCTTGTAACTCACGATCGATCTGGCATTAGACTCTCCAAGAATATTAGACTTGCTGAGGTTTAACGTGGTGGACCGCAAAATTTGGGTTGCACTCTAAAGGATTGTAGAAATTATTTTGAAGAGTACGAATTTTGAAATGCAAGAAGAGGACGCACAATCGTTGCTCAACTTTTTTCGTGAAATCCAGATAAAGGATACAAAGTTTTTTTATTCAATCGACGTTGATAATATTGGTAGGCTGCGAAATGCAGTATGGGTGCATTCATACTATAAGGCAACATATGAGAAATTCCATGATGCTATATGCTTTGATATGATGTATCTTGTGAATCGATAAAATATGCCATGTGCTTCATTTATTGGCATCAATCACCATAGACAGTCCAGCTTACTAGGATGTGCTCTCATGTATCATGAAGATATCGATAGTTACAAATTAGTTTTTAGAACTTGGCTTGATGCCATGTGAAATATTCATCCAAATGCGATCATAACTGATCAGTGTCAGAGCATTAAGGTAGCCATTGCTGAAGTCATACCAAATACAATACATAGGTATTGTATTTGGAATATATTCTCATAGTTGCCTATTTACTTAAGTGGTGTTCGTCCTGCTAAAATTGCACGTGGAGAATTCACTGTTGAAGTTTTTGATGAAAAAATTGATAGAATATATTGCAAGGTGTAATTTCCATACAAGAAATTGGTTCAACAAGCTTTACTCTGAGAAGGAAAAATGGGTTCATCTGTACCTTGATGTGTATTTTTGGGCTGGTATGCTATCTACGCAAAGAAATGAGGGGATGCATGCATTCTTTGATGGATATATTACCCGTCAAAGCACTATTAGGATGTTTGTTCACCAATATGAGTTAGTTATAAGAGCTAAGCATGAAAAAGAGTTGGAAGCGGAATAGAAGTCAAATGGCTTTCAAATTGTATATGAGTCAATGCTCAAGTGAGAGGAGCAGGCAATTCAGTATTATACTCATACAATGTATGAATTTTTAAGACATAGCTAAGGAAATTGTATCATTATGAAGTCAACAGCCCTGAGGATCATCAAGTTGTCCCCGATGTTGAGAAATTCATTGTTAATAATTATTCAGTTGTAAAAAATGATGGAAATCCAGTTGCATATATTGTTGAATATATATGTCACGACCCGGATTTTATACCATCGGGAATCGTGATGGCGCCTACTAATGTGATCTAGGCAAGCCAAATATTGAATAACTACTTTTTTACCTATTTTATACTCTTTAACATTAATAAAATAATAAAGTGTAAACAACGAAAAAATTTATAATAAGTGGAAGAAAGTAATAAAATATCTGAACATGTAACTATTATAACTTATTAAGCCCTAACCACCCAAAACTGGTGTCACAGTGTCACAGACGATTTAAGAGTGCTAAATACAAAGTCTGAAAATAAAAGATACAATATTTCTGAATCAAAGAGATAAAATAGGAAATAAAGGATAGAGGAGATGTCAGGGCCTGCAGACGCCTGCAAGTCTACCTTGGATCTCCGCGTGGACTGAAAAGCTACGCACTCTATGGTCTAAAGGCTGCTCCGAGATCTGCACATAGTGCAGAGTGTAGTATCAGCACAATCGATTCCATGTGCTGGTAAGTGCCTAGCCTAACCTCGACGAAGTAGTGATGAGGCTAGCACCAGACTACCAATAAACCTATGCAATTCAACTATATACAGCAGAAAATATGAACAATAATAAACAGTCAAGTATGAGAGGGGTAGCATGTTGCGGAGAAGATATCAATTCCAAATAGAAAGACAACAAGTAAATGAAAGAAACAATGTATCTCAGATGTCAACAAAGAACCAGAAATCAACAAATGCACGACATCAGTCTTCGTGCTTTTACTCTCGTTCTCACCAAAACAACCATGTAATAAAAATTTGCACGACATCACCCTTCGTGCTTTTACTCTCTTCCTCACCATATAATTAATATAATCAGCACAGATTGGTACATCTTGCGACATGGCATCACCCTTCATGCTTTACACTATTTCCTCACAAATCATACATGGCATCACCCTTCATGCTTTATACTCTTTCCTCACAAAATCAATACACGGCATCACCCTTCGTACTTTAACTCTCTTCCTCACCCAAACAATAATCACAAAAATAGGGCAAGGAAATAAATGAAATTACAACGAGAATCCCGACAAGAGAACAATATTTCAACAACAAGTCCTTGTAAGGGACAACATCAAAACAACAACAATATCCCGGCAAGGGAGGCAATATAGTGATTCTTTCCTTCTTCTTTTTTTACTTTTACTTCACAACTCACTTTACCACTTAACTCAATGCTCCAAAGGGTTCAATTACTCCTTATACTTTTACAATTCATTATAAAACTCGAGCCAACGCTCCTCAATGTTCAAGGGTCACAATTCCTTCCACATACTTTTCACAGCAAATAGAGATTATCACCAAAACATGAATAATACAACAAAGTCATGATAACTACAATATAAGACTCACGGGAATGCTTGACACCAACGTATACATACTCGTCATCATGCCTATACGTCGTACTCAACAATTATCACATAGCAAATAGGAATCAACTCTTAATCCCTCAAGGTAAGGTTCGACCAAAAACTTACCTCAATGCCAAAAATATAATTCACATCTCAACTATCGCTTTACCCCTTGATTACACCACCAATTCGCTCGTATATAGTCACAAGTTACTTAACGACATCAATAAACGCTAGATAAATCAATTCTAATGCATAAAAAATGGGCTTTTTAAAGTTTTAACAAAAAAAGTTAAAGATCGCCCCCGAGCCCACGTTGTCAAAACCCGAGGTTCGAATCAAAATCTGATTTTTCATTCCTCCACAAACCCAAATATATAATTTGTTTTGAAATTGGACCTCAAATCGAGGTCCAAATCTCCAATTCTTGAAAAAACCTATGTCCCACCCAAAACACCCAATTTTCTCCCATAAAAATTATTGATTTTGAGTTCAGTTCATGTTAAAAGATGTTAATGATTGAAGGAAATGAGTTGGAATTGAATTACAATCAATTTGGAAGAAGAGTTGTTCATAAAAAATCGCCATAGGAAGTTTGTATTTTGAAAAGATGTGAAAAAAGGTTTATTTTTAGCTAAGTATAAAAGTTGTTGGTCGCAGATATGGGAAATGCGAACAGGGGTTCGCAATTGCGAACCCCGACCTCTGCTATGTTAGGAATTGCAGAACCCTGACCTCTGCTATGTTGGGAATTGCAAAACCCCTACCTCTGCTATGTTGGGAATTGCAAAAAAGGGCTCGCATTTGCGATAGATAGCATTAAATGAGACTTTTCCAGTTGCGAAGTAAGCATCACATTTGCGATTGGGGCCTTCCGCATTTGCGAGCCAAGTGGTTGCATTTGCAATAAGGCCTGTCCAGGTCTTTGTTCGCATTTGCGATGGAGATCTCACATTTGCGAGCCAGGCTTTACATTTGTGAAGCTTGTAAACAAGTTCATATCAGCTGAAACCTGCAATATTTCCAAGTCTAAAATCCATCCCGTGGCCTATCCAAAACTCACCAGAGCCTTCGGGGCTCCAAACCAAACATGTACACCAACATTAAAACATCATACGGACTCGCTCGTGCATTCAAATTATTAAAATAACATTAACAACTATGAATTAAGCATCAAAATCATGAAATTTTCTTAAGAACTTCAAACTTTTAGAATTTTCCAAAAATGATCCGATTCACGTTGTTTCAAGTTCATTTCTTACCAAATCTTATAGACTCGTCTAAAATCACATATAAGACCTGTATCGGGTGCTGTAACCAAAATACGGGCCCGATACCATAAAGTTCTAATCACAATTCATTTATAAATCTCATAAACAATTTCAGAAACACAATTTTTTTAAAAAATTCATTTCTCGGGCTTGGGCCCTCAAAATATGTTTTCGGGCGTACGACCAAGTCCCATATTTTCCTACAGATCCTTCGAGACTGCCAAATCATGGGTCCAGGTCTGTTTACCTTAAATGTTGACCGAAGTCAACTTAATCCATTTTATAGTCAAATTTTATTATTTTCCACAGATTTTCACATATAGACTTCCGGATACGTACCCGGACTGTGCACGAAAATTGAGGTGACGCTAAAAGAGGTTTTTAAGGTCTTGAAACGCAGAATTTTCTTTAAAAACAAGTGATGAACTTTTGGGTCATCACATTCTCCACCTAAACAACCGTTCATCCTCGAACATATAGAATAATGAAGTAACTAAGTTAGGGAAAAGATGGGGATTACAGCTCTGCATATCGGACTCGGATTCCCAGGTCGATGCCTTAGCAGGCTCACCTCTCCACTGAACATGAACAAAAGGAAAACTCTTCAATCTCAACTGATGAACTTGTCGGTCTAGAATAGCTACCGGCTCCTCCTCATAAGACAAGTCCTTGTCCAACTGGACAGTGCTGAAATCTAACACGTATGATGGATCGCCGTGATACTTTGAAGTAAGGATACATGAAACATTGGATGCATGACTGATAAGCTCGGCGGTAATGCAAGCCTATAAGCCATATATCCCACTCAATCAAGAATCTCAAACAGACCAATGAACCTAGGGCTAAGTTTGCCCTTCTTCCCAAATCTCATCACACCCTTCATAGGCGACACTCGAAGCAATACCCTCTCACTGACCATGAATGCTAAATCACGAACCTTGCGGTCGGCATATCTCTTTTGCCTGGACTGAGCTGTACGAAGCCTATCCTGAATAATCTTGACCTTGTCCAAGGCATCCTGCACTAGATCCGTACCCAAAACCTAGCCTCTCCCGGCTCAATCCATCCAACCGACGACTAACACCGCCTACCATATAAGGCCTCATAAGGAGCTATCTGGATACTCGACAAGTGGTTGTTGTTTTAGGCAAACTCTGCTAAAGGCAAAAGCTGATCCCACGAGCCTCCAAAGTCAATGACACAAGCTTGGAGCATATCCTCCAAAATATGAATGGTCTGCTCGGACTGTCCGTCCATATGAGGATGGAATGTTGTGATCAATTCGACTTGTGTGGCCAACTCTTGCTAAAATGATCTCCAGAAATATAAGGTAAACTACATACCTCGATCCAAAATTATAGACACGGGCACACCATGAAGGCGAACAATCTCCCGAATATAGATTTCAACTATTTTCTAAGAAGAATAGGAGACTGCCACAGGAATGAAATGTGCTTGACTTGGTCAGCCTATCAACAGTAACCCATACTGCATCGAACTTCCTTTGAGTAATGAATTCCATAGCGATACGCTCCCACTTCCACAATCTCAATCCTCTGGAACAAACCACCAGGCCTCTAATGCTCGTACTTAACCTGCTGACAATTTAAACACTGAGCCACATATTCAACCATATCCTTCTTTATTCTCCTCCACCAATAATGTTGCTGCAAATCCTGATACATCTTTGCAATGCCCGAATGAATAGAATATCAGGAGCTATGGGCCTCGTCTAAAATCAACTCTTGAAGCCCATCTACATTAGGCACACAAACTGGACCCTGCAATCTCAAAACTCCATCATCATCTAAGGTAACTTGCTTGGCACCTCCGTGCTGCACCGTATCTCTAAGGACACACAAATGAGATCATCATACTGCCAATCTTGGATACACTCCAATAATGATGAATGAGATACTGTGAAAGCCAACACATGGCTGGGCTTAGAAACATCCAAACTTATAAATTGATTGGCCAAAGCCTGAACATCCAAAGCAAGCGGTCTCTCACCGACCGGAATATAAGCAAGCCCATACTAGCTGATTTCATACTCAAAGCATCGGCCACCACATTGGCCTTTCCTTGATGATATAAGATTGTGATTTCACAGTTTTTCAACAGCTCCAACCACCTTCTCTACCTCAAATTCAGCTCTGTTTTCTTGAAAAAATACTGCAAACTCTTATGGTCCATGAAAACCTCGAACGACACGCCATATAGCTAATGTCTCTAGATCTTCAACGCGTAAACAATGCTAACTCCAGATCATGAACTGGATAGTTCTTCTCATGAATCTTCAACTGCCACGAAGCATAGGTGTGAGCACATGATTTTTGCACTAAGCCTTCAAATTCCAAAATTAAAATAAATTTTTGAGTGCAATTACTTGCTTTGTTTGAAATTAGTTATATTTTTGTGTGTTTGAATAGGTAAAAATTAGAAAAAATCAAAAAAATAGTAGTAAGTAATTTGTTAGTTTAGGAAATTAGTAAAATAGCTTAATTAGTAGAAATAAAGGAAAAATAGCAGAAAAATTGCAAAAAATATTAGAAAATTAGAGTAATTAGTAGATTAGGATTTATAATTTTTCATAAAAGAAAAAGAAAAGAAAACAAATAAAAGAAAATACATAAAAATCATTAAAATTGAAAAATACAAAAATATAAGTTGTATAATAAACTGGGCCAAATGGAAGTCCAAATCAGTGGCCCAGTGAATTAGCCTAGTCACCTGACCCGCCTGGCTCTCAATTGTGTTGATCGTGGCCGTCCGTCTTGATGGATCCAACGGCCTTAGATAATTGGCCGAGTTATTCAATTAATTAATTGCTGAGACTTAATCTCAGCCGTTCGTGTGATTTTAATCCAAGGGGCTGAGACTTTGGTCTCATATGTAAGCAAAACGGCGGCGTTTAAGTAACGCTCAACCAGGACCGTTGATCTCTCTTCAATGGACGATCGAGATTATCTCGGACATATGGCCTATATAAGGCTTATGTCCGAGAAGGGTTATCATTTTTGCCAATTCAAAACCCTAGCCGCCCCTTGACCCCTCTCTTCTCTCTCTCGTCTTCATCACAGAAGCCCTAGGCGGCCATGGCGGCCACCACCTTCTACGGTGGTCGCCGGCCTTTCTAAACTCTTCTCCTTCCTCTTCTCCGTCTTCTTCACCCAAAACACACCCAAGAACCCAGAAAAAACCCTTGTTCTTCATAAGTCCCGGTCACCGGAGTTACACCGGTGACCACCAAAGTATGAGAACCAACCTGAAACCAATGCCAATCGACGCCTCTCCACTAGATCTATCCACTCATACCAATGACTACCCTCGAATCTTCCCGTATCGTTTCGAATATCCCAAAAAGGGTCGTCGGAACCCTAACTCCGGCGACCCCAAGATTCGAACCCAATCAAGACTTCACCTTTTACACCTCCTAAAACACTCCCTATAAGCCAGAATCCTAAAAGGCTTCTCCTTTAAGCCTTAGAAGAAAATCAGAAAAAAGAAAATCAAAAAAAGAGAGATCTGGAAAAGAATAAAGAAAAAAAAAAAGAGAAACAAGGAATAAAAGAGCATGAGAGTCTGAAAATGAAAAGAAAAAAAGAAAGAGGATAGGAAGCTCGGGGGACCGGCCCCGCAAGCTAAGTACCCTCCCCCTGTTTTATATTTCTTTGCTTTTCCTGTTTGACCTATGTGTTTCTTGTCTTGCATGTTTCTATCTGCCCTTTTTCTCGTGCTTCACATGATTAGTTTTAGGGTTTAATTGGTTCATCTGTGCTCCATGTTCGACTGCTCATCTGCTTTTGTTTCTTATCTTTTATCGTATATATATATATTACATCTGTTAGTTTGTCATAAGAATTAGGGTGTCTTTCGTCAAAATTTTGGCCTGTTTCTCTGATTTAAAGATATGTGCTTAATATCCATTATTCTTTTTCATCTTTTGTTTCTTTCTCTGTTGGTTTTTGATATCTCTTCTATATTTCTTATTTGTTTTCGCATGTTAATTTTAGGGTTTTGCTTCGCTTTCCTTTGTTTTGTGTCTGTCATCTTGATATTTTGTTTATCCCCTGTGCTTCTTCATCTTCTGTAGTTCCAGTGTTTTAACTTGTTCATCTTCATGTTTTTCTCTTGATTTGTATGTTTCAATCATGTTCAGTTTCCTTCCTTTTCGTTCTGCTGTGTAATATGAGTCCGGACCTGTTTACTTTCCACAGCATGACCGTTCCTTTCTTCATGATTCTTCACATGCTTAGTTGTCTAGTCATTGTTATTCATATCTTATACTATGTTTGGATTTTGGTTTCTGATTCTCTGATTTGAAGATTTGAACCCGATATCTTTCTTCTTGTTTGTCCTCTGCTAGTATTAGGCTTCTCCATTCTGTTTGCATGTTTCTCATTCTCCCTTAATCTTCCCTGTTAGTTCTTGACAGTTTGAATGATCCTTCTCTTCTATTTGTCTCATGCTTAAGGATAGAATTAGCTATGGGTCCCTTATATTAAGTTTGAATTAGTCTTTTTCATGTTTAGTTATACTGTTAGAACTAAATATTAGTTTCATATCTGAGTTGGCTCTACTCCAGTTTTCCATGTGTACATTGTTTTCCTTTTAGAATAATTTTAGAATTAGCCATTAGACTCTCATGTCTACTTAAGGGTTACTACTTCAAATAGCACCCTCACATGCATGCCCATGATCTTTCTTCTGTCACTCTTGCGTAATAGATTTAGGGGATGTTATTCATTGCTCCTTCATGCCTTTCTGTTCCTCATCTTCACTCTTAACATGCATATATCAAGCTAGGGTAGCACTTTAAGATGAATCCTAATTACCCTACTTAGATTAGTTGAACCATGCTGACTGGTTTCTGGGAATTCACTATCTCTCCATGATTTTTCTACTCCTTATCTTCATATTATCTGTCTCATGTTGAAGTCCATTGTCTTTATGTCTAAAATGAATCATGTTTTATCTCTTGTTTTGTGGGATTTAGTTTCCATGTGTCTATGCCCATGAACCCTAAATGTTTGAATTCCTCAGTGTCCCATTTGACATGAAATGATTGTGACTATGCTTGATTAATGTTAATTGATATGTAGCTACATGAGTTTAAGTTATGTAAATTGATTAGTTGAAGTTCAACACTATCAAACCCCTTTTCTGAGTTTTAATTAATCAATGAACATGGTTTGGCTTTATGTGGTTATGTGTGCAATTGTATGTTAAAATGGCTAAGTTTGCAATAGTTACATGTTAAGTGTGAACACTGCTAAGGCTTGTATGGATTGGTTATAGCTGTTAGTGCTAGGCTTCATAAAATTGGTTAGTTTTTAAATAGGCTAACACTGAAATTGATCATAATTAGGCTATAGGTTTAATAATTGGCCTAAGAATGATCAACCTTGCAAAGGGTTGACCAATTCTGTGAGCCCTAACACACAGCTCACTGTTTAACAGTGATTGGTTGTGCAAAGGGCTATGTCTGCAAATGCAGACTAGCCCAGGCTCTATATTGAGCCCTGAACAGCAAAGTGGCCAAACCTGTAAAGGTTTTGGGCCTAGCTGTTCAGTATATGGCTTTAATAGCCCAAGCTAAGTCTCAACTTGAGACTGGCTAACTTTTAAATAGTTTAATCATAATAACAAAACAGGCTATGCCTGCAATTAGCTTTAATTAGGAATAAATTGGTCTTAATTGACTGAAATTAGTTTAAAAGTGGTTAAAATTGAAATAGTTCTTAAGAATAAATCTGGCCAGCCCTTAAATATTAATGCCAGGGTTGGCTATTAGTTAAATAGGTTCAAATTAACTAAAATCTGCCCTAGGCATAGCTGGTGAATCAGCAATGCCCTCAGGGGCATAATTGGGTATTAAAAAGGTAAATTAGTAATAGTTTAGAACTTAAAAGGGTAATGGGGACATTTATGCTCCCGATTTCTGTAATTTTGCAGAGATTCAGGGGTATAATGGTCTCCTAAATATGGGAAATCTGTAAAAATCTCAAACCCTTAGGGATATACTAGTAAAAGGCCCTAAAAGGAATCTTTTGGAACCTTCCAGCACATGCTGGAAGGGTTTTGATAACTGAAAATAGGGACCAAAGTGTAGAATGGGTAATTTTAGGAGGGGGGAAGTGGGATTAATCCCATACTTCTTCCCCCAAGTATTCAGCCCTAAAAGTTAGCTATAAATATCTCCTAAAAGGGGTTGAAAAAGGGGGATTCCACGGTATAACAATCTGAGATAATATTTGGGATTCCAATATTGAACATTCTGAAATTCATACTTGGGTTAATCTTTGAGAAGAAATACTAGGAAAACATAGCAATTTAAAAGTCATCAGTTCTGGAAATTCCGAGTGAGAGTCTTTTGGTTTTAATCTATTCTTGCTGGGTTTCTTAGCTCACGGTTGCTGGGTTATTCTATTATTGTTGCTGTGTTGCTGTTGTTGTGCCTCCTCACTGTTGCATTCATTGTTTGAGTCCTTGCTGCTGCTACTTACCTGCCTTCCCTTAGACTCATCGGTTTCTTTTGTTTGACCCAGGTACATTTCTCAATCCACTGAAGATGTATCTGCTGAAAATAATGAAATGAAGCTTTAGTTACTCTGCTGTGATCTTACATTGTCTTTTAGTTATTTTCAGCATTTATAGATTGACTGATGTAATATGTAGTAGTAGAGAACAAAAACAAGACAATGTAATAGTTAGTAGTATAGTGGTAGTGTAGCGTAGCTAGCTTAACACTTAGTTAATTAGGAAAATGCTCTAAAACATAAGTTAATCAATAATATCTGCAACATTAATAAGCTGGTAATAAGGTCTTAGTAAAATCAGTAGTGTGAGCGTTTTTCTCAAAAATCACGTAGATGCTTAGGATCACTGTAATTGAGTAACTAGAATGTTTAAATTCTGCTTAGATAATTAATTTTAAAGGCCAAAGTCCAATAATGAATACTCATTAGAGTAAGTGACTCGATATCAAAGGGGTTCAAATAGGATGAATTGATAGTGATTGAAGGGTGTAGTTAATCGTGTAGTCTTAAATAAATTGTAGTTAATCAGTTTAATAACTCTTCGATTTTCCTATTATAGATAGTTTTCTTAGAATTATTTTCAATCCTTAAACAGTAATTAGCATAACTCTAATAATTAATATTGTGCAAACTTCTTTAGTATAATAATCCGATAACATGGCTGGTGAATAGATCAATAGAAGTGTAGATAAAAGTAGTCTGTTAATTTGTTTCTTCTAATAAGTTGTAACCATTAGAATATCCTGTACAATAATTTTGCTCTTTCAATGAATAAAATCAACCTGATTTCGATTCCTAAATCTTGATTTGCGTTTTATAGTTCTTTTGCATTTGTTATTTCATATCACGTTTATCAGTTTTGGCTTAATATGCAAACTATCGTTGAACCACAACATGAAGGTTAATAAGGCCAGCAAGCTTAAAACAATCTGGAGACTGCCTGGGCCTTAAAGGCCTGGCCCAATGCCGATCCATGCTAGGCGAAACAAACAGAAGACCAGGCCCAATAAGTAATAAGAATTCGACGGGCCTGGATTACTATAGAATTAGTATTACGATTAAGGCAAAAACAAATATAGAAAACTTAGCCAAATATTAGTACTCTTTAATAAATAATTTGGGACGAGCCTCGCCCGAATAACGCCGGGGCCCCCATTTAGTAATGATACAAACACAATTAGATCCGGGAAAGCTAATAGCCAATTCCATAGCTTCTCCCAAAATATTTAAAAGCCGATAGACATTATTTTAGGGCACGATTTTAATATACCTTCCTATGAGCGAGTGTGCACTTGGTGCGACTCAAATCCAAATCTCGGCAAAGCCGAAATATTCCAAAAGTCATAGGCGTACTGGTCGCGGTATGACTCGAGGCGTGTTTCCGCGATGTCGCAAATTCCTAAAAATAATACTTAACACAGAAGCACATTATGTTGTTAAAATCTATAACTAAGTCAAACAAAAGTCAAAAACGATGGTGGAGCGACCGTGCTAAAACCACGGAATCCGGGAGTGCCTAACACCTTCTCCCGGGTTAACAGAGTTCCTTATCCGGATCTCTGCTTCGCAGACATTTCAAAGAGTCAAAATTCCTCGGATTCGGGATCAACCGGTGACTTGGGACACCATTGTCATTCCCAAGTGGCGACTCTGATTACTCTCTAAATATATCCCGAACCGATTGTCCTTAAATTGGAAAAACTCCTTCCCTTACGTTATTTTATCCATCTCGGGTAATTGAGCGTCGGGGTATGCCCTACAAGCGTATTTATACACCTTACGCATGTTTGGGGTAGTAAAAAGGGAGGTGTGACAATAGGCAATGGCTGGGGAACCAACCCTGAATTTCGATTTCAGGGTTTAAGAACTCGAGCTCCTTAGAACTGCCGTTCGCGTTTTTATTTGACTTCGTTATATGATTTGAATAACATGCTATGTGCTTTATCGCTTTAATATTATCTGGACTGTATATATAAAATTGTGCCGGAAACCTTTCTCTCTTCTCCCCCGGGGATGTGCTTACTGGTTGAGACTCCCCTTTCTGTTAAAAGTCACCCTAAATTAAGAAAAATAGAGGCCGGATAAGTTACAAAGCCGATTGACTCCGCGGGTCACCGGTACGTAGCCCCTCCTCGATTCGAGTTGTCCGCTCGGGTACACGGTCTAGCAATCCATGAAACCGTAAGATTTTGAACATAGGTCTAGGACGATTATTTGCATCATGTCTGACTTAGGGGACTCAACACAGGGGTTGGGTCCGTCTAGGACAGGTGACCCGGTATTGAAAAGACCGAGCATGCTATGTGTTGCATTTTATTGTCCTTGATCGTTATGCGGACCGGCGAAAATCCCGAGATTGGAAAAATGGTCGAAAAAGAAAAAAAAGAGAGAGAGGAAAATAATGATTTGTAGAAAATAGGTACTTGGAAGAATTTGAAAATTTGAAAAAAATAGGAGGAACAGTTTTGTTGAAAATAATTGGTCAAATAATCTGACCGAACTACGCAGGTTTGATTCTCGCCATTAGGTGGGATACGTAGGCAACCCTTAAACGGGTCCAACCACACTTTTAGAAAAAGACCAAAAAGATTTGCTTTTCAAATAATCGAGGTGATTGCTATTTTTGGAAATGGCCGAATGTTCCGAAAGGACGACGGAAGGCTGTTTTTGCAAAAATAGCCACTTCGAAAAGTTATTTTCCTTTTTTTTCAAAATTGAAAACTTGCATCGAAAAAAGATTTTTCCTTTTCTAAATAAAATCACCTTAATAAATGTGCAGGACGAGCACGATGATGAATGAACAATTTTCCCTAAATAAAATCCCTTTGGAGCTGAGGTTATGGTGGCAGGACATGGGATCCGATGGTCAAGGCTGGGTCAAAAAGTACTTGAAGGGCCTTACGGGGTTACTCGAAATAGTTCCTCGGGGTGATGTGATTAGAGCGTTGGTCTCGTTTTGGGATTCGGCACACAACGTATTTCATTTTCCAGATTTTGAGCTTACCCCTACTTTGGAAGAGATTGCCTTTTACATTGGGAAGACCGAGGTTCCGCTGAAAGGAAAATATCCGGTATCTCCGAGGATGGTGACAGTACATCGCTTCCTCGACTCTTTGAAAATTGCCCGGAATGTTCATAATGAAGATCTGGCCAACGGATTTTGTTCTTTAAGCTTCATCTACAACAGGTTTGGACACATTGGGGGTTTCAATGACCCAACCAATAAGTTATGTTGTAAGTCCAACCGGGCGAAATGGGAAGAACACCGGAGGTTCGCATTTTTGGTGGCATTTCTTGGAGTTGTTGTATTCCCGAGGAAAGATGGTCATATCAATATAAAAGTCGCCGGAGTAGCTACCACACTGATAGTGCAAGAAAACAGTACCCTGGCCCCGATGATTGTCGCAGATATCTATCGTGCTCTGACTGCGTGCAAAGCAGGGGCTAGCTTCTTCGAGGGGTGTAACTTGATCCTGCAAATTTGGCTAATCGAGCATCTGTGTCACCACCCTTCATTCTCGAGCTATGGTTCGGCCAATCGGACATGTTTGGAAGAGTTCAATGCGAGAACAAAAGAAGTAAGGTTGCCAGAGGGAGTCCAAGATTGGATTGGGTATCTTCGATCACTAACTGACGGTCAAATTGATTGGACGTATGACTGGTTACCTCTTGACGAGGTGATATACATGCCAACAGAGGGATCGCCATTTTTGATCATGGGTCTGAAGAGTATACAACCTTATGCCCCATACAGGGCCCTGCGACAGTTGGGTCGGTGTCAAATTATTCCAAGAGATGGGGACCTCAGTGTGCAAGCTGTGAAGATTGGTCCGGACGGGCAATTCCGGAAGCAAAAATCCGGCAAATCTGGAATGAGTGCCAAAATTTGAAGATTGATACTTGTGTGCCGAATAGAGCAAAAAGGGGGAGATATCACCTGGATACTCCACCTAGTACCGACGAGGGGTTGAACATGAACGTCTTTCAAAGAGACCTCACTTGCAAGACCTGATAGAGCAATCCGAGGAAAATCTGAGATGGGCGGCCAAGGAAAAGGAATATAAAGCCAAAATCGGTCTGTTGGAAGATAAACTGAGAAATCTTCATTTCGAAAGCGGCTTACAAGCAGCATCCGATGAAGGGGAAAAGAAACAGGTGAAAAAAGAAAATGATATGTTGAAGGCTCAAATAGTTCAAATGAAAATTGCATCCGAGACTCCAGTCCGTTCAGCCCGGGATGAAAAGTTAATTGATATTCTCCGGCGGAAAGTGAACGACTATAGCTTTGATTTGGACGTAGCTGAAAAAGAGTTAGCCAAGGCTCGGAAGCAAATGGACAAAGACACCGAGGAAAGAGCCAAGTTGGTCCGGCAGCTACAAAGCAACCATGATGTTGAAATAGCTCAGCTTAGAAAGAAATTAATCTCAGCCACGGCCAAGAGCAACAAGATTATCAAAGATCTTGAGGAAGAAAGAGAATATTGCTACACGACCATGGCTAGATTAAAATTAGAGCTACAACAGGTGCAAAAGGACAACCAACAGGTCTTGGACGCTCGCAATCAACAAATAAGCAGGTTATTGCAGGAAAAAGGGGTCATCAGAGAAAAGATTGTTCGCATCGCCCAGTACATCACTCGGAAAACTCAGCTTTGTGAAGACATGACTCGGAGGACTTTTGTATCTGCAGTGAAGTTTTTTGTACAACAAGTCATGGCCGACCTTGATAAGCTTCAAAGGGGTTTAGCATATAGGCCCGCGGCAAGGCCGAACGATGCCTCGCGGGCACTAGGTGCATTAATGTACTCTTAGGTCATGCATCATCTTTTATTTTCCTTTGCTTAAACATCACTTTGTAATCAAGGTTTCGAATTATCAATGAGAAAACAAAGTTTTGTTACCAATTCTTTTACTTTATGGCATTTCTTTTGTATCCGCTAGGCAAATAAATAGGAGCGTAATTATGAAAATGACAAGGAAAAGAAAAGAAAAAGAAAGAAAAAAAAAAGAAGAAAAAGCAAGAAAGAAAAAGAGAAAAAGCAAGAAAAGAGAAAAAGCAAAAAAAAAAAGAAAAGAAGAAAAGAAGGAAAGAGCGGAAAAAGAAAGATGATTCGAATAAGCAGCGGCCGGGATGATGCATAACGATTCGAGCAAATATGTTTGTCGTTTCATCTTATTTATGAACTAACAACTAACGAGTGTTGATGTTTGTGAGTCCAGATTTTCTAGGCAACTGGCATACTGGCTACCCACCCATACAACACCAGGTACAAAAAGATGACAAAGGCTGTGTCCCGGGAGATCGAGGCAACCATTGTAGACCCTGCTCACGAAGAAGAGATCGTGGATGTGGCAGGGATGAAAGAAGAAATGTACAAGTTAAGGCAGCAGATGGCTGAAATGTACCAAGCTTGGTCAAGAGGTCAACCATTACCAGCCTACCCTGCTAACCCTGCATATGTCCCTCCAGCCAATCCTAACCCGGAGCCACCAACGATGAACTCATCCTCTACCTACCCCGACTACCCTCATTACTACGCTTCCACCTCCCAAATGCCACCACCTCCAACCAAGCAAGCACCACCTCCTGTACCGCAAGTTGCTCCTGTATACGTGGCACCTCCGCCCGCTGTTATCCACAAGTCTTCTAGTGAACCGATGTTCCATATCCAGGATTCTCACTATTACCCTCCGGAGCCGACTTTCAGACAACACGAGTCTCACGCTCCTATGATAGAAGCAAGTGCCGGGCAGGAAGAGATGGCTCGGAAAGTAAAAAGTCTTGAGAATGCTTTCCGCAATATGCAAGGGCTAGGAGGGCAAGTAAGTGTAGCCTACAAAGACCTGTGTTTGTTCCCGGAGGTGCAGCTTCCTGCGGGATTTAAGTTGCCAAAGTTCGACATGTACAACGGACACGGGGATCCGGTAGCTCATCTGAGAGGATACTGTAGCAAGATGAGAGGCGCGGGAGGAAGAGATGAATTGTTGATGGCGTACTTCAGCCAAAGTCTAAGCGGATCAGCCCTGGAATGGTATACCCGACAGGACCACACAAGATGGTTCGTTTGGGATGACTTAGCGCAAGCTTTCGCTAGTCACTTTCAGTACAATTTGGAGATCATACCCGACAGGTTATCCCTTACCAAGCTGGAGAAAAAGCCAGGAGAGAGCTTTAGAGAATACGGTTTTAGATGGAGGGAACAGGCCGCTAGAGTGGATCCGCCAATGAAAGAGGGAGAGATGGTGGACTGTTTTTTGCAAGCTTTGGAGCCAACGTACTACGGCCATCTAGTGTCTGCAATCGGGAAAAGTTTCAACGAAGTTGTGAAAATGGGAAGTTTTGTAGAAGAGGGTTTGAAGACAAACAAGATTATGAGTTTTTCGGCTATCAAAGCCACCAACCAAGCCATACAGAGTGGAAGTGGAGGAGTGATGGGAAAGAAGAAGAAAGAAGAAGTATCAACCATTGAAAGCAGGTCCTGGAGTCGCAACCCCCATTATAACCCACCCAGACCTTACCGCCAATACCCACCAAGCCCGACAACTCCATATAATCCACCATCATCCTACCCACCAAATCCCTACAACACACCAAGCCCATATAACCCATCACCACCACCATACCCACCAATTGGCCCACATTACCATCACCCTCAAACCCAAGCTTACCCACCACCACTACCCCATGTGTGGAGAGCTCAAGCTCCACACAATGTGTACCATGCCCAAAACACATACTCAACCCCTAAACCTTACCGCAACCAGAATAGACCCAGGCCAGATGCTGATTGGAGAAACAAAGCGGGAAGAACATTCACTCCTCTCGGAGAATCATATACCAGTCTTTTCCACAGGTTGAAAGAATTGGGGATGTTGAGCCCAATCGCACCAAAAAATCCAAATCCTCCCCCAAAGAACCTTAATACTTCTGTCAGATGTGAATATTGTTCAGGAACGGTGGGTCATGATACTGAGAAATGCTGGCAGCTAAAGAATGCCATTCAAGATCTTATCGATGAGAGGAGAATTGAAGTGCAGGCCCCGGAAACCCCAAACATTACCCAGAATCCATTGCCGAATCACCACGAAACGAATATGATAGAACTGGTGCAGGGTGATGGCAATCAAAAACCATCTCAGGCCGTTATGATGATAAAGTCGAGTGACAAGTTAGAGAAAGAGATTGTGAAAGAGGAAGCAATTGTTGAGAAACCAAAGCCGGTAGTGATGGGAAGTCTAAAAGTGGTAGTGCCAGGTGCAAAGACAACTGTGACTGTGAAGGGTGCAAGTGCAGAGCCAGTGATCATAAAACCAGTAGTGCAAATGCCTGTGGTGAATACAAAGACTGTGCCTTGGAACTATAACAAGGTAACGGTAGTTTACAAGGGAAAAGAGATTTCTGGTGAAATTAATGAAACGCATGGACTCACACGATCTGGAAGGTGTTTTGCTCCAGAGGAGCTGAGAAAGATGAAAGCGGTGAAAGAAAGTCAATTGAAAAAGCCAGTGTCGGAGGAGGAAGCAGAAGAATTTCTTAAGAAAATGAAGTCACAAGAGTACTCGGTGGTTGAGCAGTTAAGAAAGACCCCGGCCCAAATTTCTCTGTTATCTTTGTTGATACATTCAGAAGAGCACCGGAAGGCTCTTATGAAAATTCTAAATGAGGCTCATGTTCCGGAGAAGATTTCGGTGTGTCACTTGGAGAAGATCACCAGCAAAATTTTCGAGTCTAACAGGATCACCTTTTCTGATAGGGAGCTGCCAGTGGAAGGGACTGAACACAATAAAGCATTGTACCTCACAGTAAAGAGTGAAGAATCAGTCGTGACCAGGGTATTAATTGACAATGGATCGAGTGCGAATATTTGCCCGCTGTCAACCTTAGGGAAGCTGAACATTAGCCCGGACAGAATCCGGAGAAACAGTATCAATGTGAGAGGGTTTGACGGCGGAGGAAAGAACACGCTGGGAGATATTATTTTGGAAGTGACCATCGGTCCCGTTGATTTTACAATGGAGTTCCAGGTGCTTGATATTGCCGTATCATATAACTTGCTGTTAGGTCGCCCCTGGATTCATGCAGCTAAGGCAGTACCATCTTCTCTACACCAGATGGTCAAGTTTGAATGGGAACAACAAGAGATTGTTGTGCACGGAGAGGAAAATGCTTGTAATGTGGTAGCACCTTTTGACGGTACTGATGGGGATAGGGGTCCTTGGGTTTACCAAGTGACGGATGCTGTAGAAGTGAACAAAGTTGCTGAAGGAGAAAAGTTACCAACCCCGATGATGGCACCAACTGCTATAATGGTGGCCAGAGAAATGCTGAAAAACGGATTTGCACCGGGGAGGGGATTAGGCAAAAACCTGCAGGGAGTCACTCAACCAGTTCAGCTTTCGGAGAATAAAGGTACATTCGGCTTAGGGTTCAAACCCACCTTTGCCGATATCCAAAGAGCCTCTAAAGCCAAGAGAAACTGGACCTTGCCCAAACCCATACCCAAATTATCCGACACCTTCATCAGGCCTGGTATAAAATATCAACCATCTGCTGCGACAAAGTGCATTGAGACCCAACTTGATGAAGAAATGCTTGGTTTTGAGAAAATGTTTTGGGAGGTGAATACGATTGAAGCAGGGGAAGGCACGAGCAACATGGACGTGCAATTTGTGGGGCCTGGAATCACATTGAACAATTGGGAAGCTACTCCTTTCCCTATCAGGAAGGAGTCTTGGTAGTTAGCTCAAAATTTCATCATTGCTTTCCCCAAAAGTTGTTATAATTTCCCCATTCCCCTCATGAAAAAAAAATCACCATGTATCCCGAACATCGTTCGTTTCTTTTATTAATGAAATGCGGTTTTTCCTTTTTCTTTCCTTTTGCCTTATTTTTCTTTATTTTTCCTTTTGTACAGTTTTGCATGTGTTGATTCCAATGCCATGTCATGCGTGAAGGATTCTAGACCCAGTTCTGACAATCACGTTACTATACAAGAAATCGAGGAAGAGAGTGAAATAGAATGTGAGGATGAGGAAGCCCTGGAGGAAATAAGTAAGGACATGAAACAATACGAAGAAAAACCCAAACCGAATCTGAGTGATACGGAATCCGTAAATTTGGGGAGCGAAGATGATGTCCGAGAAACAAAGATTAGTGTGCATTTGGAGGCACCCCTCAGGGATGAATTGATAAGGTTGTTACATGAATTTAAGGACATCTTTTGCCTGGTCCTATGATGACATGCCCGAGCTTAGCACAGATTTGGTGGTACACAAGTTGCCTATCCACTCGGAATGCCGGCCAGTGAAACAAAAGCTGAGGAAATTCAAAATAGACATTAGCGTGAAGATAAAAGAAGAGGTGAATAAGCAGTTTGAGGCAAAGGTCATAAGAGTTACTAAATACCCCACCTGGTTGGCAAATGTTGTGCCGGTCCCAAAGAAAGATGGCAAAACCAGAGTGTGTGTAGACTATAGAGACCTCAATAAAGCCAGGTCCGAAGGATGACTTCCCATTGCCAAACATTCACATATTGATCGATAATTGCGCCAAGCATGAGATCGGTTCGTTTGTGGATTGTTATGCAGGTTATCACCAGATCTTGATGGACGAAGAAGATGCTGAGAAAACTGCCTTCATTACACCTTGGGGAACGTACTGTTATAGGGTAATGCCGTTTGGATTGAAGAATGCCGGGGAAACTTACATGAGGGCAATGACCACAATGTTCCACGATATGATGCATCGAGAAATTGAAGTATATGTGGACGATGTCATCATAAAGTCCGGAAAACAACTTGATCATGTGAGAGATTTGAGGAAGTTTTTCCAAAGACTCCGGAGGTACAATTTAAAGCTCAATCCGGCGAAGTGTGCCTTTTGGAGTACCTTCAGGGAAACTACTGGGGTTTATTGTGAGTCGGCGAGGTATTGAACTGGATCCGTCAAAGATCAAGGCTATTCAAAGTCTACCTCCGCCGAAAAACCAGAAAGAGGTCATGAGCTTATTAGGAAGGTTGAATTACATTAGTCGGTTCATTGCTCAATTGACATCAACATGCGAGCCGATCTTCAAGTTGTTGAAGAAAGATGCGGCGGTGAAATGGACCGACGAGTGTCAGGAAGCCTTCGACAAGATCAAAGAATATTTGGCCAATCCTCCGGTGTTAGTACCTCCAAAACCAGGGCGACCTTTGATTTTGTATCTGACGGTGCTAGATAACTCTTTCGGTTGTGTACTGGGTCAACATGATGAGACGGGCAAGAAAGAACAAGCCATCTACTACCTCAGCAAAAAGTTTACATCTTACGAGGTGAAGTATACCCAACTGGAGAGAACTTGTTGTGCATTGATTTGGGTGGCTCAGAAGCTAAGACATTATTTGTCAGCATACACTACGTACTTGATATCACGATTGGATCCTCTCAAGTATATCTTTCAGAAGCCCATGCCTACGGGAAGACTGGCCAAATGGCAGATTTTGCTCACAGAATTTGACATTGTTTATATAACTCGTACGGCAATGAAGGCACAAGCTATTGCGGACCACTTAGCCGAGAATCCGGTGGATGATGAATATGAACCACCGAAAACATACTTTCCGGATGAAGGGGCAATGCTTGTCGAGGAGACGGAGCAAGAGGAGAGATCAGGATGGAAAATGTACTTTGATGGAGCTGTCAACAGCAGGGGCGTTGGTATCGGAGCAGTACTCATTTCAAGTACGGGACAACATTATCCCGTCACAGCTCAGCTTCGATTTTTCTGTACTAACAATATGGCCGAATATGAAGCATGCATCTTGGGATTAAGGATGGCGATTGACATGGGTATTCAAGAGATTTTGGTCATGGGCGACTCGGATCTCTTGGTACACCAAATTTAAGGGGAATGGGAGACACGAGATTTGAAATTGATACCATATCGGTATTGTTTGCACGAGTTGTCTCAAAGATTCCGGTCTATAGAATTCAAGCATATCCCGAGAATGCACAATGAGATTGCAGATGCTTTGGCCACATTGTCCTCTATGTTGCATCATCCGGACAAGACATACATAGATCCACTCCAGATCCAAGTCCGAGATCAGAATGCTTATTGCTTCGTTGTGGAAAAAGAGTTGGATGGAGAGCCGTGGTATCATGATATCAGAGAATACTTGAAAGCTGGTAAATACCCGGAGCAAGCCACAGGAGACCAAAAGAGAGCCATCAGGCGTCTAGCCAATGGATTTTTCTTCAGTGGAGGAGTGGTATACAAAAGAACACCAGATCTGGGCTTATTGAGATGTGTGGACGCACAACAAGCAGATGAAATTATGATTGAAGTACATGCTGGAGTATGCGGACCCCACATGAGCGGATATGTGTTAGCAAAGAAGATCTTGAGAGCTGGGTACTACTGGCTCACGATGGAGCGTGATTGTATCGGGTATGTAAAGAAATGCCATCAATGCCAGGTACATGGGGATCTGATCCACTCCCCGCCTTATGAGTTGCACACAATGTCAGCACCTTGGCCCTTTGTTGCTTGGGGCATGGATGTCATCGGCCCAATAGATCCAGCCGCTTCTAATGGGCACAGGTTTATCCTGGTTGCAATTGATTATTTTACCAAGTGGGTCGAAGCTAAGACATTCAAGGCGGTGACGAAGAAAGCGGTGGTGGATTTTGTGCACGAGAATATCATATGCCGATTTGGAATCCCCAAGGTGATTATCACAGACAATGGAGCCAATTTAAATAGTCATCTCATGGCGGAAGTTTGTGAAAGGTTTAAGATCACGCACCGTAATTCCACGCCTTACAGGCCAAAGGCGAATGGTGCAGTAGAGGCGGCAAATAAGAACATCAAGAAGATTCTCCGAAAAATGGTGGAGGGATCCAGGCAATGGCATGAAAAGTTACCCTTTGCTCTCATGGGTTACCGCACGACGGTACGTACTTTTATCGGAACCACACCTTATACCCTGGTGTACGGAACGGAGGCTGTTATACCCGCAGAAATAGAAATACCGTCATTACGAATTATAGCCGAATCTGAGATAGATGACGATGAATGGGTAAAGGCCCGGTTAGAACAGTTGAATTTGATTGATGAAAAGAGATTAGCCGCGGTCTGCCATGGACAGTTATATCAGCGGAGAATGGCCAGAGCATATAATAAGAAGGTACGACCTCGAAAGTTTGAAGTTGGACAACTGGTACTGAGGCGTATCTTACCACATTGGGCAGAGGCAAAAGGCAAGTTTGCGCCGAATTGGCAGGGACCGTTCGTGGTATCACGGGTGTTGTCCAATGGAGCATTATATTTAACAGATGTTGAAGGAAAGTGCGTAGAGACTGCTATCAATTCAGATGCGATCAAAAGATACTATGTATGATTCCTTTTCAATTGTATGTTTTGTATTTTGTTGTGATTTTGGAATTGAAATGACGAAGGCATTTTATTCTCTATCCAAACACTTTATCCATTGTTAACCCCTTTGAGCCTTAATCAATGAATTCTTTCATATCCCTCTCTCGGAACTGCTTTAGTATAATAAGATCGAAATTGCCAGAATGAAAAATGAAAAGATGAAAAAATGAAAAGAAAAATGATGAAAAATGAAATGAAAATTGAAAAAAAAAAAAGAAAAATGAAAATGAAAAAAAAAAAGAGAAAAAGACAAAAACCGGGAAAAAGTCAAAAAAACAAATCCATCTAACTTTTAAAGTTGGATGAACTACGTCTGACTTGATCCCGAAAGGGTACGTAGGCAGCCTCTCTGAGGTTCAGTCATAATAAAGAAAAAATCCAAAAGTTCCCCACATATTGAAACTGGGGCAGAAGTTATGTTTAATAATTCCGAGAGTTGTAAATATTTTTAACCCTCGTTGAAACTTTGAGCCTTTATATCTTTCTTTCTTAACCCATCCAAAAGCCACGTTACAGTCCAAAGAAAGACCTTCTGATCAATCTTGAAATGATAACAAATACAACGAAGGAAGAGCGAAGCATCGGACGATACCCGTGGTAAGAAAACAAAATACAAAAGGAAAAATGAGAAAAAATAAAAATGAGAGAGTCTCATCGGTGAAAACCTTAACCGGCACTGTGAGGCGACTGTGAGCTTGAGGGAAATAAAAATGAGAGAGTCTCATCGGTGAAAACCTTAACCGGCACTGTGAGGCGACTGTGAGCTTGAGGGAAATAAAAATGAGAGAGTCTCATCAGTGAAAACCTTAACCGGCACTATGAGATGATGGTGAAGTTGAGAGAATAAATGAGAGAGTCTTATTGGTGAAAACCTTTTGAGGCACCGTAAGGCGATCATCAGAAAAGAGAAAAGGCAACAAAAAAGAGTATCGGTTTGGGTCAAAGGCAATTCGGAGTCTGAATAATGATTGGAACGAACTGGGTCAGAGTTTAAATACATGGCATGGTCAGCGGAATCAGCCAGCAAATACTCAGATAAGTTCCGTCATCTCTCCAAAATACCCTTACCTTTCTTTCATTTTTCTGCATTTCATTGTTCACCCTTTTGAGAGCTAATTACCAGCTCCTGATAACGGAAGTTGAAATAACACTGGATCAGAAAGGATGGAAGATTGGGGAAAGGAATAAAGAAGTTTGGCAAACATGGCCAAAGGAAAAGAAAACAAAACAAAAATGAAGAAGTGAGAAAAATACAAAAAAAAGAGTCTGCGAGGGACAAGAAGTTGAAAGTCATGCAACATCAGAAAAGCAAAAACAAAGGAAGCAATAAGAAGCGGGGACGGCAGATGCCAGTTGCCAGCAATTTATATCTAATAAATTTTGTTTCATGCAGGAACAAATTGTCACTAATCATTTTAAAGTGAATGTGACCAATGTGGAAAATTTAAAATACCAAAAAAGAGAAAGTCTGCCGAATAAGTGGAAGTTCACAAGCAAGAGATCAGTTGGTAAAAAGAAAATACCAAAAGAGGAGGTAACATCTTTTAAAATCCATTCCCCAGTCCTCAGGCTGAGGGGATACTGTTTTTCATCTGCATTTGCACGTTTAAATTTCTGTTAGGCGCCCACCTTCAAATTCGGGAATATTTTCTGCATTCGCATTGCACATTTAAATTCTGTTAGGCGCCCACCTTCAAATTCGGGAATATTTTCTGCATTCGCATTGCACGTTTAAATTTCTGTTAGGCGCCCACCTTCAAATTCGGGAATATTTTCTGCATTCGCATTGCACGTTTAAATTTCCGTTAGGCGCCCACCTTCAAATTCGGGAATATTTTCTGCATTCGCATTGCACGTTTAAATTGCTGTTAGGCGCCCACCTTCAAATACGGGTGATAGCGCCCAGCACACTGCTAGGCTAGCCCGACAAATCAACAATAATCACGGAGCCACAAGCTCACTTTATCCAATTTAAGCATAACGGTGATAGATATATTAAAAACAGGGAACCAAGTCCCAACACGTGCCAACTCCCATAGACCGAAGGGTCAAGAGTCATGAGCCTCTACGGAATATACAAGTGTAAATAGTGAATATAACTGTGCACAAGTGTGGGATGATCGGAACAAAATATAGACAAACTGGAGAATCAGGTCCTGCGAACGCTGGCAGCTACCTCGACTGTCCAAAAGCACTCCCGAGCCGCGATAGAATCAGCTCTGCTGTGATGTACCTGGATCTGCACACAAGGTGCAGGGAGTCGGGTGTGAGTACTTCCAACTCAGCGGTAATAAAAGTAAATAATGCTGAAGGGAAGAAAACCACGCAAGGCACTATCTCTTGCTACACAATACAGAACTATCATTAAACTTCAAAACACTATCATTTTATTCCTTTTTAGCATATGTGAGTAGATTATTAGAAATCCAAAGTTTTAGCTACTTTCTTTCATTATAACATACCAATACCTGGGAAAATCTCAAGCAGTGCAAGTCAGCACTCAAATCAGCCTCTCGGGCTCAGCACTCCTTAACAATTTATACCGGGAGATCTGGTCAATAAAGCAACAAATGCACATGTGCCAGTAAAGTATGAGTGCTAAAATGTTATGCCACGTAGTACACGTAAACCAATGTATGTATGCCATGCGATGCATATGACCGCTACGGCGTGTAGCCCGATCCTTTTGGGTACCCGTGCTCACTGGGGGTGTCCAGACTCCGGAGGGGCTCCTACAGCCCAAGCACAATAATAATATCACACCTGCTGCGGCGCGCAGCCCGATCCATATACCACTGCGGCGTGCAGTCCGATCCGTGCATGTGTATACATATGCTCATATGAATGTCATGCCCTAACATATGGCCCTCAGCCCCAATCAGTCTAACAAATAATCAAGAAAGCCCTACGGGCAACAATATCATATTAGTTCGCAGCAAAAATGTTATTAAGACCTTGTTCAAGTTTTTTCATAACCTTATAAGAATGCTGAATAGCAAAATACACTTTAAAACCTTAACTTTAGATAAAATATGCACAGTGTTATCAAGACGGTGATACCAATCCTTGAAGGATTCAAATAATTGGCACGAATCCCAAACATGATAATTAGTCCAATTCATTTCAACAATTAGGTGTTATTATTTATTACGCGGGACGGACCAAGTCACGATACCCAATGGTGCTCTACCCCACGCCCGTTATCCGGCGTGCAAGTCACCTCAACACAGCGCTAAGATGTGCAAGTCCGGGGTTTACTAACCCTCGGGACATCATTTACAAGTATTACCCACCTCGAACCGACGAAAACTCATGCCCGCGACGCCTTAGCTCCTCGAACCGGCATCCACGCACGTCCAAACTAGCCAAAATCAGTACAAATATATCAAAATAGGCTAATGGAACATAACCCAATCGAAAGAACTCGAAAAATATCAAAAATCACGAAATTTGCAAAACCCGAGCCCCGGGCCCACATCTCGAAAAATTATGAAACTCACATTTTCGGAATCCTCGTCTCTCCACGAGTCCGTACATACCAAGAACTCCCAATTCGGACCACAAATGGTCCTTCGAATCCCCATTTTAAGATTTTTGCTCAAAGCCCTAATTTTCTTGATTTCTTACCCAAATTCAGAGAATTAATGGAAGATTCTTTGATAAAATCATGTATTTAACACATAAAACTTACCTCCAATGATTCCCCGTCGAAATCCCTTCAATTCCCGTCCAAAAGCTCTCAAGAATGACCAAAAATGGTGGAAAAATGGGTTGATTTCGCGACTGGAATGTTTTAAAAACATTCTGCCCGGGCATATTACTCATCGCGATCGCGGGAATGGCTCTGCGATCGCGGAGAACAAAATTTGGCCCAAAATTTACCCTTCGCGATCGCGGGAAAGGCTTCGCGATCGCGGTGAACAAACTCTGGTTCCTCCGGACAGGCTTCGGTATAATGGTCATAACTTTTTGCACACAACTCCAAATGATGAATGGTTTGATGTTCTGGGAACTAGACACAGAGGGCTATAACTTTCATTTGATGGTCATTTCCTGAATCCTTATATATTTCTAGATATAAGCTTCCCAAGTTATACATGTGTATTAGAGATCCTTCTCGGACACCCTATAGTGTAACGTCCATAACTCTTTACACAGATGTCCAAATCATGATTTCTTTATCTTTCTGAAAACTAGACACGATGCGCTACAACTTTCGGTTTTGAATCATCTTAAAATTCCTTGTAGATAAAAAGATATGAGCTTCCGAAGTAGGATCAGTGCACAGAAATTTTCCTTCTTCGCGATCGTGGAGCATTTCACGCGATCGCGATTCATTAATAATTTTCGCACATTTTACTCACCGCGATCGCGTCCCATTGTCCGCGATCGCGTAGAACACTGCTACGGACATAAACCAGCAGTTAAAAATGGCCTAGAAATGGTCCGAAACCACCCCGAAACTCACCCGAGGCCCCCGGGACCTCAACCAAAAGAACCGACACGCCCTATAACCTTATTCGAACTTGTTCCAATCATCAAAACTCTATCGTTAACATCAAAATCGTCCGTTTTCAACAAATTTAAGCTTAAGTTTAACTTTAACTTCAAAAATTCATATTCGATCAAAAACCCGACCAAACGATGTCCGAATGACCTGAAAATTTGCAGGCATATCCAAAATCACCTAACAAAACTACTGCAACTGTCGGAATTCCATTCCGACTCCCGGATCAAAATCTCACCTATCGATCGGATTTCGCCAAAATTCGAACTTAGCCAATTCAAGCCTATTTCTACACCGGATCTCCAAATTCAATTCCGATTGCTCTCCTAAGTCATAAATGATCCCTCGAAACTAGTCGAATCATCAGAATCCGATTCCGAGCACTCTAACTCGATAGTCAACTCTAGGTTGACTTTCCATATTCAAACTTCCTTCAAACATGCTATTTGCTTCATTTTTAATTCAATTCACTCCTAACCCACCCGATAGGTTCTAACACTGATATAGAAGCATAAGATATGTTAATGCGACATAACGGGGTGGAAATTCCCGTAACGACGGGCCGGGTCGTTACATTCTCCCCAACTTAAACAAACGCTCGTCCTCGAGCGGACTCAGAGTTGTACCAGAAGCAACCCAATAGCTGAATGACCTTACCAAGCATATATTCGGGCGACCATACGTCACCCTATCTCACCCAAGTCCAAAAGCACCATATAGTCAAAATTTCACAGACCATCTGAACCATAAATCACATTGTACTTTCTGAAATCATATGCCAAATGCAAATCCCATGCCTATACTCAGGATACACTCGAATCCAATGCAATAACCCATATTCACTACTCCGGGTGAGATCATATGATGTATCGACAACCCAAATCACTCGAGACGATAGTCTCTAATCACAACAATTGGACACAATAATCAAATACTAGCTGAAAACCTCTTTCATTAGATAGAGTCTTATTCCAACACCTCCATATCCTGCCCACGGCAGCTGAAGCACGCGATATACCGAACCCATCTCTCAGGTTAACCATTCGTGAATCTATTTCCCTTTTAAAACTGGTACCACAATAGGTTTCGGAGCCAAACCTCGATTTTTACCTTTCTAACAAGCTAAGATCCAATATGCTCGTATTCGTTAATGACTCCAACGGTCATTTTGATCATAACACACCACACTGGTGACATGACTTCTCAACCACCGGCCTAAGCCGCGACGAGCACAACATAGGCTCCAATAGAAACGCCTGAACACACTTGAATCATGACAGCTCAAATCATGATAACTGTCTCCAGCAAAAGAGCTGCAATTCAATTCCTCTGTGCCATCATAACATAGAAATAGAGTACCTGAATCCTTCTCGAGAGGTCATAACATCGCGTGGCCTTGCCACGATTCGTGATTCTATCCCAACATTATTACTCGTGAAGCACCTCAAGCCACTAAGCTATAACTGACAACGCAATGCCTACCAGTCGTCCCAAGCAATCAACCTCACCCACGGTGAAACAATTAACGTATGCTATTAAATCCTGAAAGGACACAGCCGATGTGCCATTCGCCAAGCGATACTCAAAACGGTCTTTTCCTCAGAAGCGAGGAAATATTGTATACCATGTAGCTTATAACTAACTATATTTTCACAATATTCTGTTGCGGCGTGCAACCCGCTCCAATGACATACCCGTGGCGGCGTGCCACCCGATCCGGATACCATACATGTGGCGGCGTGCCACCCGATCCAAATAACCCGTGGCGGCGTGCCACCCGATCCACGCATAAATCTCGCAAAAGGAAATGCATATCGAGTCGAATTTTCTCATTACAGCAAACATGTATATATAGCCTCAAGCTCGGCCACATGAAACGCATATGACAACGTTTCTCAATACTGGAGCTGAATCAATGGTAGATACCTCTACACTGACATCCGCCACTAAGGCCCAACCAACAAAGCAATACCCACCAGCCGTCTGCTGGTCCTGAGGTACAACTACCCCGCTGGAGCATACTCTGATGCTCTCTGCTACACAATTTGTGCCATTTTCCGACATATTCCATATCACATTAGTCTAGACAATCTAACCCATGACAACCAGTCAGCAATGAAGTATCATAATCCGAATTCGTCTTATCAAGTAACGAGAGAGCCACTAGGGCTTCCAATTTCGAACAATCGCTAAACGATGCCGATCCACTCGATATACCACCACTGCGTAGGCGGATTACGAGAACTTCCAGACTCTAACACATGTATTACACATGGATCACTATGTCTGATCCCACACTCCACCGTACAATTACATAACACACATCAAGCATCTATTCATACCACGAAAGCAATTCAGAAATTTCCTTATGCCATTTACAACTCAATCATCAATGTCAATCTAACAAGAGGATACCACCACACCACTAAAGATTATCAGTTTATATTACCTGACCCTTTTTGGACCATATTCCATGCCAAATTACGAGAATAACAGTACCATTTTCTTAAATCATCAGAAAGATCGATTCTTAATTCACCTGCAACTGTCCGCGCTGCTCAATAATTTTATTGACTTCCCATATATTATGAACTGATCTCAAAACCTAGAATATACCATTATCAACTTTCCGTAACACATCGTGTATACCATATCACACTAAGACAACATGGAAATTCATATCCCTTTCCTCCACCTCACATCGGCGCACTCAACTAGTCAAGGACTTTCGTGATCCCATATAGAAGAAAACTCATTACACATTCCACGCTTCGCATACCGACAGGAGTATACTCGTTTTCAAACCATGATAAAACACATCACAAACTATTTCTTCCCATTCGTTGCATAAGTTTAACTGCCAGGACTGAGTCCTTATACCCATATCAAGTTACACAACTGCCAGCATTCAAGAGCTTTGCTGCAATGTCTGCAAGACTCATTACTTCAACCACACACCGGGAATCAATCGTATTCCTTTTTATACCATTCTGGTTTATTAACAAGTCGTTCCATTTACCCAGTTTCCTTTCTGATTCATCTCTAATTTCATATCATTCTTTACTATAGTACCATAATACATCAACTCATGTTACCACACGAGACTCGTACACAAGACCACACGGTCTAAGACCCATAGGCCACTGAATACTCTCTCAATGTTTCCCAAAAGTACCACATTCTACCACACTTTCTTTTGATGAACTTCCCGCGATTTTTTTTTTAAATTGTTATCATTACTTCCCAATACGGATACCTAGAATCCCATCATTCACATGATATAACACAAGCCTTGATCTGCTCTAACGAAACCGCCATCTTTAGCCACATACACAAATCTTAAGGCACCTGACTGTTACAAGCAAAATCTTGAACACTGCAAAACCATTCTCGGGCATCATTCACCCTTATTCAGCTGTAATTCAACTGTCCTATTGAGTAGAACCACTCGTTTTTGTTAGAACTCTGATATCGCAGAACATGATTACTTACAAATACAATCGGCTATCTTTCTTTTCTATATGGTGAATATTCTTTACCAACAGTAGTTCAAAACACCCTAGTACTTCATCAGATCTACGAAGCACCATAACCTTTACCAGAATTTTCCCAACATACTTAGAGGCAGAATCAACATAGCACACGATAGTGCAATCAGTTAATCAATAGCAACCTCCCCAACTTAGCTCGAAGCCATTCATCAAAGCACTTTCAACCACTCATATCACTATTACTCAAGTGATGCCGAAATGTTACAATGAGATTAAACTCAAGTCATTTACAAGCTTTGGCGGAGATTCGAATCATCAGAAATATTAACTCTTTTGCAATTCTTGCATTCATTCACACACAACAGTTACGCCCCCTCTTTAGGTGATAAAAATCTTTTCTAAGTCCCAAATTTTCCAAAAATTTCGGCAGAGTTCCCTTTGTAAATTGGCCTATCCACCTGCCAGAGAATCACCAAAACCATCCTAGCAATACATTCACAACTCGACAAGACATCACAATGCATATCGACAACATTAGTCTCAATACTACTCAAATCATATTATCATATTGGTACATGAACATGCGTTGTACCTGCTTGAATCATAACACATATCAATTACCTTTCAATTACACATGAGAACCAATCCACCTATCTCGCCTCAATTTAGCATTTCAGCACAATACCTTCCACCAGGATACACATAGCATAATCATTTTAGTCTTCCCGAGTTTGAACTCGTTCCACTACACATAAGGCACTTATATTACTGAGCGCTCGATGCATACACAGACGTGCGGAAGGAATTTCAAAAGCATATCTCAAGCTGAATCAAGTACGCACGATAAGAATTCCAAGAAATGTGAAGTGTTTCCTAAAGGTTCGCGGCCTCCCGAGGATAAGTACAGGCGTCCCCGTACCGATCCACAAGACTCTACTAACCGGCTCAAGACTCATGAGGCCTAGTAAACCTAGGCTCTGATACCAACTTGTCACGACCCCAAATCCGGTCGTGATGGCGCCCGACACACTGCTAGGCCAGCCCGACCAATCAGCAACAATTTACGGAGCTATGAGCTCGTATTATCCCATTTAAGCACAACAAGATAAGTCAATGAAGACAAAAATACCAATACGTGGATCAAGCCCCATAGACCGAAGGGTCAAGAGTCATGAGCCTCTACGGAATATACAAGTGTAAATAGTGAATATAACTGTGCACAAGTGTGGGATGATCAGAACAAAATATAGACAAACTGGAGAATCAGGTCCTGCGAACGCTGGCAGCTACCTCGATTGTCCAAAAGCACTCCCGAGCCGCGATAGAATCAGCTCTGCTGTGATGTACCTGGATCTGCACACAAGGTGCAGGGAGTCGGGTGTGAGTACTTCCAACTCAGCGGTAATAAAAGTAAATAATGCTGAAGGGAAGAAAACCACGCAAGGCACTATCTCTTGCTACACGATACAGAACTATCATTAAACTTCAAAACACTATCATTTTATTCCTTTTTAGCATATGTGAGTAGATTATTAGAAATCCAAAGTTTTAGCTACTTTCTTTCATTATAACATACCAATACCTGGGAAAATCTCAAGCAGTGCAAGTCAGCACTCAAATCAGCCTCTCGGGCTCACCACTCCTTAACAATTTATACCAGGAGATCTGGTCAATAAAGCAACAAATGTACATGTGCCAGTAAAGTCTGAGTGCTAAAATGTTATGCCATTTAGTACACGTAAACCAATGTATGTATGCCATGCAATGCATATGACCGCTACGGCGTGTAGCCCGATCCTTTTGGGTACCCGTGCTCACTGTGGGGGTTCAGACTCCGGAGGGGCTCCTACAGCCCAAGCACAATAATAATATCACACCTGCTGCGGCGCGCAGGCCCGATCCGTATACCACTGCGGCGTGCAGTCCGATCCATGCATGTGTATGCATATGCTCACATAAAATGTCATGTCCTAACATATGGCCCTCGGCCCCAATCAGTCTAACAAATAATCAAGAAAGCCCTACGGGCAACAATATCACATTAGCTCACAACTAAAATATTATTAAGACCTTATTCAAGTTTTTCATAACCTTATAAGAATGCTGAATAGCAAAAATCCCATTTTAAACCTTAAATTATAATAAAATATGCACAGTGTTATCAAAACAGTGATACCAATCCCTGAAGGACTCAAATAATTGGCACGAAGCCCAAACATGATAATTAGTCCAAATCACTTTCAACAATTAGGTGTTATTATTTATTACGCGGGACGGACCAAGTCACAATCCCCAATGGTGCTCTACCCCACGCCTATTATCCGACGTGCAAGTCACCTCAACACAGCACTAAGATGTGCAAATCCGGGGTTAACTAACCCTCAGAACATCATTTACAAGTATTACCCACCTCGAACAGACGAAAACTCATGCCCGCGACGCCTTAGCTCCTCGAACCGGCATCCACGCACGTCCAAACTAGCCAAAATCAGTACAAATATATCAAAATAGGCTAATGGAACATAACCCAATCGAAAGAACTCGAAAAATATCAAAAATCACGAAATTTGCAAAACCCGAGCCCCGGGCCCACATCTCGAAAAATTATGAAACTCACATTTTCGGAATCCTCGTCTCTCCACGAGTCCGTACATACCAAGAACTCCCAATTCGGACCACAAATGGTCCTTCAAATCCCCATTTTAAGATTTTTGCTCAAAGCCCTAATTTTCTTGATTTCTTACCCAAATTCAGAGAATTAATGGAAGATTCTTTGATAAAATCATGTATTTAACACATAAAACTTACCTCCAATGATTCCCCGTCGAAATCCCTTCAATTCCCGTCCAAAAGCTCTCAAGAATGACCAAAAATGGTGGAAAATGGGTTGATTTCGCGACTGGAATGTTTTAAAAACATTCTGCCCAGGCATATTACTCATCGCGATCGCGGGAATGGCTCTGCGATCGCGGAGAACAAAATTTGGCCCAAAATTTACCCTTCGCGATCGCGGGAAAGGCTTCGCGATCGCGGTGAACAAACTCTGGTTCCTCCGGACAGGCTTCAGTATAATGGTCGTAACTTTTTGCACACAACTCCAAATGATGAATGGTTTGATGTTCTGGGAACTAGACACAGAGGGCTATAACTTTCATTTGATGGTCATTTCCTGAATCCTTATATATTTCTAGATATAAGCTTCCCAAGTTATACATGTGTATTAGAGATCCTTCTCGGACACCCTATAGTGTAACGTCCATAACTCTTTACACAGATGTCCAAATCATGATTTCTTTATCTTTCTGAAAACTAGACACGATGCGCTACAACTTTCGGTTTTGAATCATCTTAAAATTCCTTGTAGATAAAAAGATATGAGCTTCCGAAGTAGGATCAGTGCACAGAAATTTTCCTTCTTCGCGATCGTGGAGCATTTCACGCGATCGCGATTCATTAATAATTTTCGCACATTTTACTCACCGCGATCGCGTCCCATTGTCCGCGATCGCGTAGAACACTGCTACGGACATAAACCAGCAGTTAAAAATGGCCTAGAAATGGTCCGAAACCACCCCGAAACTCACCCGAGGCCCCCGGGACCTCAACCAAAAGAACCGACACGCCCTATAACCTTATTCGAACTTGTTCCAATCATCAAAACTCTATCGTTAACATCAAAATCGTCCGTTTTCAACAAATTTAAGCTTAAGTTTAACTTTAACTTCAAAAATTCATATTCGATCAAAAACCCGACCAAACGATGTCCGAATGACCTGAAAATTTGCAGGCATATCCAAAATCACCTAACGGAACTACTGCAACTGTCGGAATTCCATTCCGACTCCCGGATCAAAATCTCACCTATCGATCGGATTTCGCCAAAATTCAACCTTAGCCAATTCAAGCCTATTTCTACACCGGATCTCCAAATTCAATTCCGATTGCTCTCCTAAGTCATAAATGATCCCTCGAAACTAGTCGAATCATCAGAATCCGATTCAGAGCACTCTAACTCGATAGTCAACTCTAGGTTGACTTTCCATATTCAAACTTCCTTCAAACATGCTATTTGCTTCATTTTTAATTCAATTCACTCCTAACCCACCCGATAGGTTCTAACACCGATATAGAAGCATAAGATATGTTAATGCGACATAACGGGGTGGAAATTCCCGTAACGACGGGCCGGGTCGTTACGGGAAATCAATTTCAAATTCGGGAATATTTTACGCATTCGCATTGCACGTTTAAATTTACTGTTAGGCGCCCACCTTCAAATTCGGGAATATTTTTGCATTCGCATTGCACGTTTAAATTTCTGTTAGGCGCCCCCCTCGAATTCGGGAATATTTTACGCATTCGCATTGCACGTTTAAATTTACGTTAGGCGCCCGCTTCAAATTCGGGAATATTTTACGCATTGCATTGCACGTTTAAATTTACGTTAGGCGCCCGCTTCAAATTCGGGAATATTTTCGCATTTTTGCATTGCACGTTTAAATTTACGTTAGGCGCCCACGCTTCAAATTCGGGAATATTTTACGCATTTTTGCATTACGCGTTTAAATTTACGTTAGGCGCCCGCCTTCAAATTCGGGAATATTTTACGCATTCGCATTGCACATTTAAATTACGTTGGCGCCCACCTTCAAATTCGGGAATATTTTCGCATTCGCATTGCACGTTTAAATTTACGTTAGGCGCCCACCTTCAAATTCGGGAATATTTTGCATTCGCATTGCGCGTTTAAATTTACGTTAGGCGCCCGCTTCAGATTCGGGAATATTTTCTGCATTCGCATTGCACGTTTAAATTTATGTTAGGCGCCCACCTTCAAATACGGGAATATTTTCGCATTCGCATTGCACGTTTAAATTTACGTTGGCGCCCGCCTTCAAGTCGGGAATATTTTCGCATTCGCATTGCACGTTTCAATTACGTTAGGCGCCCGCCTTCAAATTGGGGAATATTTTACGCATTCGCATTGCGCGTTTAAATTTACGTTAGGCGCCCGCCTTCAAATTCGGGAATATTTTCTGCATTCGCATTGCACGTTTAAATTTATGTTAGGCGCCCGCCTTCAAATTCGGGAATATTTTCTGCATTCGCATTGCACGTTTCAATTATGTTAGGCGCCCACCTTCAAATACGGGAATACTTTTCGCATTCGCATTGCACGTTTAAATTTCTGTTAGGCGCCCACCTTCAAATACGGGAATATTTTCGCATTCGCATTGCACGTTTAAATTCTGTTAGGCGCCCACCTTCAAATACGGGAATATTTTCGCATTCGCATTGCACGTTTAAATTCTGTTAGGCGCCCACCTTCAAATACGGGAATATTTTCGCATTCGCATTGCACGTTTAAATTCTCTGTTAGGCGCCCGCCTTCAAATTCGGGAATATTTTCTGCATTCGCATTGCACGTTTAAATTTCCGTTAGGCGCCCACCTTCAAATTCGGGAATATTTTCTGCATTCGCATTGCACGTTTAAATTTATGTTAGGCGCCCCCCTCGAATTCGGGAATATTTTACGCATTCGCATTGCACGTTTAAATTTACGTTAGGCGCCCACCTTCAAATTCGGGAATATTTTACGCATTGCATTGCACGTTTAAATTTACGTTAGGCGCCCACCTTCAAATTCGGGAATATTTTCGCATTTTTGCATTGCACGTTTAAATTTACGTTAGGCGCCCACCTTCAAATTCGGGAATATTTTACGCATTTTTGCATTACGCGTTTAAATTTACGTTAGGCGCCCACGCTTCAAATTCGGGAATATTTTACGCATTCGCATTGCACGTTTAAATTTACGTTGGCGCCCACCTTCAAATACGGGAATATTTTCGCATTCGCATTGCACGTTTAAATTTACGTTGGCGCCCACCTTCAAATTCGGGAATATTTTACGCAGTTGCCATCAGTTTATATCTAATAAATTTTGTTTCATGCAGGAACAAATTGTCACTGATCACTTTAAAGTGAATGTGACCAATGTGGAAAATTTAAAAATACCAAAAGAGAAAGTCTGCCGAATAAGTGGAGAAATTCACAGGCAAGAGATAAGTTGGTAAAAGAAAATACCAAAAAGAGGAGGTAACATCTTTTAAAATTCACTCTCCAGTCCTTAGGCTGAGGGAATATTTTCTGCATTTTGCATTGCACGTTTAAATTTCTGTTAGGCGCCCACCTTCAAATACGGGAATTTTTCTGCATTCGTATTGCACGTTTAAATTTCTGTTAGGCGCCCACCTTCGAATACGGGAATATTTTCTGCATTCGCATTGCACGTTTAAATTTATGTTAGGCGCCCACCTTCAAATACGGGAATATTTTCTGCATTCGCATTGCACGTTTAAATTCTGTTAGGCGCCCACCTTCAAATTCGGGAATATTTTCTGCATTCGCATTGCACGTTTAAATTTCCGTTAGGCGCCCACCTTCAAATTCGGGAATATTTTCTGCATTCGCATTGCACGTTTAAATTTACGTTAGGCGCCCACCTTCAAATTCGGGAATATTTTCTGCATTCGCATTGCACGTTTAAATTTACGTTAGGCGCCCACCTTCAAATTCGGGAATATTTTCGCATTGCATTGCACGTTTAAATTTACGTTAGGCGCCCACCTTCAAATTCGGGAATATTTTACGCATTTTTGCATTGCACGTTTAAATTTACGTTAGGCGCCCACCTTCAAATTCGGGAATATTTTACGCATTTTTGCATTACACGTTTAAATTGTTGTTAGGCGCCCACCTTCAAATTCGGGAATATTTTACGCATTTTGCATTACACGTTTAAATTTACGTTAGGCGCCCACCTTCAAACTCGGGAATATTTTACGCATTCGCATTGCACGTTTAAATTTACGTTAGGCGCCCACCTTCAAATTCGGGAATATTTTCTGCATTTGCATTGCACGTTTAAATTTCGTTAGGCGCCCACCTTCAAATACGGGAATATTTTCTGCATCATCATGATTTATATTTAAAAGCCCACATTGGGGCAGAAAAAGAAAAAAAAGGGTAGTTTGTTGTTTTGTTTTGAGCAGGTTCAGCTCGGGATCAAGAAAAACAAGAAAATCAACAAAAAGAGAGTCATCAAGAAAAACAAGAAAATCAACAAAAAGAGAGTCATCAAGAAAACAAGAAAATCAACAAAAAAAGGAAGATTCTGCATCACCGGAAAGGGAAGAAGAGCAAAAGCTAGATTAGGAACAATTGTAATTGTAGGATCATAGCTTAGAATAGCTTCTTCATTTTACATTTCCCCCGGTGTAATAAGGAGTAAGTCAGCAGGTCTCAACAGTGTCAATGCAACAGTGAGTCTGGTAGTTTTAAACTGCTAGACCTTCCCGAACTACACTGACCTGATTCCTGTTTAGCCCAGGATATGTAGGCAACCTCTAAAGCAGGGTGCGGTCAAAAGGTTTTCAAAAAATGCTTTCACGGAATATGCCGATGTGCAAAAATCTCGCATTACTGCTCACTTATCTTTGCACTGAAACTCTTCGTGTTCCCGAGCAAAGAGGGGCAGCTGTGAGCACATGATTTTTGCACTAAGCCTTCAAATTCCAAAATTAAAATAAATTTTTGAGTGCAATTACTTGCTTTGTTTGAAATTAGTTATATTTTTGTGTGTTTGAATAGGTAAAAATTAGAAAAAATCAAAAAAATAGTAGTAAGTAATTTGTTAGTTTAGGAAATTAGTAAAATAGCTTAATTAGTAGAAATAAAGGAAAAATAGCAGAAAAATTGCAAAAAATATTAGAAAATTAGAGTAATTAGTAGATTAGGATTTATAATTTTTCATAAAAGAAAAAGAAAAGAAAACAAATAAAAGAAAATACATAAAAATCATTAAAATTGAAAAATACAAAAATATAAGTTGTATAATAAACTGGGCCAAATGGAAGTCCAAATTAGTGGCCCAGTGAATTAGCCCAGTCACCTGACCCGCCTGGCTCTCAATTGTGTTGATCGTGGCCGTCCGTCTTGATGGATCCAACGGCCTTAGATAATTGGCCGAGTTATTCAATTAATTAATTGTTGAGACTTAATCTCAGCCGTTCGTGTGATTTTAATCCAAGGGGCTGAGAGTTTGGTCTCATATGTAAGCAAAACGGCGGCGTTTAAGTAACGCTCAACCAGGACCGTTGATCTCTCTTCAATGGACGATCGAGATTATCTCGGACATATGGCCTATATAAGGCTTATGTCCGAGAAGGGTTATCATTTTTGCCAATTCAAAACCCTAGCCGCCCCTTGACCCCTCTCTTCTCTCTCTCGTCTTCATCACAGAAGCCCTAGGCGGCCATGGCGGCCACCACCTTCTACGGTGGTCGCCGGCCTTTCTAATCTCTTCTCCTTCCTCTTCTCCGTCTTCTTCACCCAAAACACACCCAAGAACCCAGAAAAAACCCTTGTTCTTCATAAGTCCCGGTCACCGGAGTTACACCGGTGACCACCAAAGTATGAGAACCAACCTGAAACCAATGCCAATCGACGCCTCTCCACTAGATCTATCCACTCATACCAATGACTACCCTCGAATCTTCCCGTATCGTTTCGAATATCCCAAAAAGGGTCGTCGGAACCCTAACTCCGGCGACCCCAAGATTCGAACCCAATCAAGACTTCACCTTTTACACCTCCTAAAACACTCCCTATAAGCCAGAATCCTAAAAGGCTTCTCCTTTAAGCCTTAGAAGAAAATCAGAAAAAAGAAAATCAAAAAAAGAGAGATCTGGAAAAGAATAAAGAAAAAAAAAGAGAAACAAGGAATAAAAGAGCCTGAGAGTCTGAAAATGAAAAGAAAAAAAGAAAGAGGATAGGAAGCTCGGGGGACCGGCCCCGCAAGCTAAGTACCCTCCCCATGTTTTATATTTCTTTGCTTTTCCTGTTTGACCTATGTGTTTCTTGTCTTGCATGTTTCTATCTGCCCTTTTTCTCGTGCTTCACATGATTAGTTTTAGGGTTTAATTGGTTCATCTGTGCTCCATGTTCGACTGCTCATCTGCTTTTGTTTCTTATCTTTTATCGTATATATATATTACATCTGTTAGTTTGTCATAAGAATTAGGGTGTCTTTCGTCAAAATTTTGGCCTGTTTCTCTGATTTAAAGATATGTGCTTAATATCCATTATTCTTTTTCATCTTTTGTTTCTTTCTCTGTTGGTTTTTGATATCTCTTCTATATTTCTTATTTGTTTTCGCATGTTAATTTTAGGGTTTTGCTTCGCTTTCCTTTGTTTTGTGTCTGTCATCTTGATATTTTGTTTATCCCCTGTGCTTCTTCATCTTCTGTAGTTCCAGTGTTTTAACTTGTTCATCTTCATGTTTTTCTCTTGATTTGTATGTTTCAATCATGTTCAGTTTCCTTCCTTTTCGTTCTGCTGTGTAATATGAGTCCGGACCTGTTTACTTTCCACAGCATGACCGTTCCTTTCTTCATGATTCTTCACATGCTTAGTTGTCTAGTCATTGTTATTCATATCTTATACTATGTTTGGATTTTGGTTTCTGATTCTCTGATTTGAAGATTTGAACCTGATATCTTTCTTCTTGTTTGTCCTCTGCTAGTATTAGGCTTCTCCATTCTGTTTGCATGTTTCTCATTCTCCCTTAATCTTCCCTGTTAGTTCTTGACAGTTTGAATGATCCTTCTCTTCTATTTGTCTCATGCTTAAGGATAGAATTAGCTATGGGTCCCTTATATTAAGTTTGAATTAGTCTTTTTCATGTTTAGTTATACTGTTAGAACTAAATATTAGTTTCATATCTGAGTTGGCTCTACTCCAGTTTTCCATGTGTACATTGTTTTCCTTTTAGAATAATTTTAGAATTAGCCATTAGACTCTCATGTCTACTTAAGGGTTACTACTTCAAATAGCACCCTCACATGCATGCCCATGATCTTTCTTCTGTCACTCTTGCGTAATAGATTTAGGGGATGTTATTCATTGCTCCTTCATGCCTTTCTGTTCCTCATCTTCACTCTTAACATGCATATATCAAGCTAGGGTAGCACTTTAAGATGAATCCTAATTACCCTACTTAGATTAGTTGAACCATGCTGATTGGTTTCTGGGAATTCACTATCTCTCCATGATTTTTCTACTCCTTATCTTCATATTATCTGTCTCATGTTGAAGTCCATTGTCTTTATGTCTAAAATGAATCATGTTTTATCTCTTGTTTTGTGGGATTTAGTTTCCATGTGTCTATGCCCATGAACCCTAAATGTTTGAATTCCTCAGTGTCCCATTTGACATGAAATGATTGTGACTATGCTTGATTAATGTTAATTGATATGTAGCTACATGAGTTTAAGTTATGTAAATTGATTAGTTGAAGTTCAACACTATCAAACCCCTTTTCTGAGTTTTAATTAATCAATGAACATGGTTTGGCTTTATGTGGTTATGTGTGCAATTGTATGTTAAAATGGCTAAGTTTGCAATAGTTACATGTTAAGTGTGAACACTGCTAAGGCTTGTATGGATTGGTTATAGCTGTTAGTGCTAGGCTTCATAAAATTGGTTAGTTTTTAAATAGGCTAACACTGAAATTGATCATAATTAGGCTATAGGTTTAATAATTGGCCTAAGAATGATCAACCTTGCAAAGGGTTGACCAATTCTGTGAGCCCTAACACACAGCTCACTGTTTAACAGTGGCTGGTTGTGCAAAGGGCTATGTCTGCAAATGCAGACTAGCCCAGGCTCTATATTGAGCCATGAACAGCAAAGTGGCCAAACCTGTAAAGGTTTTGGGCCTAGCTGTTCAGTATATGGCTTTAATAGCCCAAGCTAAGTCTCAACTTGAGACTGGCTAACTTTTAAATAGTTTAATCATAATAACAAAACAGGCTATGCCTGCAATTAGCTTTAATTAGGAATAAATTGGTCTTAATTGACTGAAATTAGTTTAAAAGTGGTTAAAATTGAAATAGTTCTTAAGAATAAATCTGGCCAGCCCTTAAATATTAATGCCAGGGCTGGCTATTAGTTAAATAGGTTCAAATTAACTAAAATCTGCCCTAGGCATAGCTGGTGAATCAGCAATGCCCTCAGGGGCATAATTGGGTATTAAAAAGGTAAATTAGTAATAGTTTAGAACTTAAAAGGGTAATGGGGACATTTATGCTCCTGATCTTCTGTAATTTTGCAGAGATTCAGGGGTATAATGGTCTCCTAAATATGGAAAATCTGTAAAAATCTCAAACCCTTAGGGATACACTAGTAAAAGGCCCTAAAAGGAATCTTTTGGAACCTTCCAGCACATGCTGGAAGGGTTTTGATAACTGAAAATAGGGACCAAAGTGTAGAATGGGTAATTTTAGGAGGGGGAAGTGGGATTAATCCCATACTTCTTCCCCAAGTATTCAGCCCTAAAAGTTAGCTATAAATATCTCCTAAAAGGGGCTGAAAAAGGGGATTCCACGGTATAACAATCTGAGATAATATTTGGGATTCCAATATTGAACATTCTGAAATTCATACTTGGGTTAATCTTTGAGAAGAAATACTAGGAAAACATAGCAATTTAAAAGTCATCAGTTCTGGAAATTCCGAGTGAGAGTCTTTTGGTTTTAATCTATTCTTGCTGGGTTTCTTAGCTCGCGGTTGCTGGGTTATTCTATTATTGTTGCTGTGTTGCTGTTGCTGTGCCTCCTCACTGTTGCATTCATTGTTTGAGTCCTTGCTGCTGCTACTTACCTGCCTTCCCTTAGACTCATCGGTTTCTTTTGTTTGACCCAGGTACATTTCTCAATCCATTGAAGATGTATCTGCTGAAAATAATGAAATGAAGCTTTAGTTACTCTGCTGTGATCTTACATTGTCTTTTAGTTATTTTCAGCATTTATAGATTGACTGATGTAATATGTAGTAGTAGAGAACAAAAACAAGACAATGTAATAGTTAGTAGTATAGTGGTAGTGTAGCGTAGCTAGCTTAACACTTAGTTAATTAGGAAAATGCTCTAAAACATAAGTTAATCAGTAATATCTGCAACATTAATAAGCTGGTAATAAGGTCTTAGTAAAATCAGTAGTGTGAGCGTTTTTCTCAAAAATCACGTAGATGCTTAGGATCACTGTAATTGAGTAACTAGAATGTTTAAATTCTGCTTAGATAATTAATTTTAAAGGCCAAAGTCCAATTATGAATACTCATTAGAGTAAGTGACTCGATATCAAAGGGGTTCAAATAGGATGAATTGATAGTGATTGAAGGGTGTAGTTAATCGTGTAGTCTTAAATAAATTGTAGTTAATCAGTTTAATAACTCTTCGATTTTCCTATTATAGATAGTTTTCTTAGAATTATTTTCAATCCTTAAACAGTAATTAGCATAACTCTAATAATTAATATTGTGCAAACTTCTTTAGTATAATAATCCGATAACATGGCTGGTGAATAGATCAATAGAAGTGTAGATAAAAGTAGTCTGTTAATTTGTTTCTTCTAATAAGTTGTAACCATTAGAATATCCTGTACAATAATTCTGCTCTTTCAATGAATAAAATCAACCTGATTTCGATTCCTAAATCTTGATTTGCGTTTTATAGTTCTTTTGCATTTGTTATTTCATATCACGTTTATCAGTTTTGGCTTAATATGCAAACTATCGTTGAACCACAACATGAAGGTTAATAAGGCCAGCAAGCTTAAAACAATCTGGAGACTGCCTGGGCCTTAAAGGCCTGGCCCAATGCCGATCCATGCTAGGCGAAACAAACAGAAGACCAGGCCCAATAAGTAATAAGAATTCGACGGGCCTGGATTACTATAGAATTAGTATTACGATTAAGGCAAAAACAAATATAGAAAACTTAGCCAAATATTAGTACTCTTTAATAAATAATTTGGGACGAGCCTCGCCCGAATAACGCCGGGGCCCCCATTTAGTAATGATACAAACACAATTAGATCCGGGAAAGCTAATAGCCAATTCCATAGCTTCTCCCAAAATATTTAAAAGCCGATAGACATTATTTTAGGGCACGATTTTAATATACCTTCCTATGAGCGAGTGTGCACTTGGTGCGACTCAAATCCAAATCTCGGCAAAGCCGAAATATTCCAAAAGTCATAGGCGTACTGGTCGCGGTATGACTCGAGGCGTGTTTTCGCGATGTCGCAAATTCCTAAAAATAATACTTAACACAGAAGCACATTATGTTGTTAAAATCTATAACTAAGTCAAACAAAAGTCAAAAACGATGGTGGAGCGACCGTGCTAAAACCACGGAATCCGGGAGTGCCTAACACCTTCTCCCGGGTTAACAGAGTTCCTTATCCGGATCTCTGCTTCGCAGACATTTCAAAGAGTCAAAATTCCTCGGATTCGGGATCAACCGGTGACTTGGGACACCATTGTCATTCCCAAGTGGCGACTCTGATTACTCTCTAAATATATCCCGAACCGATTGTCCTTAAATTGGAAAAACTCCTTCCCTTACGTTATTTTATCCATCTCGGGTAATTGAGCGTCGGGGTATGCCCTACAAGCGTATTTATACACCTTACGCATGTTTGGGGTAGTAAAAAGGGAGGTGTGACAATAGGCAATGGCCTTTTTGTCCTTAATCAACACCACACCAAGCCCAATACGAGATGCATCACAACAAACTTTATATGGACCTGAACCCGTGGGTAAAACCAATATTGGTGTCATAGTCAAAGATGTCTTGAGCTTCTAAAAGCTCGCTTTACACTCATCTGACCATCTGAACTGCGCACCCTTCTAGGTCAACCTGGTTATCGGGGCTGCGATAGATGAAAATCCCTCTACGAACCAACGATTGTAGCTTGCCAAACCCAAGAAACTCCGGATCTCTATAGCTGATACTGGTCTAGGCCAGTTCTTGATTACCTCAATCTTCTTCAGATTAACCTGATCTGCTAACACAATATGACCCAGGAATTCAATCGAACTTAATCAGAACTCACACTTTGAAAACTTAAGCATACAACTGACTATCTCTCAAAGTCTAGAAAACTACTCTAAAATGATGCTTGTGCTCCTCCCGGCTGGGGGAATATATCAAAATATCATCAATGAAGAATATCACGAATGAATCCAAGAAAGGCCTGAACACTCAGTTTATCAAATCCATAAAAGCTGTTGGGGTATTTTTCAACCCGAATGACATCACCAAGAACTCATAATGCCCGTATCGAGTGCAGAAAGCTTTCTTAGGGTCATCAGATGCCCTAATCCTCAAATGATAGTAGTCAAATCTCAAGTAAATCTTTGAAAATACCTTGGCACCCTGAAACTAATCAAACAAATCATCAATCCTTGGTAGTAATACTTATTCTTGATTGTAACCTTATTCAATTGCCGACAATCTATACACATTCACATCGATCTATTCTTATTCTTTACGAACAACACTGGCGCACCCTAAGGTGACACACTAGGTTCAATGAAACCCTTTTCAAGCAAGTCTCACAACTGCTTCTTCAACTCCTTCAACTCAGACGGGGCAATACGATACGACGGGATATAAATGGGCTGGGTGCCCGTAGCCAAATCAATGCAAAGTTGATATCCCTGTCGGGTGGCATACTCGACAGGTTTTACGGAAATACCTCAGGAAACTCACGAACAACGGGCACAGAATCAATAGAAGGGACCTCAACACTAGAATTATGAACATAGGCCAAATAGGCCAAACACCCGTTTTCAACATACGCCAAGCCTTCACATAAGAGATAATACTGCAGGTAGAATGACCAGGAGCCCCCCTCCACTCTAAATAAGGTAAACCCGGCAAAGCTAAGGTCACAGTCTTGGCATGATAGTCCAAGATAGTGTGGTAAGGTGATAACCAGTCCATCCCTAATATGACATCGAAATCAAACATGTCCAGAAAAAGCAAATCTACATGGGTCTCAAGACCCTCAATCACAACTATACAAGAATGATGGACTCGATCTACCACAATAGAATCACCCAGCTGTGTAGACACATAAACGTTAGCACTCAAAAAATCTCTAAGCATGACCAGATATGGTGTAAAATAAGATAACACATACGAGTACGTAGATCCTAGATCAAATAAAACTGAAGCATCTCTGCTACAAACCAGAATAATATTTGTAATAACTACATCAGAAGCCTCAACATCGGGCCTGGCTGGAAGGGCATAACATCGAGGTTGCATCCCACCACCCTGAACCTCCACCTCTAGTGGCTTGAGCTCCACCTTTAATACCTCTACCTCCACCTCTAGCACCTCTACCCCCACCTCTAGTTGGCTGGGGAACACTCGATGCCTAAATTATGGCACGAAAACCCTAATGCCGAGAGCTACTCGGTACTCGATGGCAGAACCTACCAATGTAACCCATATCACCACAAGTGTAAGAAGCCCTTGACTGATGAGACCACTGGCACTGACGACCCGAATGACCACTCCAAAAACTCTAAAACGGCAGTGCACTAATAGGAGTTGGTGGTGCATTGTAGGACTGCTGAGCAGAATACTACATCTAAGGACCATGGCCTCCTAAAGCACCGTGAGAAACCTGAAGTGCTGTCTGAAAAGGATTATGAGGATGGCCTCTACCATACGAATTCCTACCTCCAAATGAGGTAGCACTGAATCGGCCTGAATGACGAAGCCTGTTGTCAAACCCATGACCACCTTCTAGCGATAGAACCATCTCAACTCTCCGGGCCACATTGGCCGACTCCTAGAAAGATATCTCACTCCTAGTCTCCCTAAACATATGAAGACGAATCAGCTAAATAAGTCCATCAATGAACCTCCCCACCCTCCCTCTTTATCTCGGTAGGAAGTATGATAAGAGTATGATGAGACAAGTCGATAAATCTGCTCTCATACTGGGGTAACAATCATAGAACCCTGCTATAAACACTAAAACTGCCTCTGATAGGCCTTTGTCTGAGTGATAGGGAGAAACTTCTCCAAAAATTAGTTGCGTAAACTACTCCCAAGTCAAAGCTGTTGATCCGTCTGGTCTAGCCAAACAATGATCTCTCCACCAAGTCTTAACTAATCCAAATATGCAAAAAGTAGCAAAATCGACCCCGTTGGTCTCTATTATTCCCATGTTCTTGAGAACCTCATGATAGCTGTCTAGATAATCTTGGGGATCCTTAGGAGATGCACTGTTGAACGTAGTAGTGAAGAGCTTGGTGAACCTATCCAATCTCTACAAAGCATCGATAGACATAGCTGCTCCATCTACCACACCCGGCTAGACTACTCCAACTAGCTGAACTGTTGGAGTCTAAAACCGGGGAGCTACCTACTCCAGAGTGCGAGTAGCAGGAGTCCGGGCTCCTCCTCCAGCCTGAGAGACGGTTGGTGCTACAGGAAATAAGCCTGCTCGGGTGACACTCTCCATAAGGCCTACTAGATAGACTAGAGCATCCTAGAGTACTAGGGTAGCAATAAACCCCTCTAGGACCTGAGATGGGCCTACTGGAAGTGCCGGGGCCGGAACCTCATCATCAAAGTCAACCTGAGGCTCCGTTGCTGGTGATGTTGCCTTAGGCTGAGCTCTACCCCTACCCCGGCCTCTAGCACAACCTCGGCCTCACTCTTTGCCCCTTGTGGGAGCTGTTGATGGGGCTTGGGCTGATGGTCAGTGGATGAGCAAGCACGCGTTCTCGGTATATGCGGGAGAACACAATAGAAATTCAATCAGCATTGAGAAACCAAACCACACGACAAGAAAGAAAAGATGTGAAATTTTCCTAACTCTGTAGCCTCTGGGGATAAATACAGACATCTTTTTACCGATCTATTAGACTCTATTAAGCTTGTATGTGAACTGTAAGACTCATGTAACCTAGAGCTATGATACCAACTTGTCATGACCCAGATTTTTCACCCTCGGGAGTCGCGATGGCGCCTATTAATGTGAGCTAGGCATGACAAATATTGAACTAACTACCTTTTTACCCATTTTATACTCTTTAACATTTACAAAACAATAACGTGTAAACAACGAAAAAATTTAGAATAAGCGGAAGAAAGCAATAAAATATCTGAACATGTAACTATTATAATTGATTAAGCCTTAACCACCTAGAACTAGTGTCACATACGATCTAAGAGTGCTAAATACAAAGTCAGAAAATAAAAGATACATTATTTCTAAATAAAAGAGATGAAACATGAAATAAAGGATAGATGAGACGTCCGGGCATGCGGATGCCTGCAGGTCTCCTTTGGATCTCCGGTAGACTGAAGATAGCCACCCACTCTACGGTCTAAAATCTTCTCCGGGATCTGTACATAGTACAGAATGTAGTATCAGCACAATCGACCCCATGTACTAGTAATTGCCTAGCCTAACCTCATCGAAGTAGTGACGAGGCTAGGATCAGACTACCAACAAACCTATATAATTCAACTATATACAACGGAAAAGAAGAACAATAATAAACAGTCAAGTATGGGAGGGGTAGCATGTTGCGGGTAAGATATCAATTCCAAATAGAAAGACAACAAGTAAATGAAAGAAATAATATATCTTGGATGTCAACAAAGAACCAGAAATCAACAAATACACAGCATCACCCTTTGTGCTTTTACTCTCGTTCTCAACAAAGCAATCATGTAATAAGAAAGTGCACGACATTATCCTTCGTGCTTTTACTCTCTTTTCTCACCATATATTCAATATAATCAGCATAGATTGGTATATTGTGCGGTACAACATCACCCTCCGTACTTTACACTATTTCCTCACAAAATTAATACACGGCATCACCCTTCGTGCTTTAACTCTCTTCCTCACCCAAACAACAATCACAAATAATAGGGCAAGAAAACAATTAAAATTACAACAAGAATACTGGCAAGGGAACAATATTTTAACAACAAGTCCGGGAAAGAGACAACTTCAAAACAACAACAATATCCCGGTAAGGGAGGCAATATAGTGATTCTTTTCTCTTTTTCACTTTTACTTCACAACTCACTTTACCGCTTAAGACACTGCACCAAAAGGTTCAATTACCTCTTATACTTTTACAATTTATTTTATAACTCGAGCCAACGCTCTGCAATGTTCAAGGGTCATAATTCTTTCCACAAACTTTTCACAACAAGTAGAGACCATCACTGAAACATGAATAATACAACAAAGTCATGATAACCATAATATAACATTCACGGGCATGTTTGACACTAACACATAGATACTCACCATGCCTATACATTATATTCAACATTTATTACATAGAAAATAGGACTTGACTCCTAATTCCTCAAGCTAAGGTTAGACCAAATACTTATCTCGATACCATGAACACACTTCACGTCTCAATTATCGCTTTACTCTTTGATTCCACTACCAATTCGCTCGTATCTAGTCATAAGTTACTTAATTACACCAATAATTGCTAAATGAATCAATTCTAATGCATAAAAATGAGTTTTTTAAAGTTTTACCCAAAAATTCAAAATTACCCTTCGGAACACATGGTCAAAACCCGAGGTCGAACCAAAATTCGATTACCCATTCCCCCACAAATCCAAATATATAATTAGTTTTGAAATTGGACCTCAAATCGAGGTCCGAATCTCTAATTCTTGAAAAAACCTGGGTTCTGCCCAAAACACCAAATTTTCCCATGAAAATTATTGATTTTGAGTTGAAATCATGTTAATGATTGAAGGAAACAAGTTAGAATTAACTTCCAATTAATTTGGAAGAAGAGCTGTTCTTGAAAAATCACCCTAGGAAGTTTGTGTTTTGAAAAGAAGTGAAAAATGATTGATTTTTGGATAAGTATAAAAGTTACAGGTCGTAGATAAGGGAAATGCGGACAGGGATTTGCAATTGCGATCCCTCGACCTCTGCTATGTTCAAAATTGCGAAAAAGGGCTCGCATTTGCGATAGATGGCATTAAATGAGACTTTCGCATTTGCGAAGCAGGCGTCGCATTTGCGATTGGGGCCTTGATCGCATTTGCGATCAGGCCTAGCAAGTTCTTTGTTCGAATTTGCGATGGAGATCTCGCATTTGTGAGCCAGGCTTCGCATTTGCGAGGCTTGCACACCTGTTTATATCAACTAAAACCTGCTATATTTCCAAATCCAAAATCCACATTGTGGCCTATCCAAAACTCACCGAGCTCTCGGGGCTCAAAACCAAACATGCACACCAACCTAAAAATATTTTACAGACTCTATCGTGCATTCAAATTACTAAAATAACATCAAAAACTATGAATTAAGCATCAAAATCATAAAAGTTTCTTAAGAACTTCAAACTTTCAATTTTTTTTGAAAACGATCTGATTCACATCGTTTCAAGTCCGTTTCTTACCAAATCTTATAAACTCATCTTAAATTACATATAAGACCTATACTGGGTGCCAAAATCAAAATGTGGTCCCGATACTATCAAGTTCTAATCACAATTCATTTCCAAATCTCATAAACAATTTCAGAAAATAATTTTCTAAAAATTCATTTCTCGGGCTTGGGACCTCAGAATTCGATTTCGGGTATATGCTCAAGTCCCATATTTTTTATGGACCCTCCGGGACCGACAAATCATGGGTCTGAGTCTGTTTACCCAAAATGCTAACTGAAGTCAACTTAATTCATTTTATAGCCAAATTTTATCATTTTCCGTAGATTTTTATATATAGACTTTTCGGCTACGTGCCCGAACTACGCTTACAGATTGAGGTAATGCCGAAAGAGATTTTTTAAGTCCCACAATGTAGAATTTACTTTAAAATTAAGTGATGACCATTTGGGTCATCACAATATACCTATCGACGATTATTTTAGTTGCAGCTACAAATGGTTAGAGTCTAGAGGGATACTTAGTTGCCATATGTCAATATATTCTCGCACAAGAAGATTGATAAAATTGATGAAAGGTATGTACTGACAAAGTGGAGAAGTGATGTTATTAGGCCACACTTGAATCGGTTCCATCAAATTGGTTACCTGAACATGACTCATGAGTATAAGACATACATGAGCATGGCTTGTGATATTGCACTGGCACTAGTATGAAGGTTCAATATGTTAAGCATAATTTGAAGAAGATGGTGCAAGATCTTCAAAACTAGGATTACGAAATAATTGTGCCAAACCAAGACTAAGATGACTCGGATGAAACTGAAGACACAACTCTACGAGATCCCCAATACACTAATTCACGTGGCAGGTCGCGTTTGAATCAATATAGAGAAAGAATTGAATAATACTTTACAAATTCACAGCCATGTGGTGTATTTGTAGCTAGTAATGGCACAAGAACTGGTGTTAGAGGGGGTGGCAGGGATGGCAGGATTGGTGGCAATCATAGTGGTAGAGGTGCCGGTAGAAGTGGTGGACGTAGGGGTAAGGGTAATGGGCAAGGAAAAGGTACAAACATTGAGCATGATGGTTCCCTAGATGTGAATGAGGTATAATTTTGCGACCACATTTGATTTATTACGTAAACATATCATATATTCTTATAGTGTTTGCTTGCTTTTAATTGCGGTAAACTGACGCTATGCAATCGCAATCAAGCTTGTTTGATCTCAATGTTGAACCAAACTTGGAAATATAATAAAGAATATTGCTGAAACTTGGAGTTCTCAGTTGGCCTAATTGCATTATTATTTTATTTGATCTTGAACTTTTTGATTTTGAAGAAATTTTGCTTGTTTTGTATAAACTTTGGTGTTTAATGATTTATGAAACTTAAACAAATCAATTTTTTTCCTTACAGTGTTTGTAATGGCATATTAGCTACTACATGATTGTTGGTATCTCTCCCCACGATTTTGGATTAGTTACGTTGTATAATAACAAAGAGAGGTATTTGTAATATTGAATAAAACTATTATTACGTTGTATTCTAACAAAGAGGGGTATTTGTAATATTAAATGCTAATACTGGAGTTATGGATAATTTAGCTTAATATAGTTGTCTTCATATAGATGACTAGAGAATACAATAAGCACAAAACATAGCTATCTTCATAGGTGTTGTTTTGTGATTCTGTTGAATAATTGGGCTAATGACAGTACTCAACAATATTTATTACTAATAAGAGTTCATGTTCACATAGATTTACAAATAAGTTTCAACAACTAAAAAAAAGCTACAATAGTAAATATAAGCACATATATTTATATTTGTGTATAACAACTAGTTAACTATAACACTGAACAAAGAGAGGTATTTGTAATATTGAATACAACCACTACTAAATTATTCTTTTTTTATCAACTCACTTATAAAACTATTTCTAATATTGAATCCAACCAGAATGCCCATAGATCCGCTGATTGATCAAATCTCCAAAAAAAATTCCATTCATACTAACACACGCGGTTTCGAATCTCGGCCTTAACCTCGTTCTTTCCCATTTGTTTTCATCCGAAGAGTCTAGAGGTGGTTGAATTGTATTTAATATTTCGGTCTCCAATAATTTGATTCACTAATTAATACAACTTCTCGTTATTCATGTAACTTTTCCAATTCTCTATGACCAAATTGTATGAAAATTTTCAAGATTTTTTTTTATATTTTTTTTTCTGGGTTCTATTACATCTGAAAGAAGAATTTCCAGTCCTCTTCCCAGTAGTTTAGGTTTTAGTCGTATTATAAGGAGGTGTATTTTTTTCTTATACTAAATGTATAAAATAATTTCATAAATATAAAAAACTATAACAAACAAAAATCACAGACAATAATTCAACTATGCTTTAATAAATATAATAATAATACAAGAAAAAATAACAAACAATATTATAAGAAAATTATATTAATTCATAAATATTTTAATGACAAGGGTTGAACACAAGCATACATGAAAAACCTAAGCATTAGATGTTTCTATCTTAGCACTTCAACAATGAATATCACTGCACTTGATGTAGCCTCTACATGTTCAAATAAAAGAACTCTCCCTTTCTTCAACTTGTTGTCGACAATAAATTGTTTTCACCCGTTAACGAGTCTTCTTTGAACAACACCTATTAGAGTCACATTCCGCTCCTTCCCATTACTTCGTAGTAATGTCTTAGCCGTACTACGAGGAAGATATTGATAGATAATTTTTGAAAGGTACTGCACAAGTGTAATAGAAAGATAGGATAAAAATCATTTCATGTTAACTAAAAAAAGAAAAAAATGAATTTACCATAGAATCGCACTTGATGTACGATCTGGACACCTTCATCATAAACCATAGATAAAATTCCTCCTTTTCTATACCCGTTAGCATTCATATTTAGAGTATTTATGATTTTTGTTGAGTAACAAATATAGGTTAACTTATGTTTAGATATATATATATATATATGTGTGTGTGTATATATATATATAATGAGAGAGAGAGAGAGTCAAAAACGTTTCCTCTCTGTAAGGCCCCGTAAAATATTTGTGCATAAAACCTAGTAGCTATGGTGTCATGGTCCGAATAAATGTGTTAGGAATGCGTAGAAAATGTAGTGATTTAAGTTTAAAAAATGTAGAGAATTAATTTTTCCGAAAAATGTCAAATATGCGGTCAAGAATGCGACCGCAAACCTGACATGCGGACCGCATTCTTGCCGCAAAACGTTCCAGAGAGTTTCCCAAAAATCGTGTCAAAAGTGCGGTCGATATGCGATCGCATGTCAAATCTGCGGTGCACTTTGCGACCGCAGATCAAGCATGCGGACCGCATTCTGGCCGCATTCCTTAACAGAACCTGTGTAAAATTTGGGGCAATTCTGCGATCACTATGCGGACCGCATGTTGATTCTGCGGTCGCATAGTGCACCGCATAATTGACCCCGGCCCAGATTTTTGTAACATTTTGACCCGATCTCTTCTTTAATATAACACACTTCTTCTTCATTTTATCATATCATCTTACCAAAATTAGAGAGAGAAGAGAGGGATTTTAGAGAGAGAAATCTTTCATCTTCAAAGATTGTTCCAACTATCTTAATTCCAAGGGATCTTAGGGCAAGGATTCAACTTCCCCAATCTTTTCAAGGTAAAAACCCTAACTATTTTCTTTGACTTTCAGTTTTAATTGGGTAAAGAGAGGTTTGCATATAATAGCTTTTGAAAATAGAATTTTTACACTCATGCATGATTATTGAACTTGATTTTAGTAAAAAGAAGTGAGTAAAAGTAAGAGTCTTCAAGAACAAGGTTGGCAAGAGTAAGATAGCGTGGGTAAGCATAAAGTAGGAAGTTAACGGAAGAAAACTCATCACCAGGTATGTATGGCTAATTCTGATTCTTGTAAAATCGCCCAAATGTGTGCGAATTGTTTTGGCATGTGTCAAATTGAGAAATTTTACGTAATTATTTGATTTCCTTGTTGAGCATTTGATTGATGTTGAACTATGTGTGGTGTGGTATGAAATATGAATTGAAAGATAAAAAGGTAATCGAGATTGGTAAAGAATTGGGAACAACCATTGTGATGGCATATTTGGCTTATTGTGGAAGGAATTTGAAACACCTTAATTGTGGTAAATTGTTGAACATGATTATGTGGGCATTTTCGATTTTGGAATACTTGTAACTTGGTTTTGATATTGGCTTGAGAAGAAATTGAGAACATGAACCAATGTGTAAGTTGCTTATTTGAACTTGTTGAAATTGTGTGTAGTACCTTATCTGCATTTTGAAATTGTTGTGTTTTCAACTGTAAGGCGGGGTCGTGTTGCGCGCCGCAACGTGGTGAAATAAGGTGTGGGTTGGGGTGATAAGGGTGGCCGAGGTAATAAGGGTGGTCAGGGGCAATAAGGATGGAAAGCGATCGAAATCGCTATTGAAAATTTATACAAAAATCAATAATGTGAAATTGTGAAAGGAGACAACAGGAGAGTTTGCAACCTGGGGAGCACTGATTGCTCCTATGTTTGACTACTTGCAATTTATGTTGTTGATTGGTTGTTGTTCCATTTGTTGACCTTGAATGTGCTTGTGTTGAGGCTTATCTGAAATGAGTAAAAGGTGGAAAACATGTTTGGTTGGCTTGATTAGTTTTAATGTAATTTAATGGCTTGAGTTTACTTGGGACAAAGTTTGTCCATACATACCAGAGTACAATTCAAGTGTACTGACGTCCCTTTTGCCGGGGACGCTACATTCGTGTTATGATTGTAGGTGGATCTGTAGCAGGCATTTCAGCACATCGGCACTAGTATCCTTCATCCTCCACTGCCCGTTTTTGGTGAGCCCCTTTCTTCCTCGGGGCCTTGTGTGGTTCATGCCACTTCGGTTTAGATTTCATTTTGGTTTTGTAAGGTATAGCCGGAGCCTTGTTACCGGCAAGTATTGTATTTCCCTTTTTGTATCCTAGAGGCTCCATAGACATGTAAACTGTGGGATTGTGGCCTATGTATATGTATGGGGCGTTGTAAATATAAATTATGAACTTGTTAGTGAATCAATCACATGGTTATGTTGGTGCATTATGAAATCAGTCATTATTGGTAAAATATTTGGTTAATGAGAAACAATCAACACAGGGTTAACTCGTGGGAATGAAAGGCACCCAGGTCCGCTTGATTGGGGCAACCCGGTCAGGCGCCGGTCATGTCCCTCGATTTGGGGCGTGACACTCTCCCTCCAATCGTTACTTTAAGAGTCCCTTTGTTTCCCTCCAAATATTTTATTTCAAATTTCGTCAAAAATTTTATCATGTTTTTCTTTATCTCATTTTTTTCACTGCATATATGTGCCACGACCCAAATTTCATACCCGGTCGTGATGGCGCCTCTTGTGAAGACAAGGCCAGCCAATAAGCCCAAATTCTCTTTTTAACAGCTATTAAATATAATTGAATAGAAAGTATAACTTATTGGCATTTAAATCTATTAATTTCATCTCAGTACAACCCGACCGGGGTGTCACAAGTTATGAGCATCTAATGAGTAGGGACACTACTATTGTGCCAACAATGTACATATATACATGATAAAAACCGGAATACAAAGATGGAATGCAGTGCCGCGAACGCAGCGGTCACCTTGCTCAACTACCACAATATGGCCTTCGGTCCTACTAATAACCCGTTGCCGGGTGAACAATACCTGCAACTGCACGCAAGGTGCAGGGAGTAAAGTGAGTACTTCCAACTCAGTAGCAATAAGAGAAAATAATATCTTAGCGATAAGAAAACACGTATGGGCACGCCAAAATGCTATAAAAGACAGTACAACTTTGAGAAAGACCGTAATACAGTGAAAAATCCTTTAGAAAATCTCAAGATCAGTTAACAATCTCCTTTGTAAAGTCTCTTTTACAAATATTCCTTTTTCTTTTTCAATAGTCAAGCATATGAATGATATATGAGATAGAGTAAATCGGCTCATAAATCGGCCCATTGGGCTCATCACTCCTTAACGTATGATACCAGGGTACCTGGTCAACAAGGCAAGAAACAGTATGTATGCTGATGATATATGAGTGCTAAATGTCATGCCACGTAGTACAAACAGGAGTGAATGCATGAATGCATATGACCGTTGCGGTACGCAGCCCGATTCATTTGGGTACCCGCGCTCACTGTGTGGATTCAGACTCCGGATGGGCTCTTACAGCCTAAGCAGAATAATACTGCGGCGTGAAGTCCGATCCATATAACATGTCACTGCAGCCTAAGCAGAATAATACTGCGGCGTGAAGTCCGATCCATATAACATGTCACTGCAGCGTGCAGTCTGATCCATATAATATACTATTGCGATGTGTAGTTCGATCCATGCAATATGCTACTGCGGCCTGCAGTCCGATCGATGCATGTATATGCATATGCACACATAACACTCGAGGCCTGAAAGCCTCCTCACATCACTCCTCATGCCCTCACATATGGCCATCGACCTCAATCAGTCCAAAAATAGTCAAAAAGCCCCTCGCGCGTCAGTAAAACAATAATACTCAGCTCAAATGATAGTTTAAATATCAGTTAAAACTCAAAATTTGAGTAAAATATAACTGAGTTCATAAAACAATGTAAATCACACGGACTGAGTTCAGATATTATTTCAAATAGTGAGGTAAATAGTGATGATAGTTCATAAAGAGTTCAATCAATCGGCAATAAGCCCCAAGTATGGCAATGAGCCCAAGTCATAATGATAACAACAAATCATTTGCAAATACGCGGTAAAAACCAATAGCCGGGACAGACCAAGTCACGATCCCCAACGGTGCCCACGCTCAGGTCCAGCGTAAAAGTCACCACAATATAACACTTAAGATGTGCAAATCCGAGGTTTTAACCCCTTAAGATATCATTCCCAAGTATTACTCACCTCGAACCGGCGAAATCTCAAGCCTAAGACGCCTTTGCCCCTAAAATCGGCCTCCACGCGTGTCGAATCTAACAAAAAACAGAGCGAATATATCACAATATGCAAATGGGACAATACCCAATCGAAAACAATCGAATTATAACAAGAACATCAAAACTAGAAAAACCCGAGCCCCGGGCCCGCTTCTTGAAAAATTACAAAACTCACATTTCCAGAATCATCGTCTCGCCACGAGTTCATACACACCAAGAACTCCCAAATCCGAGCTCAAATGATCTATCAAATTCCAGTTTGAAATTTCAAAAACTCATGCCCTACTTTATCAATTTTAGGCTTAATTTCCATGAATTTCTAGACCAATTTCACAATATAATCGTGTTTTAAGTTCAAAAATTTTACCTCCAATCGATTCCCGTCAAAACCGTCTTCAATCACCACCAAGAAGCTCTCAAAATGACCAACCATGGAGGAAAAATGACCCAAAATCGCGGAAATGAGCTTTTAAAACATTCTGCCCAGCTTTAAAAAATTTCTTCTATGCGTTCACAAACGACCCTACGCGACCGCAATACACAATTAACCTCAGCTCTGATTTAATTCTATGCGAATGCATAAACTCCCATGCGATCGCAATTCACTGACCAAGCACACAATACGATCGCATCCACATCTGTGCGAACGCAATGCACAATAGCACAGCCCCACAAAACCCTCTTATGCGATCGCAATGACACTAATGCGATCGTAGAGACAAAATTTCCCGCAACTCTGAACCTGAAATTTCTGCTATCTTTTAAAGCATAAAGTAGTCTGATTGACCATCCGAAACTCACCTGAGGCCCCCGGGACCTCAACCAAACATGCCAACATATCCCATAACATCATACGAACTTGTTCCAATCCCCAAATCACATTAAACAACGCTATAATCATCAAAACACATCGGATTCAAGCTTGGTTTTCTTCAAAACTTCCGAATCTCACATTCGATCAAAAACCTAATCAAACGATGTCCGAATGATCTAAAAATTTGTAGACATATCCAAAATCACCAAACAAAGCTACAGAAACTCTCGGAATTCCATTCTAACCCTCAGATCAAAATCTCACCTATCAATCGGAATTCGCCAAAATTCCAACTTCGCCAATTCAAGCCTATTTACATATCGGACATCCAAATTCAATTCTGATCGCACTCCTAAGTCACCAATCATCCACCAAAGCTAATAGAACTACCGGAATTCACACCCGAGCCCTCCAACCACATAGTCAACTTTCGGTTGACTTTTCTAAAATAAGCTTCCTCATAAGAGGCTATGTGCCTTATTTTCAATCAAAACCAATTTAATTACACCCGATCAACTTTACTACTGATATTGAAACATGAAGCAACACAATAAAGGGGAAACGAAGCCGTAATACATAAGACGATGGGTCGGGTTGTCATATCCTCCCCAACTTAAACAAACGCTCATCCTCGAGCGTACCAGAGTTGTACTAGAAGCAACCCAATAGCTGAATGACCTTACCAAGAATATACTCGGGGTAATCCCATGTCACCCTATCTTACATAGGTCTGATAAAACCATATAGCTGGAATTTCAGAGTCCATCTAAATTATAAACCACATTGCACTTCCCGAAATCATACACGAGACGTCTATACTCAGAATAAACCCGAACCAACTGTAACCCATACTTGCCACTCCAGGGGAGACGATATGATATACCACATAACCCGATCACTCGAGATGATGGCCTCTATACACAGCAATTGCCCACAATAACTAAATACCGATAGAAAAACCTTTTTATTAGCTAAAGTATTATTCCAACACTTTCATATACTGCCAACGGCAATTGAAACACGCGATATACCGAACTCATCTCTCAGATTAACCATTCAAGAATCCATTCCACATATGACTCATACCACGACAGTCTTTCAGGCCAAACCTCGATATTACCTTTCTAACAAGCTGACATCAATTTTGTTCGTACTCATTAGTGATTCCAATGATCACTTCGACTCCAACACACCACTCTGGTGATATGACACCTCAATACAGGCCTAAGCCACAACTTGCGTAATACACGCACCAATGAGAAGCAGTCTGAACATACTCAAATCATGACAATGACTCAAACGAAAAGGCTGTACCTCAAGCTTAGCAGCACCATTACAATACAAAACTGAGATCCTGTCTCACATCATAGAAGTAGAGTACCTGAATCCTCCTCGAAAGGTCATAACTTCACGTGGCCTTGCCACAACGCGTGATTCTATCCAAACACTATTACCCATGAAGCACCTCAAATCACCATGCTCAAAACGGACAACCACGCACAGATTGAGGTCTGAAACCAAACAATCCATCACACCCACAGTGAAGCAAGTAATATACGCTATTCAGTCCTGAAAGGACACAACCGATGCACTATTCGCCGAGTAACACCAAATACGGACTTTCCTCAGAAACAAAAAAGCAAGGCATACAAAGTAACATATAGAAAACTATTCTCCACATCACACTATTGCGGCATGCAACCCGATCCAGATAACATACTCGTGGTAGTGTGCCACCCGATCCACACATATATCTCACAAAGGAGATGCACATCGAGTCAAATTTGCTTGTTACAATAAACACATATAGTCTCATGCCCGGCCAAAAGAAACGCATCCGAAAAAGTCCCTCAATATCGGAGCTGAATCAATGGTAGAAACCTCTGTACTGACATCTGCCACGAAGGCCAATTTATACAACAATACTTGCCAGCCGTCCGCTGGTCTCTAGAATACAACTACCTTGCTAGAACATAATCCGATGCACCTTGCCACGTAACCCGTGGCATTTTCCGATATAGTCCATAACACATTAGTCTAGACAACCTAACATTGGGACAAACAGTCTGCAATCTAATATCATATCCCAAATTTAGCATACCAAGCAAAGAAAGATCCACCCGAACCTCCAATTTCCATAATCGCTAGACGATGTCGATACCCACGATCTACAACCACTACATAGTCGGATCATGAGAACTTCTAGTCTCCAACACATATAAAATACATCAAGTATCCATTCATACCACAAAAGATATTCAAGAATTTCCCTGCGCCATCAACAACTCAATTATAAACAGTCGATCCAACAAGAGAACACCGCAATACTACCAATATAATTAGTTTACATTACCTTGCCCCTTTTCTGAACATATACTCCACCAAATCACTAGCATTGCAATACCATCTTCCTTAATCATCTCAAGATCAATTCTTAAATCACCTGCAGCTGCCCGCGCTGCTCAAGAATTTAATGACTTCCCATTATATTATGAACTGAACCAAAACCTTGAACACGCAAATCTCAACTCTCTACATCATAACACATAGACCATACCACACTAGGATAACATGAGGACTTCTATCTCTCTCATGTGTCGCAGACATCGACACATTCAACCAGTCAAGAACTTTCATGATCCCATATAGGAGAAAAATTATGACACACTCAATGCTTCCCATACCCATAGGAAATATACTCATCTTCAAACCACGGTAAAACACATCAAGTACTCTTTCTCCCAATTCCATTGCACAAGCTAAACTGCCAGGACTGAATCCTTCTACCCAAACCAAGCTAAGCAAACTGCCAGCACGCAAGAGCTTTGCTGCACAATACCTGTAAAACTCATTACCTCGAACACATACAAAGAATTAATCATGTCCTTATCATACCGATTCGATTTATTATCAAGCTATTCCATTTATCCAATTTCCTTTTTGATTCATCATTAATTTGATATTTTTCCTTGATGTAGCACCACAATACCTCAACTCAGGTTTACCATACGAGACTCTTACATAAGACCATACTGTCTAAGACCCATAGGCCACTGAATACCCTCTCAAACGTTTTCCCAGAAATACCACATTCTAGAATGCTTTACTTTGAAGAACATCCTGCGAATCTGAATTCGTTACCATTACCTTCTAAATACGGATACATAGAATCCCACAATTAACATAACATACCACAATTCTTGATCCTTTCCAATGAAAACACAGTCTCTAGCCCCGTACACAACCTTAAGACACATGATTGTTACATGCAAAATCTAGAACACAACAAAACCATTTTCGAGAGTCATTCACTCTTATACAACTGCACATTACCTGACTTACTAAACAGAACCACTCGTGCCTTATTAGTACTCTAACACCGCATAATATGACCTCATACAGATATAGACAGCCACCCTTCATTTCTATACACTGAGCATTCTTTATCAACAGTAGCTCAAGACATCCTAGTATTTTATCCTATTTACAAATGCACCCTATAACCTTTGTAAAAAATGTCCTTCACACGTGCCATCCGTAGCTTAATTTTTGTAACCCAAACTGATCCGCCAACATACCTTGAAACGGAACCAACATAGCACATAACCATGCAATCATCTGACTAACAACAACCTCCCAACTTGGCTCGAGGCCATATATCAAGGCACTCTTAACAACTCATAGCACGTTTACTCTAATGATGTCGTAATGTTATAGTGAGATCAAACTCAAATCATTTACAAGTTTTGTGAATACACAGATCATCTAGCACTAACATTTTCTACAAACCTCACATTCATTTCCATAAGAGTTGAGTCCACTTTCTTAAGCGTCCCAAATTCTCAAATTTCAACTCATACCCTTCAATTACTCATGATATCTTCTAACATATGCATAAGGATCACACCATTCAAAAACACTCCGTAGGAGATAACCCACTTGCTTCTCCTCATTTCAATATTTCCACATACCTTACACCATCATATACGTATTACACAACCATTTAGTCATTTCTGACTCTATACTCATGTTGCCACATGAAATGTACTTTACTTTCCAACTAAGAGACATAAAAATATTCTTCACGCGCCCATAATTTGGGGCTACACAACAGATCACAATAGGAAATAAACACTTAACAGCTCATCTATTATCCATCAGACTTCTTCGTCATTACCAGAATCATATAGATACACCTTGCAGTACTGACATACACATCGTTTGGATATCCAACCGCCAACTCGGCAAATAAGAACATCACCGAACATATAAGTTCAAAACATTTGCTCACACAATCAGCACCTCGGTGCTCAAGCCATAGGCAAAGATCCAGCCTCAAGTCCTCCATATTGGCCCAATATACTCACAATGATTACTTCTCGCCCCTCGATCGGGGAATTATAAGCCATCAAGGCACATATAAAACCGAGTGCTCGTGTGCGCACACAGACAGTTGGAAGGAATTTCAAGAGTTATCCCAAATTAAATCAAGTATGCACGATAAGAATTCCAAATATGGGAAGTTTTCCTAAAGGTTCTGCAGCCTCTTGAGAATAAATACAGACGTCTCCATACCGATCCGCGAGACTCTACTAACCCTGATCATGACTCGTGAGACCAAGTAACCTAGGCTATGATACTAACTTGTCATGACCCAAATTCCATACCCGATCGTAATGGCGCCTCTCATGAAGACAAGGCCAACCAACAACCCCAAATCCTCTTTTTAACAGCTATTAAACATAATTGAATAGAAAATACAACTTATTGTCATTTAAATTTATTAATTTCATCCCAATACAACCCGATCGGGGTCTCACAAGTCATGAGCATCTAATGAGTAGGGACACTACTATTGGGCCAAAAAAGTACATATATACAAGATAAAAACCGGAATACAAAGATGGAATGCAGTGCCGCGAATGCTGGCGGTCACTTTGCTCAACTACCACAATATGGCCTTCGGTCATGCTAATAACCCGTTTCCAGGTGAGCAATACCTACAACTGCACGCAAGGTGTAAGGAGTAAAGTGAGTACTTCCAACTCGGTGGTAATAAGAGAGAATAATATTTGGGCAATAAGAAAACACGTTTGGGCACGCCAAAATGCTATAAAAGACAGTACACCCCTTTGAGAAAGACCGTAATACTGTGAAAAATCCTTTTGAAAATCTCAAGATCAGTTAAAAATCTCTTTCGCAAAATCTCTTTTACACGTATCCCTTTTTGTTTTTCAACAGCCAAACATATGAATGCTATATCAGATAGAGCAAATCGGCTCGTAAATTGGCCACTTGGGCACATCATTCCTTAACATATAATACCAGGGTATCTGGTCAACAAGGCAAGAAACAATACGTATGCCGATGATATATGAGTGCTAAATGTCATGCCACGTAGTATAAACATGAGTGAATGAATGAATGCAATGCAATGCATATGACCGATGCGACACGCATCCCGATCCATTTGGGTACCCATAGTCACTGTGGGGGTTCAGACTCCGGAGGGGCTCCTACAACCCAAGCGCAATAGTACTACGGCGGCAGTCAGATCCACATAACATGTCACTGCGATATGCAGTCCGATCCATATAATATACAAATGCGGCGTGCAGTCCGATCCATGCAAATATGCTATTGCGGTGTGCAGTCCGATCCATGCATGTATATGCATATGCACACATAACACTCGAGGCCTGAAAGCCTCCTCACATATTGCTCAAGGCCTGGAAGCCTCCTCACATATCACTCGAGGCTTGAAAGCATCCTCACATCACTCCTCATGCCCTTACATATGGCCCCCGGCCTCAATTAGTCCAACAATAGTCAAAAAGCCCCTCGGGCATCAGTAAAACAATAATACTCAGCTCAAATGATAGTTCAAATATCAGTTAAAACTCCAAATTTGAGTAAAATATAGTTGAGTTCATAAAATAGTGTAATCACACGGACTGAGTTCAAATATCATTTCAAATAGTGAGTGAAACAGTGATGATAGTTCCTAAAGAGTTCAATCAATCAACAATAAGCCCAAAGTATGGCAATGAGCCAAGTCACAATGATAACAACAAATTATTTTCAAATACGCGGTAAAAACCAACAACCGGGACGGACCAAGTCACGATCCCCATCGGTGCTCTACCCCACGCTCAGGTCCAACAAGCAAGTCACCACAATACAGCGCTAAGAAGTGCTAATCCGAGGTTTCAAACCCTCATGATATCATTCCCAAGTATTACTCACATCGAACAGGCGAAATCTCAATCTCGCCACGCCTTTTCCCCTCAAATCGGCCTCTACGTGCATCAAATATAGCCACAAACAAAGCAAATACATCACAATATACAAATGGGACAATACCCAATCAAAAACAATTATAGCAAGAACCTCGAAACTAGCAAAACCCAAGCCCCGGGCCCGCTTCTCAAAAAATTACGAAAATCACATTTCCAGAATCCTCTTCTCGCCACGAGTTCATACATACCAAGAACTCCCAAATCCGAGCTCAAATGACCTATCAAATCTCAATTTGAAATATCAAAAACTCATGCCCTAGTTTATCAATTTTAGGCTTAATTTCCATGAATTTCTAGACCAATTTCATAGTATAATTGTGTTTTAATTCAAAAATCTTACTTCCAATCGATTCCCATCGAAACCCTCTTCAATCTCCACCAAAAAGCTCTCAAAATGACCAACCATAGAGGAAAAATGACCCAAAATCGCGGAAATGAGCTTTTAAAACATTTCTGCCCAGCTCTAAAATTTTCTTCTATGCAATCGCAAACGACCCTTTGCGATCGCAATGCACAATTAACCTCTACTCTAATTTAAATCTATGCGTACGTATCAACTCCCATGCGATCGCAATTCACTGACCAGGCACACAATGTGATCGCATCCACATATGTGCGAACGCAATGCACAACATCACAGCCCCACAAAACGCTCTTATGCGATCGCAGAGACAAAAGACCTGCAACTCTGAACCTGAAATTTTTGCTATCTTTTAAAGCATAAAGTGGTGCGATTGACCATCCAAAACTCACTTGAGGCCCTCGGGACCTCAACCAAACATGCCTACATATCCCATAACATCATACGAAGTTGTTGCAATTCTCAAATCACATCAAACAATGCTAAAACCATTAAAACACATTGGATTCAAGCTTAATTTTCTTCAAAACTTCCGAATCTCACATTCGATAAAAAACCCAATGAAACAACATCCGAATGATCTGAAAATTTGCAGAAACATACAAAATCACCTAAAAAGCTAGAGAATCTCTCGGAATTCCATTTCGACCCTCGGATCAAAATCTCACCTATCAACCGGAATTCGCCAAAATTCCAACTTTGCCAATTCAAGCCTATTTCCACACCGAACCTCCAAATTCAATTCCGACCGCACTCCTAAGTCACAAATCATCCCCCGAAGCTAACCTAACCACCAGAATTCATATCCGAGCCCTCCAACCACATAGTCAACTTTTGGTTGACTTTTCTAAAATAAGTTTCCTTCTAAGAGGCTATGTGCCTTATTTTCAACCAAAACCAATTCAATTACACCCGATCGACTCTAATACTGATATTGAAACATGAAGCAACACAATAAGGGGAAAACAAAGCCATAATACATAACATGACGTGTCGGGTCGTCACATCCTCCCCAACTTAAACAAACGCTCGTCCTCGAGTGTACCTAGAGTTGTACTAGAAGCAACCCAATAGCTGAATGACCTTACCAAGCATATAGTCGGGGTGATCCCATGTCACCCTATCTCATATTGGTCGGATAACACCATATAGCTGGAATTTTAGAGTCCATCTAAACCATAAACCACATTACACTTCCCCAAATCATACACCATATTAGAACCCCACGTCTATACTCAGAATAAACCAGAACCAACTGTAATAACCCATACTTGCCACTCCAGGGGAGACCATATGATATACTACACAACCCGAACACTCAAGACGATGGCCTCTATTCACAGCAATTGCCCATAATAACCAAATACCGATAGAAAAACCTTTTTATTAGCTAAAGTCTTATTCCAACACTTTCATATACTGCCAACGGCAATTGAAATACGCGATATACTGAACCCATCTCTCAGATTAACCATTCAGACGTGATATAACGAATCCATCTCTCAGATTAACCATTCATGAATCCATTTCTCATATGACTCGTACCACGGTAGTCTTTCAGGCCAAACCTCGATATTACCTTTCTAACAAGAAGACATCAATTATGTTCATATTCATTAATGATTCCAATGATCACTTCAACTCCAACACACCACTCTGGTGATATGACACCTCAATACAGGCCTAAGCCATAACTTGCGTAATATACACACCAATGAGAAGTAGTCTGAATATACTCAAATCATGACAGTGACTCAAACGAAAAGGTTGTACCTCAATCTTAGCAGCACAATTACAACACAAAACTGAGATCCCGTCTCACATCATAGAAAAAGAGTACCCGAATCCTCCTCGAAAAGTCATAACTTCATGTGGCTTTTCCATAACGCGCGATTCTATCCAAGCACTATTACCCATGAAGCACCTCAAGTCACCAAGCTCAAAAATGGACAGCCACACATAGATTAAGGTCTGAAACCAAATGATCCATCACACCCACAGTGAAGCAAGTAATATACATTATTCAATCTTGAAGGGATGCGCTATTCGCCGAGCAACACCCAATATGGACTTTCCTCAGAAACCAGGAAGCAAGGCATACAAAGTAACATATAGAAAACTATTCTCCACATCACACTGTTGCGGCGTGTAACCCGATCCAGATAACATATCCGTGGCCACGTGCCACCGATCTACACATATATCTCATAAAGGAGATACACATCGAGTCAAATTTGCTCATTACAATAAACACATATAGTCTCATGCTCGACCACAGGAAACGCATCTGAAAAAGTCCCTCAATATCGGTGTTGAATCAATGGTAGAAACCTTTGCACTAACATCCGCCACGAAGGCCAATTAATACAACAATACTTGCCTGTCGTCCGCTGGTCTCTGGAATACAATCTACCCTGTTGGAACATAATCCGATGCACCTTGCCATGCAACCCATGGCATTTTCCCACATAGTCCATAACACATTAGTCTTGACAACCTGATATTGGGACAACCAGTCTGCAATCTAATATCATATCCCAAATTTAACATACCAAGCAATGAAAGATCCACTCGGACCTCTAATTTCCAATAATTGCTAGACGACGTCGATACACACAATCTACAACCACTACATAGTCGGATCACGAGAACTTCTAGTCTCCAACACATATAACATATATCAAGTATCCATTCATACCACAAATGATATTCAATAATTTCCCTGCGCCATCAACAACTCAATTATCAACAATCGTTCCAACAATACCATTACTAGCATTGCAATACCATCTTCCTTAATCATCTGAAGATCGATTCTTAAATCACCTGCAGCTGCCCGTGCTGCTAAAAAATTTAATGACTTCCCATTATATCTCTCTCCTGCACCACAAACATCGATGCATTCAACCAGTCAAGAACTTTCATGATCCCATATAGGAGAAAAATTATTACATTATCAATGCTTCCCATACCCATATGAAATATACTCTTCTTCAAACCACGGTAAGACACATCAAGTACTCTTTCTCCCAATTTCATTGCACAAGCTAAGCTGCTAGGACCGAATCCTTCTACCCAAACCAAGCTAAGCAAACTGCAAGCGTATGAGCTTTGCTGCACAGTACCTGTAAGACTCATTACCTCGAACACATACAAAGAATTAATCATGTCCTTATCTTACCGATTTGGTTTATTATCAAGCTATTCCATTTATCCAATTTCCTTTTTGATTCATCATTAATTTGATATTCTTCCTTGCTGTAGCACCACAATACCTCAACTCAGGTTTACCATACGAGACTCTCACATAAGACCACACTGTCTAAGACCCATAGGCCACTGAATACCCTCTCAAACGTTTTCCTAGAAATACCACATTCTAGAATGCTTTACTTTGAAGAACTTCATGTAAATCTGAATTCGTTACCATTACCTTCCAAATACAGATACATAGAATGCCACTATTAATATAAAATACCACAAGTCTTGATCATTTCCAATGAAAACACAGTCTCTAGCCCCATACATAACCTCAAGACTATCACACCTCATTTTTTTGATATACTACTATACCCGTGAGGGCGTAGAAGGAGTTTTTTCGAATTTAAGGACAGTCGGAACGAGATTAGTTATTTAAGTTTTCAGAGTCGCCACTTGAGAATATAATGGTGTCCCAAGTCACCGATTTAATCCCAAATAGAGGAAAGTTTGACTATGTTATAGTCTGCGAACTAGAAATCTGGATAAGGAATTCTGTTAACCCAGGAGAAGGTGTTAGGCACTCCCGGATTCATGGTTCTAGCACGGTCGCTCAACTGTTGTTTCGATTTTATCTGATTTCAATTATATACTTTAATCATGTGCAAGTATTATGTGTTTTGAATTTTAAGAATTTGCAACATCGTGAAAATACATCATTGACCACACCGTACCTGTACGCCTGTGGCTTTGGATTTATTTCGGCTTCGTTGGGAGTAAGATTTGGGTCACATAAATGTGCACCTGTTCAAGTGAATGTATAGTAAAGTTGTGCCTAATGGTGTCTATTCTTTGTTAATTTGGAAAAGATCGTGGAATTAGCTAAACGATCCTTCCGGGTTTAAGATTTTATAATTATTATTTGAGGGCACCATTTTGTACATTTTCATGACGAGGCTTGTCTCATTGTATTTTAAAAGGTATACCTAAATGACGCTAAGTTTTCTAATTCTATTTATTCCCTTAATATAAATGTTTATTAGCAGTTTTTATGTCATTATCTATTTGGATCCAGGTTATTATTCATTATTGGGTCTGGAATCTGAGTTCACTTACGGAACTACACCAAGGTGCAATTGGCTACTTAAAGCCCAAATGCATTAAAAAGGGACAAATTTTAGTGGATAGTGCTGCTACGGTTGGTGGCGAACTTGCTTTAGGGAAAAACGTATTAGTAGCTTATATGCCGTGGAAGGGTTACAATTCTGAAGATGCAGTACTTATTAGCGAGCGTTTGGTATATGAAGATATTTATACTTCTTTTCACATACAGAAATATGAAATTCAGACTCATGTGACAAGCCAAGGCCCTGAAAAAGTAACTAATGAAATACCGCAATTAGAAGCCCATTTACTCCGCAGTTTAGAAAAAATGGAATTGTGAGCTGGGATCTTGGGTAGAGACGGGTGATATTTTAGTAGGTAAATTAACACCCCAGGTCGTGAAAGAATCATCGTATGCCCCGGAAGATAGATTGTTACGAGCTATACTTGGTATTTAAGTATCTACTTCAAAAGAAACTTGTCTAAAACTACCTATAGGTGGCAGGGGTCGGGTTATTGATGTGAGGTGGATCTAGAAGATGGGTGGTTCTAGTTATAATCCCGAAATGACTCGTGTATATATTTACAGAAACGTGAAATCAAAGTAGGCGATAAAGTAGCTAGAAGACACGAAAATAAAGATATCATTTCCAAAATTTTGCCTAGACAAGATATGCCTTATTTACAAGATGGAAGATCCGTTGATATGGTCTTTAACCCATTAGGAGTACCTTCACGAATGAATGTAGGACATATATTTTAATGTTCACTAGGGTTAGCAGGGAGTCTGCTAGATAGACATTATCGAATAGCACCGTTTGATGAGAGATATGAACAAGAAGCTTCGAGAAAACTTGTGTTTTATGAATTATATGAAGCCAGTAAGCAAATAGCGAATCCATGGGTATTTGAACCCGAATATCCAGGAAAAAGCAGAATATTTGATAGAAGGACGGGGAATCCTTTTGAACAACCCGTTATAATAGGAAAGCCTTATATCTTGAAATTAATTCATCAAGATGATGATAAAATCCACGGGCGCTCCAGTGGACATTATGCGCTTGTTACACAACAACCCCTTAGAGGAAGAACCAAACATGGGGGGACAGTGGGTAGGAGAAATGAAGGGTTGGGCTCTAGAAGGGTATTTTACAAGAGATGCTTACTTATAAATCGGATCATATTAAAGCTTGCCAGGAAGTACTTGGTACTACGATCATTGGGGGAACAATACCTAATCCCGAAGATGCTCTAGAGTCTTTTTGATTGCTCATTCGAGAACTACGATCTTTAACTCTAGAACTGAATCATTTCCTTGTATCTGAGAAGAACTTAGAGATTAATAGGAAGGAAGCTTAATCGAAATGAATAATAATTTTTCTTCTATGATCGATCGATATAAACATCAACAACTCTGAATTGGATCAGTTTCTCCTCAACAAATAAGTGCTTGGGCCACTAAAATCCTGCCTAATGGAGAGATAGTTGGAAAGGTAACAAAACCCTATACTTTTCATTACAAAACTAACAAACCGGAAAAAGATGGATTATTTTGTGAAAGAATTTTTGGTCCTATAAAAAGCAAAATTTGTGCTTGTGGAAATTATCGAGTAATCGGAGATGAAAAAGAAGACCCAAAATTTTGTGAACAATACAGGGTCGAATTTGTTGATTCTCGGATATGAAGGTATCAAATGGGCTATATCAAACTCGCATTCCCAATAAACCATATGTGGTATTTAAAACGTCTTCCTAGTTATATTGCGAATCTTTTAGATAAACCTCTTAAAGAATTAGAAGGCCTTGTATACTATGATGTGTGATTTGATCGAAATTCTGATTTTACAAACACAGAAGGAGAAACTGGCATCCCAGTCAATCTAATTGGGATGCCCTGGACCTGACATGTCACTTGGAAAGAGTAACATGAAGCTTAGAATTGGGGTGTAGTTAATACTCCCAAATAAAAAGGGAATTGATCTATGGTCGATTTCGTAACAAATCAAATAAAGAGAAATTTCTATTTGTACCTTGTAAAAAAAGCTTTTTATTTTGTAGAATGAAACATTTCTTTTCTTTTCGTGGAAAGAAATTATGTTCAAGTAAGCAAATATGTCATGGTTCTAGGAGTCTATCTATCGCGTATAGACTTTAAGGGCGTGGTGGCATAACCATCAAGGTGAAGTCGGGACCTAAAAGATCGAATGGAACAATATATAGACAAGTAAATCCCTTATGGGTTCTAAGGTATTCTTTTAATTATTAAGAGTTAAGGGATTTATCATTCAAAGGGAAGTAGACTACTCAAGAATTTTCTATTTTATTTGTTGGAATTGAATTTGAATAAAGAATTAATAGAAGACGGAATCACTGAGATCTTGTTTCGTCTTCACTGGGAACTTGAGTGAGTAGACCTTTTTATTTTGGGATTTTCTAGAGTTTGAAAACGAGAACTCCTTTCCTTATTTGGTGTACCTTTGAGCCGGATGAAAGGAGACTTTCACGTCCGATTTTGAGGGGGGGGGAGATCCTATGGAATCCTATCCTAATTTTTCTTTTGCTAGGCCCATAACTAAAAAGCCCACTTTCTTACGATTACGAGGTTTATTCGAATATGAAATCCAATCTTGGAAATACAGCATCCCATTTTTTTTTTACTACCCAGGGTTCGATATATTTTGCAATCGAGAAATCTCTACTGGCGGGGGTGCTATCCGAGAACAATTAGCCGATCTAGATTTATGAATTATTATAGAGAATTCGTTGGTAGAATGGGAAGAATTGGGGGAAGAAGGGTACATAGGGAATGAATGGGAAGATCGAAAAGTTGGAAGAAGAAAGGACTTTTTGATTAGACGCGTGGAATTGGCTAAGCATTTTATTCGAACAAATATAGAGCCATAATGGATGATTTTGTATCTATTACCAGTTCTTCCTCCTGAGTTGAGACCGATCATTTAGATAGATGGGGGTAAACTAATGAGCTCAATTATTAATGAAATCTATAGAAGAGTTATCTATCAGAACAATACCCTTACCGATCTATTAACAACAAGTAGATCTACACCAGGAGAATTAGTAATGTGTCAGGAGAAATTAGTACAAGAAGCCGTGGATACACTTCTTGATAATGGAATCCAGGGACAACCAATGAGGGACAGTCATAATAAAATTTACAAGTCATTTTCTGATGTAATTGAAGGCAAGAGGGAAGATTTTGTAAGACTCTTCTTGGCAAACGAGTCGATTATTCAGGGCGTTCTGTCATTGTCGTGGGTCCTTCACTTTCATTACATCGATGTGGATTGCCTCATGAAATAGCAATAGAACTTTTCCAGACATTTGTAATTCGTGGTCTAATTAGACAACATCTTGCTTCGAACATAGGAGTTGCTAAGAGTAAAATTCGAGAAAAAGAGTCGATTTTTTGGGAAATCCTTCAAGAAGTTATGCAGGGACATCCTGTATTGCTGAATAGAGCACCCACTTTGCATAGATTAGGCATATAGGCACTTTAGCCCGTTTTAGTGGAGGGGCGCGCTATTTGTTTACATTCATTAGTTTGCAAGGGATTCAATGCTGATTTTGATGGAGATCAAATAGTTGTTCATGTACCTTTATCCTTGGAGGCTCACGTAGAGGCCCATTTACTTATGTTTTCTCATATGAATCTTTTGTCTCCGGATATTGGGGATCCCATTTCCGTACCAACGCAAGATATGCTTATTGGACTCTATGTATTAACTAGCGGAAATCATTGAGGTTCGTTCTCGGTGAAGGAATCGGAGCCGCTATAAAATCAGTATCTTACTCTTTAACGGCAAGCGTAGCAACGAGAAGTTTTCCTCTGCAGGAAAGCAGTCCTTCACGGATATGGGAGCTTACTCCGCTGTTGCTGGTTTAGTAAGCTAAGCATTTCCATCCTTTATGATTATGAAAAAGGAATGGATAGGGAGGAAGGCTCCAGGGTTTGTTTCTCTTGGTGTCAACATAGGAATGAGAGCAGTTTGAATGGATGCCTTAACATTTTCGTATTTGCCTTTTGCAGGCACAAAGGCCATATCAATTGGATCTGGGCCTTTATTCATGACCAGACCTAAATCATCATTAAGTCCATGTCAGGTACAAATATTTTTAATAAACTAACAGAGATATAAGCAAATATTATTAAGTTCAGTATCAGAAATTAACTAGACATATTAATACTGATTTATATTTGAACACTACTGTTTAGTCATTCAGCATAACTAAGTCTGATCTATGTAATATCTATCAGTCGAGACAATTCTTATAAAGCCATCTTATTGTTTTGTTTTAACTAGAAACATTAATGTAAATCTTCAACCAAAACACATTCAAATTTCAATCTGAATCTCAATCATACTTAAATTTTTGTTTTACACCATACTACTAAATTTAAACGCAAGTTTTATAATTAAACCGGTTTAAATGATACTAAGTCATTAACGAGATTTAGATTTTAACTAGTTCATACTTTTCAAATTAATAGCTACTGATTCAGAATTCAATTAACAAAATATTTAAGCACCTTTGTATTACACTCTGATTTCAGAACAACTATAAATCTATAAGTAAATTAACTAAGTTTTAACCAGTTTTCAATTTAGATCTAGGTGATTATTTTGACTGATCTATTTAGTGTATTTTCTATATTACTATCTAACTATCGATGTAATCTGAATTTAAAGTTCACACAGTCCAAGTCCTTATTATAGCTAGAAGTCCTAATGAATTACATAGTTTCTAATTATCAAACTATAAGATAAAACAGAATTACGAAAGAAAACTACTGCTTATTCCATTTCTTCAAACTTCAATTACATCCATGAGAGGTAATAGTGTGCCCATTCAAATTGAGATGAAAACAATGAGTTCTAGGGGGAGTGAAGGAGAAGAAAATCAGCAATAGGCAGCAATCCAAGTATCAACAACGATGAATGCAAATTAACACAGCAACATGTGCGATTTCAGAGTAGAAAACCTAGCGAATTCAACCTAACAAGTAGAAGACCCAGTGAACTCAACCAAACAAGTAGAAGACAGAGTGAATTCAATCAAACAAGGGAAGAACAACAATCAAAAATCCAAAATACCACTTCGAACAACAGCAATGAAACGGTAGTAGTATTTTAGTGTATTTCAGTATATTTCAATTCTAATTTTCTGAACCTTTTTTAATAAGGCCTAAAGGAGCCTATTTATAGAGTAAAATGGGAGGGAAATTTGAATTAGATATTCAGATTTCGCACCACTACTCTTTTGAATTATTTTCAGTTTAGTCTAGGTGATTTAAACGGGAATACACTTGAACCCCTGCTAGAAGGTTCTAGGGTATTGTCTATTATTCTATTTAGGCGTAAATGCCTTTATTACCCTCACTTGCTAATGTTTACTACCTATTTACCATTTAGTTATACCTAGAATGCCCTTTATTACTTAACTAATTAAATCGAAACTAAGCCTATTTGTCTTTTATACCCTTATTCATTCCAAATTACTCTCAGAATACCATTTACCTATTCCCCTTTTACCAATGTGTTTTGTGTTTATTTACCCGACCAGCCTTGTAGGTCAATTTAAACCATGAGCAGTCAAAATTCAGAACAACATTTAACAAATAACCCCAACCACATAACTTTACATTATAGCCAGTTCAGAACTAAGTAACCCCTTTTCAGAACTAACCACTTTTTAACATGGCCACAAATAATCTTTTACTTAATCAGAGGTCCATACATGTCAAAAGTCAAAACTGTATTGCAATGATAGCCACATTAAGCAATTTATAAGCATAGCCCTAATACGAATAGTTACTCAGAAATTCAGAAGAGTCAAGAATTAAATTGTATTGCAATAATAGCCAGTATTAAAAAAACTTGCAAATATAACCCTAATACGACTAAACACTTGATTAATCAGGACTCAGAGGAATAATTTGATAATGGTTGAATCCAATTAATCAGAACATTCAATCGAAAAAGATCTATCAAGCAAGAACATTAAACGACTACAGAGCATGTGATTTGACAAGTGACTTCAATCAAAAAAGGAGAGCATATCGTCGATTTCAAGTACACACAGAAAAAATTTTGAGCATGCATTAGATTCCGGCTAGCAAATAATAAAAACCTAACGAAGCACATTAGAAAAAATGGGGTTTTAGGGTTACTTAGCTTTCTGATAGTTTTTTCGTTTTCTTTCCGTTGCTATTATTATAAAAATAGGAAAAATAATGGAAAAAATTTCCAATTCATCTAGTAATATAATATTACACATAAAAGTGTAATTATTTTTATATAAAAGTAACATAACAACTATTTAAAATTACAAAAAAACAATAAAAAATAGATAAAAAATAGGAAAAATACATAATATTTTTGTAAAACCATATGGATGACCAACCACCATTAATCATGAGTAAATTCCATTGTCGCAACCGCTATAAGTGATTCCGGCTTAAAACCGCCAGCGCCAACCACCAAGCGTCCACCAACCGTCGCCGGTCGCTACCGCAAACCACCGTTACTTTCCATCACCGCCACCAACGACCATTACCATCATTGCGTTTGACATGTTGCTAAGCATTTGGCTAGCACTAGACATTGAGCGGCATGGAGCGGCGTGGAGACACGGCCTGACCCATGCCATGGCCATGCACAAAACGTCCTGACCCGTGCCGTGGCCAACCATGCACCGCCACGTCCGAACCCGTGCCATGGCCATGCACTGCCATGCCTTCGGAATAGGATTTGGCCTCTCGAGCGATGCCTTGCGCCATGCCATGCCTTCTGACCCGTGCCATGGCCTGCCATGGCCTGACCAGTGCCATGGCCAAGGCCCGCCACGTCCCGACCCGTGCCATGGCCATGCATTGCCGTTCCGTTGCTAAAAGCCTGCCCGCGTGCCATGGCCATGCATTTTCCGTTGCTAAAGCCCGCCCGGTGCCATGGCCATACGCTGCCATGGCTCTGCCATGGCTCGACCCGTGCCATGGCCGTGGCCAACCATGCATCGCCACGGCCTCGCCACGTCCCGACCCGTGCCATGGCCGTGGCCAACCATACACCGCCATGGCCTGACCAGTGCCATGGCCAAGGCCTGCCACGTCCCGACCCGTGCCATGGCCAAGGCACCGCCACGTCCTGACCCGTGCCATGGCCATGCATTTTCCGTTGCTAAAATCCCGCCCCGTGCCATGGCCATGCACTGCCATGGCCTCGCCATGGCCTGACCCGTGCCATGGCCGTGGCCAACCATGCACTGCCATGGCCTGCCACGTCCTGACCCGTGCGATGGGCGTGGCCAACCATGCACTGCCACGTCCTGACCAGTGCCGTGGCTAAGGCCTGCCACGTCCTGACCCGTGCCATGGCCATGCATTTTCCGTTGCTAAAGGCCTGGCCCGTGCCATGGCCATGCACTGCCATGGCCTGCCATGGCCTGACCCGTGCCATGGCCGTGGCCAACCATGCACCGCCATGGCTCGCCACGCCCCGACCCGTGCCATGGCCGTGGCCAACCATGCACTGCCACGTCCCGACCAGTGCCATGGCCAAGGCCTGCCACGTCCCGACCCGTACCATAACCATGCACCGCCACGTCCCGACCCGTGCCATGGCCATGCATTTTCCGTTGCTTAAGCCTGCCCCGTGCCATGGCCATGCACCGCCATGGCTCGCCACGTCCCGACCCGTGCCATGGCCGTGGCCAACCATGCACCGCCACATCCGAACCCGTGCCATGGCCAAGGCCCGCCACGTCCCGACCCGTGCCATGGCCATGCATTTTCCGTTGCTAAAAGCTCGCCCCGTGCCATGGCCATGCACTGCCATGGCCTGCCATGGCCTGACCCGTGCCATGGCCATGGCCAACCATGCACCGCCATGGCCCCGCCACGTCCTGACCCGTGCCATGGCCGTGGCCAACCATGCACCGCCACGTCCTGACCAGTGCCATGGCCAAGGCCTGCCACGTCCTGACCCGTGCCATGGCCATGCATTTTTCGTTGCTAAAAGCCTGCCCCGTGCCATGGCCATGCACCGCCATGCAGTCCGACCCGTTCCATGGCCATGCCCAACCATGCACTGCCATGGCCTGCCACGTCCTGACCCGTGCCATGGCCGTGGCCAACCATGCACTGCCACGTCCTGACCAGTGCCATGGCCAAGGCCTGCCACGTCCTGACCCGTACCATGGCCAAAGCCTGCCACGTCCTGACCCGTGCCATGACCATGCATTTTCCGTTGCTAAAAGCTTGCCCCGTGCCATGGCCATGCATTTTCCGTTGCTATTATTATAAAAATAGGGAAAATAATGGAAAAAATTTCCAATTCATCTAGTAATATAGCAACCCCCACTTCCAACTGAGAAGTTGTGAGTTCGAGTCTCCCCAAGAGCAAGGTGGGAATTTCTTGGAGGGAAGGATGCCGGGGGTCTATTTGGAAACAGCCTCTCTACCCCAGGGTAGGGGTAAGGTCTGCGTACACACTACCCTCCCCAGACCCCACTAAGTGGGATTATACTGGGTTGTTGTTGTTGTTTGTTTTTCTTCCTTTTCTTTATCTTTTCTTCATTTATCTTTCTGGTTCTTGATTTTTCTGGTTGTTCGGAGGCTTTGATCCTTTCTTGACTGTTGGTTTTCCAAACAAACTTCTAGAGTCTCGTTTGTTGTGAAAGAATGGTGTTTTAAGACTAGTGGTTTGACTGGGGTGGTTTTTTGGTTTGAGGGTATCCGCCAGAGTAGGGTTCCGGCGGGATATTTTTTGATATTCGACAGGCTAGGCTTAGATTCAAGGGAAGGTGGTTGGATAGGGTGAAAGAGGGGCTCAAGGTGGTTCCATGGTGTTACTGACGGAGGCTGGTTCAAAGATTGGTGGTCGCCGGCTAGGGTTCCGGCGACCTGTTTTTCATGATTCGAGAAGAAGGAGAGGGTTTTGGACAGAACTGACGTGATAGGGTGAGAGAGGAGAAGGGGAGGGTTCAGAGGTATGAGAACTGGTTGGAGAAGATGACTAGAGACGAGCCACCGGAAGAGTTCCGGTGGCCCAGGTAGAGAGGAAGGAGAAGAGTATGGCCGCTAGGGTTTGGGGTATTAAGGTAAGAGTGTATGAAATGAACGAATACACATCAGGTGTATCATTATATTAAAAGTGTATGGGTAATTTCCAACCGTTGGATGATATTAAACGAGTGGCCAGGATTCACTAGCCATTTTTAAATGAGGCATTCCTCTCATCCGTTAGATCATTTAGATGGACGGTTGTGATTGATTCCACTTAACGGAGTCGTTTGGTTTAAGTGAGGTCTTCCTTTCATCCGTTAGAACATTTAATTGTACGGTTCTAATTATTTCAACTTGACGGTGTCGTTTTAATTATTATACAATCAATTATTTTGGTCAGTTTGATTCAGCTTTTCAACGGTCCAGATTTGCCATCTTTAAACGACATCGTTTGGGTTTGTGTACAGGCAGGCATGTGTCTTTCCTTTGGGCCTGGTCTATTTGGTGTTAATTGGGCTGATGAATTTTGTGATTTGGCCCAAATACTTTTTATACTATTCTTTGTATTATACATTATATTTTGTATTTTTATATCATATTTTATTTATTATATTTTTTTTGTATTTTTCTTGTATTATATATATTTTGTTTTTCATGTATTTTATCACCACTGTATTTATTATCTCTTGTATTTTGTATTTTTCTTTTGATTTTCTAATTTTCCTAGAATTAAGAGTAATTATCTTATATTTTTGGTATTTTCTAATTAATTCAGACTGTATTTTTTGTTTAAATTTTCTTTGCTTTATTTTCAACAAATAAAAATAAACACTGGTACTTATACACAATGATCAACAAGTTTCAAACAAAATATCATTTTTATATATTTATTTTTTGGACTATTATGCTTGGGGCAAAAATCACGTGCTCACAAAGACACCTGATTATTACATGTAAAATCTCGAACACAATAAAACCATTTTGGAGAGTCATTCACTCCTATACAGCTGCAAATTACCTGACTTAATGAACAGAACCACTCGTGCCTTATTAGTACTCTGACACCGCAGAACATGACCTCATATAGATACAAACAACCATCCTTCATCTCTATACACTGAGCATTTTTTAACAACAGCAGCTCAAGAAATCCTAGTATTTCCTCATATTTACGAAAGAACCCTGTAACCTTTGTAAAAATTTCCTTCACACGTGCCATTCGCGGCTCAATTTATGCAACCAAAGTGATCCGTCAACATACTTCGAAACGGAACCAACATAGCACATAATCGTGCAATTAACTGACTAACAGCAACCTCCCCAACTTGTCTCGAAGCCATATATCAAGGCACTCTTAACAAATCATAGCACTTTTACTTTAATGATGCCATAATGTTATAGTGAGATCAAACTCAAATTATTTACAAATTTTGTGAATACACAGATCATCTAGCACTGACATTCTCTGCAAACCTCGCATTCATTTCCACAGCAGTTGAGTCCACTTTCTTAAGCGTCCCAAATTCTCAAATTTCAACTCATACCCTTCAATTACTCATGAGATCTTCTAACATACACATAAGGATCATACTGCTCAAAAACACTCCGCAAGAGATAACCCGCATACTTCGCCTCATTTCAATATTTCCACATACCTTCCACCATTATATACGTATTACACAACTGGCAAGGATATCGATGAGCAAGGAAAGGGTTGAATAATTAAAGTAAATTGGTATTGTCTTCTGTGTCACGTGAGATCGATGTGTTATGAAAGAGGCTTTGCATCCTGATTAAGAATTCTTGATCGCTTTTCAGTGTTAGTGCATCCGGTGGATCAGATGGGAAAACCCGTTATTTATTTCGGCAATTTGGGAGCGTGCCCCACAGGAAGATTGTATAAGTGTGACATATGGTCACTTGATTGGCTATAGATTTGTCATGACCCAAATCCGGTCGTGATGGCGCCCAACAATCAAGCTAGGCCAGCCAGACCAACATCTGCTGATTTCATCGAATACCAGTCCCAAATGGACAACCCAAGAAGAATATATGAGTTTAAGAACTCCAATAATAATAATAATAAACAAAGTACTGACACTCCCAAAGATCCGGAGTCACAAGTCTAGAGCCTCTAACAAAACCCAACAGGAATAGAGAGTACCGTATAGAAATACTCAAGTCTGAATACAAAATACAAATAACAACTGGAAAGGAGAGGAGAAGCTAGGTTCTGCGAACGTAGGCAGCTACCTCAGCCACTCGATATGACACTGCAAACGCTGGAAATGCCTGTCTACTGCTCCTGAGTACCTGAGTCTGCACACAAAAGGTGCAGGGAGTAGGGGTGAGTACTAAGTACTCAATGAGTAATAAATATATACAAGTAGCCGAAAGCAAGAAATCCACAGAATACCACAAAATGAAGCTAAACTACAGTCCGAATCTCCTACGAACTAGCATCAACAGTACAATTCAGCTACCACAGAGTAATTTAACAAATAAAGATGCAATGCAATGCACATAACCGCTACGGCATGTAGCCCGATCCAATTTAACGTCGACGACACTCACTGGGGGTGTGTACAAACTCCGGAGGGGCTCCTACAGCCCAAGCGCAATACTGCTGCGGCGTGCAGCCCGATCCTCATATCCACCACTGCGGCGTGCAGCCCGATCCATGCTCAATCCACAATAAGCAAATAAGTCACAAAACAGTTCATTTTTCTTAATTCCAGTTTCCAGTTCATAATTTATGAAAAATACTTAACTTTATTAAATTTGCAAAAACCGGTGACTTAGTATTTCAAAAGTGTGATTTCAATTTCCAGGACTGAGATCAGTGATTTAAGAAAATATAGCTATCACATAAATATTGTCCTCTAGGGACACTACAGGTCGGCATAAGGCCCCAAACAAGGCTTACAACCCACAATTATATCAAATACAGTGTATTTCCAACACTAAGAACACATTATTCACATCCGGGATGGACCAAGTCTCAATCCCTAGTCACAATCAATCCCGCACCTGCCACGGTGTGCGAGCCCCGCCCTACTAGCGTCACAATGTGCTAAGCCGGGGTTTCGAACCCTCAGGCTACCATATACACAAACTACTCACCTCTAGCCGGCCGTAGACTCGTCCGTGATGCCTTTTCCTTTTAATTTAGCTCCCTCGTGCGTGGAATCTAGTCAAACCACAATAATTATATCAAATACGGGTCAAATAATCATAACCCATTTCAATTTACATGAAATTCGCATAAATACACTAAGTTGGTAAAACCCGACCCCGGGCCCACTGCTCGGAAAATTCCGAAATTAGTACCAACGCGACCCTCATCTCGCCACGAGTCCGTGCATATAAAATTTATCAAAATCGGAGTTCAAATGGCCTCCCAAAACTCAAAATCCCGTTTTCAATATCTAGGCCACATTTCTTCAAGATTTCAACCCAATTTCATGAAGATTGATGTTAATTCTACCATAAAATAATATTTTTGAGTCAAGAATCTTACCTCCGACGAATACCCGATGACTTCTCGGTGATTTCCTCGAGTTTTCTTCTCTCTAGGGCTCAAAATTGAGTTTTGGGTTAATGAACCCGTGAGCCTTCTGTTCTGTGATTTAATTCACTGCCAGAGCAGTTTGCTCTACGCGATCGCGACTTGCCTCACGCGATCGCGATGTTCAAATATCCGGCCTCACGCGATCGCGACTCGCCTCACGCGATCGCGATGTTCAAACATCCGGCTTCACGCGATCGTGTCTCTCTTCCTGCGATCGCGTAGCACAAATTTCCCCGGACCCCATTTCTCTTCTACGCGATCGCGTAGATGCTCATGCGATCGCGATGGCCACCCGGTTAACTCTACGCGATCGTGACTGGTGCTCCTGCGATCACATTGGTCTAGCCCCTAACCCTACGCGATCGCGTCCCCCTCCCCGCGATCGCGGAGAGCAAAATCCTGCTGCATTTATGACAGCAACCAGCCTTCTCATTTTTCCCAAAAATGGTCCGTTTGGTCCGGATTCACCCCGAGGCCCCCCGGACCCCAACGAAAACCACCAACATACTCTAAAACACGATACGAACTTGTTCCAATCATAAAAACACCATACTGAACATCAAAATCACCATTTACACACGAATTCAAGCCTAAGTTTCTTCAAAACTTTCAAAACTAACATTCAATCCAAAACTCGATCAAACGATGTCCGAATGACCTAAAAATTTGCGGACATATCCAAAATCACATAACGAAGCTACAGAAATTGTCGGAATTCCATTCCGACCCCTGGATCAAAATATCACCTACCATCCGGTTTTCCCCAAAATTCAACCTTCGCCAATTCAAGCCTAAAACTACACCGGACCTCCGAATTCAATTCCGATTGCTCTCCTAAGTCATAAATGATCCCCGGGAACTAGTCGAATCATCAGAATTCGGTTCCGAGCACTCTAACTCAATAGTCAACTCTTGGTTGACTTCCCATATTCAAGCTTCCTTCAAACATACTATTTGCTTCATTTCCAATCCAAATCACTCCTAACTCACCCGATATACTCTAATACTAATATAAAAGCATAATATATGTAAATGCAAGGTAACGGGGTGGTAATTCCCGTAACGACGGGCCGGGTCGTTACATTCTCCCCAACTTAAACAAACGCTCGTCCGCGAGCGGGTTAAGAAACATACCTGGAGTATCAAACAAGTGAGGATATCTGCTCCGCATCTCCTGCTCGGTCTCCCAAGTTGCTTCCTCCACGGGACGACCTCTCCACTGCACTTTCACCGAAGCTATATCCTTGGATATCAACTTACGAACCTGTCGACCCAAAACGGCTACTGGCTCTACATCATAAGTCAAGTCTTCATCTAGCTGTATCGTGCTGAAATCTAACACATGAGACGGGTCTCCGACATACTTCCGGAGCATAGATACATGGAACACCGGGTGAACTCCCGACATACTGGGTGGCAAAGAAAGCATATAAGCCACCTCCCCAACTTTCCTAAGCACCTCAAAAGGTCCAATAAACCTTGGGCTCAACTTCCCTTTCTTTCCAAACCTCATAACACCCTTCATAGGCGAAACCTTCAACAACACCTTCTCACCTACTGAATAAGACACATCTCGGACCTTCCGGTCCGCATAACTCTTCTGACGCGACTGAGCTGTGCGAAGTCTCTCCTGAATCACCTTCACCTTGTCTAAGGCATCTTGGACTAACTCTGTCCCCAACAACCTAGCCTCGCCGGGCTCGAACCAACCAACTGGAGACCTACACCGCCTCCCATATAAAGCTTCATACGGTGCCATCCGAATGCTGGACTGATAGCTATTATTATAAGCAAACTCCGCAAGAGGCAAATAATCAACCCATGAACCACCGAAATCAATGACACAAGCACGCAACATGTCCTCCAATATCTGAATAGTACGCTCAGACTGTCCATCCGTCTGTGGATGAAATGCTGTGCTCAGCTCTACCTGTGAACCCAACTCTCGCTGAAATGTCCTCCAGAACTGAGAAGTGAACTGGGTACCTCTGTCCGATATAATAGAAATGGGAACTCCATGCAATCTCACTATCTCACGGATGAATATCTCTGCCAACCGCTCTGAGGAATAGGTGGTACTCACCGAAATGAAGTGCACGGACTTGGTCAGCCAATCCAAAATCACCCAAATCGAATCAAACTTCCTCGCCGTCCGAGGGAGACCACTCAAAAAATCCATAGTAATCCTCTCCCACTTCCACCCGAGGATATCCACGCGCTGAAGTACACCTCCAGGCCTTAGATGCTCAAATTTCACCTACTGATAGTTGAGACACCGAGCTACATGACTCACAATATCCTTCTTCATCTTTCTCCACCAGTAATGCTGCTTCAAATCCTGATACATCTTTGCGGCTCCTCGATGGATAGAATACCGCGAGCTGCGAGCCTCCTCCAATATCAATTCACGAAGGCCGTCAACATTGGGCACGCATATCCGGCCCTGCATCCGCAATACACCATCACTATCAATAGTGACATCTCTGGCATCATCATGCTGAACTTTGTCCTTAAGGACAAGTAAGTGTGGATCATCATACCGGCGCTCTCGAATACGATCATATAAAGAAGAACGAGCTACTACACAAGCCATCACCCGACCGGGCTCAGAAATATCCAGCCTCACCATCTGATTAGCTAACGCCTGAACATCAACTGCTAGGGGTCTCTCCCCAACTGGAATATACGCCAAACTGCCCATACTAATAGCCTTCCGGCTCAATGAATCAGCCACTACATTGGCTTTCCCGGGATGATACAAGATAGTAATATTATAGTCTTTAAGCAACTCAAGCTATCTCCGCTGCCTCAAATTTAGATCTTTCTGCTTAAACAAATGCTGAAGGTTGCGGTGGTCCGTATATACATCACAAGATACACCATATAGGTAATGCCTCCAAATCTTCAAGGCATGAACAATAGCAGCTAACTCCAAATCATGAACATGGTAGTTCTTCTCGTGGGGCTTTAGCTGACGAGAAGCATATGCAATAACTCTACCCTCCTGCATCAACACACAACCGAGTCCAACTCTAGAAGCATCACAATACACCGTATATGACCCTGAAGCTGATGGCAACACAAGTACTGGAGCTGTGGTCAAAGCCTCCTTGAGCTTCTGGAAGCTCTCCTCACATTCATCAGACCACACAAATGGCGCATTCTTCTGTGTCAGCTTAGTCAACGATGAAGCAATAGATGAGAAACCCTGAACAAACCAGCGATAATAGCCTGCCAAGCCGAGAAAACTCCGAATATCTGTAGCTGAGGAAGGTCTGGGCCAATTCTACACTGCCTCGACCTTCTGTGGATCAACCCGAATACCATCACTGGACACTACATGTCCCAGAAAACCGACAGTATCAAGCCAGAACTCACACTTAGTGAATTTTGCATAGAGCTTCTCTTCTCTCAACCTCTGCAATACCACCCTCAAGTGTTGTGCATGCTCCTCCTGGCTGCGTGAATATACCAGAATATCATCAATAAACACAATCACAAAAGAATCAAGGTACGACCGAAATACACTATTCATCAAGTGCATGAATGCAGCTGGGGCATTAGTCAGCCCGAAAGACATCACCAGGAACTCGTAGTGCCCATACCGCGTCCTGAACGCTGTCTTCATAATATCTGAGTCCCTGATCTTCAACTGATGATAGCCCGATCGAAGATCAATCTTAGAAAATACACTAGCTCCCCGGAGCTGATCAAATAGGTCCTCAATACGAGGCAATGGGTACTTATTCTTCACTGTTACCTTGTTCAGCTGCCCGTAATCAATGCACATTCTCATTGTGCCATCTTTCTTCTTCACGAACAACACCGGTGCACCCCAAGGTGACACACTCGGGCGAATGAAACCCTTATTTAAGAGTTCCTGAAGCTGTTCTTTCAATTCTTTTAACTCCGCTGGTGCCACGCGATAGGGAGGAATAGAAATGGGCTGAGTGCCCGGCACCAAGTCAATGCCAAAATCAATATCTCTATTAGGCGGCATGCCCGGCAGGTCTGCTGAAAATACATCCGGAAACTCCCTCACAATGGGGACCGAATCAAGACTGGGTGTCTCAGCCTCAATATTTCTAATGAAGGCCAAATAAGATAAACAACCCTTGCCAATCATTCGTTGGGCCTTTATATAAGAAATCACTCTGTCGGACACATAATCAGTCAGGCCACGCCACTCGATCCTCGGATTACCTGGAATAACTAGTGTGACTGTCTTGGCATGGCAGTCCAGAATCACATGGTAAGGAGATAGCTAATCCATGCCTAGAATTACATCGAAATCTACCATGCCCAGTAGTAATAGATCAACTTGGGTCTCCAGACCCCCAATAGTAATAAGACAGGATCGATATACCTAATCCACAACAACAGTATCCCCCACTGGGGTAGACACATGTACGGGCAAAGAAAGAATACCATGGGTCATATTCAAGTGATGTGCAAAATAAGTAGAGACATAAGAATAGGTGGATCCGGGATCAAATAAAACAGAAGCATCCCTGTGGCAGACTGAGATAATACCTGAAATGACCGCATCTAAAGCACTAGCATCCTTCCTATCCGGAAGAGCTTAGAAACGAGCCTGGCCTCCACCAGTACGATCCTCACCCCTAGGGCGACCTCTGGATACCTGGCCACCAGTCCTAGCCGACTGTGCTGGCGCCGAAGAAACAAGAGTAGAAGACGATGGCTGATCCCTCTACTGAGACCGCTTACGAAGCCGCTGAGGACACTCTCTCCTGATATGGCCCAAATCACCGCACTCAAAACAATGGCCTGAAGATGGAAGAAGGGGCTGCTGAGGACCCCTCGCTACCGATGAATCCTGTGCTGAGGAAACAGGAGCAGAGCTCTGAGCTGGAAGAGCACTCAGTGCAGGCTGACTCTGCTGACGGCCCTGCTAACCCTAATAACCCTGATGGCCCTGACGACCACGATCTGATGAAACCCCACTAGACTCTGCACGTCCAGACTGATGAGATCTGAAAGAACGACCCCTGCTATGCTGAGGTTGGCCTCTAGACGGAGCACCACTGTAACTGCCAGCACCACGAGGCCTCTTAGCCTCTCTCTCCTCCCGCTCTCTGCGACGATCTGTCTCAATATGACGGGCAACATCAACCACCTCCTCGAAGGTAACTGCCAAAGCTCTCTCTCTGGTCATCACTATACGGATGGGATAAATAAGGCCATCAATAAATCTCCGAATCCTCTCTCTGTCTGTAGGAACCATCCACATGGCATGACGGCCCAACTGTGTGAATCTCATCTCGTACTGATTAACCATCATATATCCCTGCTTCAACCACTTTAACTGACGTCATAGCTCCTGTCTCTGAGACTGAGGCACGTACTTCTCCAAAAATACCGTGGAGAACTGCTGCTAAGTGAGGGGCACTGCCCCAGCGGGCCTACACCTCTCGAAATCCTCCCACCACTGAAATGCTGCACCTGTGAACTGAAAAGTGGTGAATGAAACACCGCCGGACTCTAGAATACCCGCGGTGCGAAGCATGCGCCGACATCTATCAAGAAAACCCTGGGCGTCCTCGCCCTCAGCTCCACTGAATGTCGGAGGCCGTAGCCTCTCAAATCTCTCCAAACGACGCTCGCTCATCGTCGGGCATAGCCGGAACCATATAGCGAGTGAGCCGGTGCAACGGCGCAACCGGCCGAACCGGCTCGGTGCGCGAGCCACGGGGTCCGATTCCCCCCCGCTCGTGAAGAAGATGCTCGCAGCCAGTAGCCGCAACTACCCGAGCCAAGCTCGTGCACACCGATAAGATCCGAGCCAAGGTCTCCTGGAAGACCTGGTATGACAATGGGCACTGCCGGTGCCTGAACCTGAGTTGCCGGAGCGTCTGCCGCTGGAATCTGGTCCTGAGTCTGGGCCACTGGTGCAGGAATCTGACCCTGAGTCTGGTCAGCTGGTGGGTCAGCAGGTGCTGGTGCTGCTGCCCTACCTCTACCACGACCACGGCCTCTGGGTGCCAATGGTGGTCGTCCGCCACGTCCGTTAGCTCGTGTTCTCGCCATCTGCGAGAGAATGGAACATGGAAAATTTTAATTTCATGACAACACAATACGCACGATATGAATCCAAGAAAATGAGGTTTTTCCTAAAGTTTCTGTAGCCCTCCGAGGATAGATACGGACGTCTACGTACCGATCCGCGAAAGCCTACTAAACCGGCTCATGACTCGCGAGTCCTAATAACCTAGGGCTCTGATACCAACTTGTCACGACCCAAATCCGGTCGTGATGGCGCCCAACAATCAAGCTAGGCCAGCCAGACCAACATCTGCTGATTTTATCGAATACCAGTCCCAAATGGACAACCCAAGAAGAATATATGAGTTTAAGAACTCCAATAATAGTAATAATGAACAAAATACTGACACTCCCAAAGATCCGGAGTCACAAGTCTAGAGCCTCTAACAAAACCCAACAGGAATAGAGAGTACTGTATAGAAATACTCAAGTCTGAATACAAAATACAAATAACAACTGGAAAGGAGAGGAGAAGCTAGGTTCTGCGAACGTAGGCAGCTACCTTCAACAACTCGATATGACACCGCAAATGCTGGAAATGCCTGTCTACTGCTCCTGAGTACCTGAGTCTACACACAAAAGGTGCAGGGAGTAGGGTGAGTACTAAGTACTCAGTGAGTAATAAATATATACAAGTAGCTGAAAATAAGAAATCCACAGAATACCACAATATGAAACTACACTACAGTCCGAATCTCCTACGAACTAGCATCAACAGTACAATTCAGCTACCACAGAGTAATTTAACAAATAAAGATGCAATGCAATGCACATAACCGTTACGGCATGTAGCCCGATCCAATTTAACGTCGACGACACTCACTGGGGGTGTGTACAGACTCCGGAGGGGCTCCTACAGCCCAAGCGCAATACTGCTGCGGCGTGCAGCCCGATCCTCATATCCACCACTGCGGCGTGCAGCCCGATCCATGCTCAGTCCACAATAAGCAAATAAGTCACAAAAAAGTTCATTTTTCTTAATTCCAGTTTCCAGTTCATAATTTATAAAAAATACTTAACTTTATTAAATTTGCAAAAACCGGTGACTTAGTATTTCAAAAGTGTGATTTCAATTTCCAGGACCGAGATCAGTGATTTAAGCAAATATAGCTATCATATAAATATTGTCCTCTAGGGACACTACAGGTCGGCACAAGGCCCCAAACAAGGCTTACAGCCCACAATTATATCAAATACAGTGTATTTCCAACACTAATAACACATTATTCACATCCGGGATGGACCAAGTCTCAATCTCTAGTCACAATCAATCCCGCACCTGCCACGGTGTGCGAGCCACGCCCTACTAGCGTCACAATGTGCTAAGCCGGGGTTTCGAACCCTCAAGCTACCATATACACAAACTACTCACCTCTAGCCGGCCGTAGACTCGTCCGCGATGCCTTTTCCTTTGAATTTAGCTCCCTCGTGCGTGGAATCTAGTCAAACCACAATAATTATATCAAATACGGGTCAAATAATCATAACCCATTTCAATTTACATGAAATTCGCATAAATACACTAAGTTGGTAAAACCCGACCCCGGGCCCACTGCTCGAAAAATTCCGAAATTAGTACCAACGCGACCCTCATCTCGCCACGAGTCCGTGCATATAAAATTTATCAAAATCGGAGTTCAAATGGCCTCCCAAAACTCAAAATCCCGTTTTCAATATCTAGGCCACATTTCTTCAAGATTTCAACCCAATTTCATGAAGATTGATGTTAATTCTACCATAAAATGATGTTTTTGAGTCAAGAATCTTACCTCCGACGAATACCCGATGACTTCTCGGTGATTTCCTCGAGTTTTCTTCTCTCTAGGGCTCAAAATTGAGTTTTGGGTTAATGAACCCGTGAGCCTTCTGTTCTGTGATTTAATTCACTGCCAGAGCAGTTTGCTCTGCGCAATCGCGACTCGCCTCACGCGATCGCGGTGTTTAAAAATCCGGCCTCACGCGATCGCGACTCGCCTCACGCGATCGCGACTCGCCTCACGCGATCGCGATGTTCAAACATCCGGCTTCACGCGATCGCGTCTCTCTTCCTGCGATCGCGTAGCACAAATTTTCTTGGACCCCATTTCTCTTCTACGCGATCGCGTAGATGCTCATGCGATCGCGATGACCACCCGGTTAACTCTACGCGATCGCGACTGGTGCTCCTGCGATCGCATTGGTCTAGCCCCTAACCCTACGCGATTGCGTCCCCTTCCCCGCGATCGCGGAGAGCAAAATCCTGCTGCATCTATGACAGCAACCAGTCTTCTTATTTTTCCCAAAAATGGTCCGTTTGGACCTCCGGATTCATCCCGAGATCCCCGGGACCGCAACGAAAACCACCAAAATACTCCAAAACACGATACGAACTTGTTCCAATCATAAAAACACCATACTAAACATTAAAATCACCATTTACACACGCATTCAAGCCTAAGTTTCTTCAAAACTATCAAAACTAACATTCAATCCAAAACTCGATCAAACGATGTCCGAATGACCTGAAAATTTGCAGACATATCCAAAATCACATAACGAAGCTACAAAAATTGTCGGAATTCCATTCCGAGCCCCGGATCAAAATATCACCTACCATCCGGTTCACCAAAATTCAACCTTCGCCAATTCAAGCCTAAAACTACACCGGACCTCCGAATTCAATTCCGATTGCTCTCCTAAGTCATAAATGATCCCCGGAACTAGTCGAATCATCAGAATCCGGTTCCGAGCACTCTAACTCAATAGTCAACTCTTGGTTGACTTCCCATATTCAAGCTTCCTTCAAACATACTATTTGCTTCATTTCCAATCCAAATCACTCCTAACTCACCCGATATACTCTAATACTGATATAAAAGCATAATATATGTAAATGCAAGGTAACGAGGTTGGTAATTCCCGTAACAACGGGCCGGGTCGTTACAAGATTTGAACCAAGTAAGGGGATTGTGGTAATTGTCATTAATTCGATAAATTATGCCTGGAGGGCACTTTATTTATGTTATGAACTGAGGAGGTTACTTCGGTTATGATGGTTTTTCTTATGTGTTATAAGGAAAAAGGGAGTTACTATGAACCTTTGAAAGGTAATTAGCCAAGTGGGCGCAATCAGAAATCAGCTTGAGATCAATGGACTGATTTGTATATGTGAACATGGCTTTATATCAGGCCAATTGTGTTTGTTTCAGTGGGCGTTCCCTATAGAGGAACAGTCGGGGTGTTATTTGGTTATCAGCTATTCTAGGTAATGAGGTATTGCATCGTATAAGTTGTGAGGTAGCTTGGTAAATTCTTATGTGTTAAGGTTCTGCGTGGTAATGATGTTATATGAGTAGAATGGCTCTTGAGATTCAGATTTTGTACCACACCTTAGTTGTGCTTGAGTTTTGTAGCCTATAGCGCTCTGTATTTTCTCAGGGGTGGTATTATGCACTTAGCATGCTTACGATTGAAATTCGATATTTTTGTTGTAATGAATGGATTTATCTCGAAGTGCAATCTCCTTATGTGGTATCTATGTGTGGATCGGGTGGCACGCCGCCATGGGTATGTTATTTGGATCGGGTTGCACGCCGCAACAGTGTGATGTCGAGTCTAGTTTTCTATGTGCTATTTCTTTGTGTGTTTTGCTTCCTATCTTCTAAGGAAAGTCCATAGTAGTGCGGGGATTAGGTAATTCCTCCCAGAGTTTGATTTCCTATTTGTGTTGTATTCAGATCGGTGGCCTATTGGCACATTGTGGCATCATATGAGACATTTGGATCGCTTTTAGAGTGGCTTGTTGCCCGAGCAGTCCGTACTAGATGAGACGAGATTATGAGATTTAAGATCAGTGCAACTGATTATATGAAGTATATTAAGGAGCAAATATCATTATTTGTCTCATAATGTGGTAATGGTTCTTGTCGGAAGTATAGATTCAATGATTGGCTGGCTCGACGATTGATTATGAATGTCGTTACATCTCTTCCATCATGGCGGTATGGTAAAGGTTAGAGTAAGACTGTATGTGCCCTGGGGTGCAATGGGAGCATCAGACTAGTAGTACTTTTGCTAAGTTGATCTTGAGAAGGTTATTGTGGCCCTACTAGTGGGAAATGCAAAGTGTGAAATCAACAAAGTTATGCCATCGTTTTTGAGTACAGCGCGTAGTGATTGATATAGTGATCTGTCACGACCCGGCCGGTCATTTTTGAAATTTACGCCCCGATACCCAATTAACTGCTTTCCCTAAGTTCATTTCTGCTATTGTGGTTGCCGGGTGTAATGACCCGGCCGGTCTTTTTTGAAATTTATGCCTCGATCCCTAATTTAATTGTTCCCCTAAGTTCATTTCTGCTATTGTGGTTTGCCGGGAGGGTTGGTTCTGGAATTTGGAGTGTTTAGGGACACTTAGTCCCTAAATGAGAGCCTTATAGTTGGAAAATGGTCTGTATTCGGAATAGTGTTAAGACGACCTTGAAACAAAAATCCAATGATTCCATTAGCTCCGTTAGGTAATTTCGGGGTTGGGAGCGCATTCAGAATGTATTTTGGAGGTCTGTAGCTCAATTAGGCTTGAAAGGCCGAAGTTTGAATTTTGGGCGAATCCGAACGATAGGTGAGATTTTGATCCGGGGGTCAGAATGGAATTCCGACAATTTCTGTAGCTTCGTTATGTGATTTTGGATGTGTCCGCAAATATTCAGGCCATTCAGACGTTGTTTGGTCGGGTGTTTGATCGAATTTGTAATTCGGAAAGTTTTAAGGAATTTAGGCTTGAATCCGATGTGAATTGTGAGTTTTGGTGTGGTTAGACGTGTTTCGAGGGTTGGGGAAAGTTCGAATAAGGTATTAGGATGTGTTGGTGTGATTGGATGAGGTCCCGGGGGCCTCGGGGTGTTTTCGGGTGGTTAAACGGAAGAAACATGGAAAATTGCAGGTTGAGCAAGTCTGGTTATGTTGTTTTCACTCCTGCGGAAAAAGGAGCACAGAGGCGAGTCCGCAGGAGTGGACTGTGGAGCGCAGAAGCACTTGGTCGCGTAGAAGCGGAACTTTGTCCGCTGAGGCGGCATCGCTGGTGCGAGGGTGGGACCGCAGAAGCGGTCAATAGGTGGATTTGGGAAGTACCGCAGAAGCGGATATTTGATCGCCTATGCGAGTCCGCAGAAGTGGACTCTGGTGCGCATGAGCAGGATTCTTCGCAGGAGCGGTGGTTCAATCGCGGAAGCGGACGCGCGGAAGTGGTCCTGTGCTCGCAGAAGCGAAAGTGGTCAGCTAGGCTTGGGATACGCAAAAGCGACCAGTTGGTTGCGGATACGGTCTCGCAGAGGCAGAATTTTTCCGTAGAAGCGGAAATCGCAGAGGGATTTAATAATATCAGAAGTTAGAAATTGCAGAACATTCTAAAACATTTAGGGCTTGGCTTAAGAGGCGATTTCGGCGATTTTGAAGGGAAATTTAAGGGGATTCTTCAGGTAATCAACTATGGACTCAATTTATGGTTTTGTATTGATAAATTATGCAATTATCTTATGAAATTTGAGGAATTTGGAGTATATCATGGGGGTTTTCACCCTAGGCTTGAATTTTAGAAAATCAGGGATTTGAATGGGCAAATGGAGTCCGAATTTGGTAAATTTTATATGCTTAGACTCGTATTAAGACGAAGGTTCCGAATATGTAACTTTCGTAATTTTTTGAGAAGCGTACCGAAAGTCGGGTTTTGGTAACTTGTGGTTTTTGGTGTTGTCACACCTCCCTTTTTACTACCCCTTTTTACGATCCTTTTGAAAAGATACGTTGCATATACCTCAATGTTCAAATACCCGAGAAGGATATAATAACAAAGAGGAAGGAGTTTTTTCAAATAAAGGACAATCGGTTCGGGATTTTTATTTAATTTTCAGAGTCCCCACTTGGGAAAATAATGGTGTCCCAAGTCACCGGTTAATCCCGAATCCGAGAAAGTTGACTCTGTAATACAGTCCGCGAAACAGAAACCTGGATAAGGAATTCTGTTAACCCGGGAGAAGGTGTTAGGCACTCCCGGATTCCGTGGTTTTAGCACGGTTGATAACGTCCATTTCCACCGCTAAAAAGCAATAGACACGGTCGTATGAAATATATTTACCCAACTATGAGTCGGGGTCGAATCCCACAGAGAACAATATGTAGGCGATTAGGAATGCAAGAAAATTATCGCTAGTCGCGCTAAGCCAAACACTTAAGATTTTGGGTTTTGGAAAATGTTTATATCTAAATGCGGAAATGTAAACTAACCTAGAAAGCGAATAAAATGATCAATGGCTACAAGTATGAATGCATCGGGAATTACACTCAAGTAACGATCCAATGTATTTCATGATTTTACAAATATGAGTGAGTTTATGTTATTTAGCCACGGATAATAATTCTTAATTAGCTTCTTCCGAAGACTAAAAAGACTTCCTAATTGAATTATCCCTAATCTCAATTAGAAGAATAAGCGCACCCGATAGGCTACAAGTATTCAATCCTATCCCTAGGTTGAATCTATAAAGTGAAGGTTAAAGCCTCAAGTTCTTGTTAATTAATCTTTCCCAACTCCGAATTATCTTTCCCAAAATTAATTCAAAGTAAATGGGCGAGTCCTAGAGTTAGCTAATCTCTTTGGAAACATTGAAGAACAAGAATAATTAAAGTAACAATAACTCAATTCATAAATATATAAAAATCATTCAATACATAAGCACAACAAGGTATATAATCTACACTTTAAACATGAATATTCCCATAAACAAGATTCAAGTGTTGGAATAAATACTACACACTTAGATATACAATACAAAGCAAGGAAATGAAGAAATAAACATAAATGGGTAAGAAATCCTTAACCACAAGCTTTAATCTTCAAGACCCAAGTGTGTGTGCAAAACCCTAGCCTTCTCTCTAAGCCAAAGAGTAAAAATATGTTCAAGAATGTAGAAATTAATTAGAGATTCAGAGATATCTCCTCAATCTCTGTTTGGACAAGTATAAAATGATTTGGGGTGAAAAATATGTGAAATGCCGGAATTGCCCAGATCTGGCCCAGATGCAACACATCGCGATCGCGTGTTTTGGCTCGCGATCGCGTAGAGCAGTGGTTTAACCTTCCGCGATCGCGTGAACCATCAATGCGATCGCGTAGCTTTAGGTATGTGTCTTCCGCGATCGCGTGATCCAATTCTACGATCGCGTAGCTTTAGTCGTTTCACTTCTGCGATCGCGTGATAGCTTCTGCGATCGCGTAGTATTGCTGCCTGGTCTTCTGCGATCGTATGATGGTGTCTGCGATCGCGTAGGGTTGCTGCCTGGTCCTCTGCGATCGCGTGATTTTGACCGCGATCGCGTAGAGTACTTCGCCCAGCAGTCATTTTTCCTTTAAATTCCAGTCAAAAATACCCAAATTCCTTTCAACACACCTCATAGCATCATGTACCTGAAAATCTCACAATAACCACTGTAAACAATCTCATTGCATACATAAGACGACACAAAAGCTAAGGAAAGAAGGCTAAAATGAGTGGTAAAATCACCACTCATCAACACCCCCAACTTAAAGCGTTTGCTTGTCCTCAAGCATATCAAATTCACAATTTCAATGAGGATTCATCATTTAAAATACAAGTGGCATTGCTATTATGTACATATCACATTCTTTCATTCAAACACCCTACTTATGGATTTGGTTGGTACTAAAAATTAGGCTCAAATATGTATATCTTTTTCAAATAACTCCCTCCTCTAAAAAAAAAAACTTCAACAATGTGCAATGGAGTTCCAAAACAATCAAGTGACAAAAACAAGCCTCAATGAGTGACTCAAGGGCACTAGTTCACTATAACAATTTCACCGGTCTTCTCTAATTCATGCGCCCTCACAAAAAGAAAAGAAAGTCCCAACAAAGAACATTATATTTACAACACAACACAAGGGACAAAGTTTTCGACAACACTCGCTCTCACAAAGAAACTTCAAGTGTTACGACACCTCATACCATAAGCTTGCCCTTATTTTAATTCAATGCTTATTCAAGAATGCTTAGTTGGAGGTCCTATAAGGACTTTTTAAGCTTGTAATGTAGGTTTAGGGAAGGTTAGATAAGCATTTGGGTACAAGTGACTTCATCCTCCTTGGACACTACTCACAAGTTTCATTCTTTTGTATATTGACTCTCTTTAACTTACATAGCCTCATTGGCATCTAGTTCCCAATATAGAACCACTCCACATACCTCTCCCAAATTTTATTCAAGGCTCCATAATGTACATATTTACACGTATATGTAAAGACTAACCTTTATATATATATATATATATATATATATATATATATATATTTTTTTTTTTTTTTTTACTTATGGAGCTTGAATATTTTCATACAAATACTTTGAGACATGTGGATACTCAATGCACAACCTTACCAATCTCCATTTTGACACCACCCCCAACTTAGGCTTTTAGCCTCATTCTCAGTGTTCAAAGAGGGACGGGTTCAAGAGAGGGAATTATTATACAAAAAAGGGAAAGGTTTGTAATGAGTTGGCCAAAGAAAGGTTTAAAGGCTCAAGATGGGTACTAGTGACATTGTTTATGCAACGGTAGGCTTGAAAGGCTAAAGAGATTTTAAAATTAAAACAAAGAATGCCTAAGATCATTCCTCCAACCAAATGTACTATCATTAGCATTGAAAAACTAACCGGGCAAGTTCTAGATGATGGAAGTAAACACAAGATTTATTTCAACACTCGCTAACACACATGGCACATGAATTAATGAAGACGGATCAATTCTATCAAACTAGTGAGCTAGAAGTCACTAAAAGAGCCAAAATTTTATCACCAAAATTGTTTTACACCATGCAACTTACTTGTTTTTAACACTTTAATACCAATTTTTGGAGGGGTATTCTTAATTCATAATTTACATACAAGAGGCTAATTTTATTATTACCAAATAATCCAAAAGCCTCATCCTAACAAAACAAGACTAATTCCCTTAAGAAGGTTGTCACACTATCTCTCATCGGGAAAAGTCACCCGGTTCACTAAATTGTTCCTTGGGAAAGAACCGTAGCATGAAGAAAACCCAAGGAAATTAACAACTACTACAAAGGTACAAACATTAAAGAAGCTACTAAAAAAAATATAATCAACAAGAAAGATAATAACTAACAATGATTTACTACTAACAAAATACATATCCACCCAAGTTCAAGGCTACACAACTAATTCATGCTTCAATGTCTAAGAAAATATTTCAATGTTCAAGGACCACCCCAAGTAAGAATATTGCAATGTCCCCATTGCAATTATGCAATTCAAGCAAAAATAAAGGAGGTGCTCCCTGAATGGTGTCAATCTCCACTGGAGGAACTGGGAGGCTCAAGCTCAAAGTCATCATCCTCTGTCTCATCAGGTCCACAGAATTTGCGCAACGTGCTCATGATCTTGTTGAGGAACTTGCTTTTCTTCCTCTCATACTCTCTATGCTTCCGTTGCCTTCTTTCAATTTTTCCCAGCTTTGCTTTGATGCTCTGTTGCTCCTTTGCAAGGTCAGACAATGTAGGGAGCCTTTCTGAGCCAGCTGGGCCTGCAGAGGTGCTCTCTCCGGATGGTCCAGACGGAAGACCAGCTACAAGCTGTCGTACCTGAGTGTCCATACCATAAACCTGTCGAGAGATGTACCTGAGAGTAAGAGGTCCCTCCTCGAGTGGAATGATAGCTGTGGAAGTGCTGGAGGTATCTTCATTAATCTCTGTTTCTGTGAACCGGCCAAAACTGGGAGATGCTACATCAATTCGTCTCTTCTTTGGTGGCGCTCCTGCTCTTGACCTTAGTAGGGGATGGATAAGCTTCTCTGGTTGCTTCTCATTTTTAGTAGGTCTGGGTTGCACCCCAGCCACATAGCATAGGTGAGTGATCAATGATGGAAAGAACAAACTCTTGGTCCGCTCTGCCACCACCTCAGCTATCTCATCAACAATAAGTTTTCCTACATTTACCTGCATCCCCTCTAGAAGTGCACAAATCACTCTTGCCTTCTCAGGTGTCACCTCTGTTTCATTCTTTGAAGGCATGATGCGAGCACATATTATGGAAAGCCAAGTCTTGGCCTCCGCAGTGAAATCCGAAGACTCGATCCTGGTGTGATTCTTGATCCATTTAGGCACCTGACCACCGTGCAAATGAGTGATGAACCATTGGCTACCAACTCTTTGGCTCTCTCCTGGTACACCTGATTATCAACATTGGAAAGGTTGTAATGAGCATTTATCCTCTCTGGACTGAAACGGACTTCGCAACCTCTGACAGTGACTACCAACTCATTGTTGAAGTCCGTCTCTACAGCATTTGCATAGAATTCTCGGACAACTTCATAGTTGGCTGGTCTGGGCTCTGCGGCGAAGAATATCCAGCCACTAGTAAGCAGCCTGCCATGGAATTCAGGCCATCTATCTTCCAGGTCGACCAATTGTATGCCTCTTTCCCTTATCATACTCTTAGAAAGCTGTTTGTCATAGCGTTCATAGCACCTGCGTGAGGAGAATGTGGTAGCATCATAATACTCCTCAGCTGCCACTTGTTCGGCATATTGTTGCACATTTTCATTTGTCGCCGAATCCATTTTTTTAGCTTAAAACACCTACACACAAAGTTTTAATGTCAAACAAACATATAGTGACTTTCAGCATTGCATTTAGAGGTAATTATGCCAAAGAAATAGGTTAGAAAGCTTTCGGGCAGAATACGCGAAGTTACTGGTTTGTGCACTAGGCAAGTGTGAATCGCGATCGCAGACAATGTCACGCGATCGCGGAGAGGAAACCAGTTCCAGTCACGCGATCGCAGACAATGTCACGCGATCGCGTAGAGTAAAGTGCTGGGAACCCAACGCTATCGCATAGGCATTCACGCAATCGCGATGAGTAACTTTTTGAACGGCCAGAATTTGACTTACGCGATCGCGGAATTGGTCATCGCGACCGCGTTAGTCTTCTTCTTTGCCCAGAACCAGTGTCTTTGGGGCATTTCGTTGAACAACTGATGCTCTTGATTTTTAAGAGTTAATTTACACCAACAAAACATGCTGATTTGCCCCAAAACTTTCCATACAAAAGCTCCCTTTCTCTCAACCAATCACTCACAGCAAGCAAGCATGACAAGAGATTAAACAATGGCTTTTCCTACTACCACCAATTTTAAACCCCAATTTTTTGAAAAATAAGGCAGCCCACACCCTAATTTTACCATTAAACTACAATTAAACAAGCTTTAGGGGTGGGGGAGTAACATACCTGAGAGAGCAATGCAAGATTTATGCTATTGAAGTTAAATCAATTTGATTTCTTGGTGAGTTTTTTTCGGAGGAAAAATGGGAGCAGAGGTCTGTTCTTTTGTTTTAATGAGAGTGGGCAAAATGTTTACAATTCCAGTGTATTGCAAGTCTGAAACTGCTGCGATGCTACGCGATCGCGTGGCTATTACTGCGATCGCAGTACACAAAATTTCCAACGCATGCGATCGCGTCCTTGTTTCTGCGATCGCGATGCATTGGCCAAAAGCCTACCTTACACGATCGCGTGAGGTTTATCGCGATCGCGATTCATTGCCTTTTCTGGCAGATTTCTTCAGCTACTGGTTTGTGTCTGCCCGGATATCCCGACCTGCTCAAATCAACTCCAAAAATTCTCAAACTTGGTAGATTTATCAAAAATAATATCCTAAGCAATTCTAAAAAATAAAATTTGCAAAATGATGAAAAAATTTTGAAAAACCGATGGGTTGCCACCCACCAAGCGCCGCATTTAATGTCGTGGCAAGACGCAAACAACATTACCACTTTTCTCGCCACTTGGATGATATGAATTGGGCCCCTAGCTTGGAATCAAGCTTATGACCACGAGCAATGGAGGGTGGTAATTGGATGTTCGAGCCAATGCTTAAAATTTTCATTTTGCACTTCTTGGCTTTCAAGTGAGGAATGTCGTTTTGATTTCTTGCCTCCTCAAATTGTAAAATGTATGGCCAAAGTTGTTCCTCCTCGCATTCCTTCATTGATTCATGTGGTTCAACTCCCGTGTCACCACACAATTCCAAGGTTGAAAAATGTTTGGAATGTGACTTTAAGCCCGTACTTTGCAATTCTTCTATGTTGACATTATCTTTTTCCCCCGGATTAGAGTCAACAACAACCACTTTAGCATTTACACCGGTTGACTCAATTCCATGTTTTTGCTGGCATCAACAATTCTCATTGAGTTGGTTGGCGGATGTTCAATTCTTGACTCCTCAAAGTAAAGCTCACTCTCTTCCTCGGAATTGGACTCTTCTTGGCTTTCATCCACACATGAAATTTGTTGGGCATAGTTAGCCTCAACTAAAATTTGCATTTGATCCTCCAAAGTGCGGATGTGTTCACCATTGTAATTTATGCATTGTTTCAAGTCCTCGAGTGCAAAGTTGCGCTTCTCCTCATTTTCAAGAATGACCTCCAACATGAGCAATTTTCTCTCATTTTGGGCATTAGAGAATTCTTCTTGGTTTTGATCAATAGCCAAGGAAGGATTTTCATTTTCAACATCCAATAAGTTCTAGGTTTTCACTTACTTCCGAGGCTTTGATCATTTCATCCATTTGTGAGTGTAACCTTTCCAGTGCTAAACCATTTTGGAGACTAGTCTCCAAAAGATGTTCCAAGGCATTTTCTTCCTTGTTTCCTTCTTCAAGTAAACACTCCAACATGAGCTTGAATTCTCCATTTTGACCATGCTCAAATTCTTTCACCTCCATAACCCTATAATTCTCATCAAAACAAATAGAACCATCATAGTAGGGGCTTGGGGAAGAGAATAAAAAGTAAGCACAATCATCCCAATGACCATTTTGGAAACCACACTTATCACAAATACTCCACTCATGGGTTTGGAATTGTGCGCACAATCCACCCCCGGGAGAATTTAAACAATTTTGCCATGAGTATGGTCCTCCACAATAAGGACAAGGATCATCAAAATATGAACAACTACCATCCGACCAATTTTCGTGATATGATGCCATTTTTTTTAAAAATTAAGAAAATAAACAAGAAACAAACACTAAAAATAGACCCAAGGTAAGAAAAATAATTACACAAATATTCACAAGTTTGGACCAAAGCACTTTCGCTTACTTCTCAAACAACCTAAATTACGCCAAATTGTTCCCCAGCAACGGCGCCATTTTTGATAACGTCCATTTCCACCGCTAAAAAGCAATAGACACGGTCGTATGCAATATATTTACCCAACTATGAGTCGGGGTCGAATCCCACAGAGAACAATATGTAGGCGATTAGGAATGCAAGAAAATTATCGCTAGTCGCGCTAAGCCAAACACTTAAGATTTTGGGTTTTGGAAAATATTTATATTTAAATGCGGAAATGTAAACTAACCTAGAAAGCGAATAAAATGATCAATGGCTACAAGTATGAATGCATCGGGAATTACACTCAAGTAACGATCCAATGTATTTCATGATTTTACAAATATGAGTGAGTTTATGTTATTTAGCCACGGATAATAATTCTTAATTAGCTTCTTCCGAAGACTAATAAGACTTCCTAATTGAATTATCCCTAATCTCAATTAGAAGAATAAGCGCACCCGATAGGCTACAAGTAGTCAATCCTATCCCTAGGTTGAATCTATAAAGTGAAGGTTAACGCCTCAAGTTCTTGTTAATTAATCTTTCCCAACTCCGAATTATCTTTCCCAAAATTAATTCAAAGTAAATGGGCGAGTCCTAGAGTTAGCTAATCTCTTTGGAAACATTGAAGAACAAGAATAATTAAAGTAACAATAACTCAATTCATAAATATATAAAAATCATTCAATACATAAGCACAACAAGGTATATAATCCACACTTTAAACATGAATATTCCCATAAACAAGATTCAAGTGTTGGAATAAATACTACACACTTAGATATACAATACAAAGCAAGGAAATGAAGAAATAAACATAAATGGGTAAGAAATCCTTAACCACAAGCTTTAATCTTCAAGACCCAAGTGTGTGTGCAAAACCCTAGCCTTCTCTCTAAGCCAAAGAGTAAAAATATGTTCAAGAATGTAGACATTAATTAGAGATTCAGAGATATCTCCTCAATCTCTATTTGGACGAGTATAAAATGATTTGGGGTGAAAAATATGTGAAATGCCGGAATTGCCCAGATCTGGCCCAGATGCAACACATCGCGATCGCGTGTTTTGGCTCGCGATCGCGTAGAGCAGTGGTTTAACCTTCCGCGATCGCGTGAACCATTACTGCGATCGCGTAGCTTTACGTATGTGTCTTCTGCGATCGCGTGATCCAATTCTGCGATCGCGTAGCTTTAGTCGTTTCACTTCTGCGATCGCATGATAGCTTCTGCGATCGCGTAGTATTGCTGCCCGGTCTTCTGCGATCGCATGATGGTGTCTACGATCGCGTAGGGTTGCTGCCTGGTCCTCTGCGATCGCGTGATGGTGACCGCGATCGCGTGGAGTACTTCGCCCATCAGTCATTTTTCCTTTAAATTCCAGTCAAAAATACCCAAATTCCTTTCAACACACCTCATAGCATCATGTACCTGAAAATCTCACAATAACCACTGTAAACAATCTCATTGCATACATAAGACGACACAAAAGCTAAGGAAAGAAGGCTAAAATGAGTGGTAAAATCACCACTCATCAACGGTCGCTCAACCGTCGTTCCCAATTTTATATGACTTGTTATACACTTTTTAACAATATGTATGTGTTTCCAACTTTGATATTTTAAGAATTGCGACGTCGCGAAAATGTATTTCGAGTCACACCGCAACCAGTACGCCTGTGACTTTTAATACATTTCGGCTTTGCCGGGATTTAAGATTTGAGTTGCACCAAGTTCACACTCGTATTAGAGAAAGTATATTTATTAAATCGTGGCTAATAAGTGTCTAACGGCTTTAAATCTTTTGAGAGAGGTTATGGAATTCGCTATTAACCTTCCCGGATCTATTATATATATCACTTCGTTACAAAAGGGGGCCCCACTATTCTTGTTATTGTGTGAGGCTCATCCCATGCATTTTAGAAGTTCACTTAATATTTCACTACATTTCTCTATCATTGTTTTTCCCTTAATCATTTTTAATCAACTATAATTCCCGAAGTGAGCCCAGGCCCTTGTTGTTTCCATTGTTATTGGGCCTGAACTTCTGGATCTATACTTAATGGGTTATTACATCTATCTGGGTCTTAGTGACCCAGACCGGCTTTGGGCTTTTGTTCAATAGCCCAGTTAATTCTCGAGCGTATTCCAGTCCTAAGTCGCACATCAGGCCCAAACCAGAGACGAAGCAGTAGTGATGAAAACAAAAATGAGAACTCATGATAAAAGTAAAAATTCAGAAACAAAGGAGGAATGAATTCGAACTATATTTATTTATTAAGAAATAAATTCTATACAGAAACTAACAACATTAGATCTAAATCATGAAAAGTCTAACATGCAGAAAACTTAATTGACAAGACCATTTTTACTTTATTCTCAAGGACTAATTCATGTCACTGATCTGAATTCTCTAATACCTAATTAGCAAGAGACTATTTTAAACATGTGAATCAAAACTAAACTAACGATTCAGTCGTTTACACCTAACATTCAATTACCTAGGCTAAATTGACTCACTCGCATGTATGTAATTATATTCCGTCATTGAGTCTGATTGTGTGGTATCATGGAGATCAGTATTAACTAAGTTATAATTTTATTTTATTGTTACTGTTTAAGAACCTATTTGGATCTAAGTGTCAAATACCAAATTAGATTACCTACATAAAACTAATTAAAGTTATTGCTGTGAATTCGTATGTTATAGATCCACATCAAGATTAATTAGCCTTGTTTTATGGTTTTAACTTATTTAACTAAGTGATTTAACTACTATAACTATACTACTACTATTTACTACTTATTACATTGTTTTTGTCCGAGCTTCTACTTATACATACAAGATCCTAATGAATTACAGACTTAAACTAATTAATCAGCTACATAACAGAAAAAATGAAGAGATAACAACATGCTTTTAAACAATTTCTGAGTCTTCATTTCATCAAGCTTCAAAGTTACATAGCTGCGAACAAAATGTGTACCTGATTCAGCAAGTAAACTCGATTAGTTCTAAGGGGAGATGAAATAGTCACGGCAGTAGACTCAACAAGCAATGCAACAGTGAAGAATTGAATTCCCAAACGAACAGATGGTAACACAGCAACATCAATTAGAAAATCCAACAAAATGAGCAGAAATTCCAAACAACTCCAAATGTGAACTTCAGCTAGAGAAACCAGGCAACTATTGCTATTTAGTGTAGAATGTTTTCTGAAAATTTTGTTTTTCCAAAATCTAGCCCTTAAATCAGTCCTAAATGGGGGTATTTATAGGTGTAGAGAGGTGAAATTTTTTGGGGGAAAAGATATAGAATAATTCTATTTCCCTCCCCTCATATTTTACCAAATCTTACACTTTGAACCCCATTTCTGTTACAAGATCCCTTCCAGCATGTGCTGGAAGGTTCTATTTGATTCCATTTTGGGGCTTTTACTAAGGTGCCCCTACTTGTTAGTATTTTTTTACTGAATTACTTTTTCTTCAAGACCAAAATACCCTTAATTCTTTGCAGAATTGCAGAAATCAGGAGCCCAAATGTCTTATATATCACTATAAGCTCTATTAAATCTACATCTTTGCCATTTCATGTTCCTTATATGCCCTTAAAGGCATTGGCTAATTACCCGACCTACCTAGGTCAAATTTTCAGAGATTCAGCTCTTAATTTACTAATGGCCAACATTTGTATCAATATTTAAGGACATGCCATATCAGACTTAAGACTTATTTCAATTTTAACCAGTTTTGCTTCATTTCTGTTATTTAAACAAATTTGCAGGACTGGCCTGCTTATTATCCTATTTAAAACCTAGCCAGTCCAAAGATTGGACTTGTCTTTGCAATTTGAGGCCCATTACTGAACACATGCATGGCTAAGACCTTTGCAAGTCTAGCCACCTGTGATCTTGGGTCAAGTTGGGCCTTGGTAAGTCTATCTATTAGACTTAAACCAATTTTATTACACACCTGGCCTATTTAAGTTTTAGCCAGTGTGTGAGACCTAACAGAGTAGGTCAGTTGCAAAACTGACCACTCTTGGTCATTTATTTAACTCATAGCCTATTTGTGATTTTTTCAATTTTAACCTATTCTAAGACACTTAACACATGTTTCGATTTCAACCACTTATAAGTTTTAAAGCTACTGCAGCTATAACCAATCAACGTAGGCATAATAGGTATTTAACAGTATTCACTTAACACAAGGCTGTTGCAAACATAGCCAATTTCACAAATAATTGCACACATAGCCAATGAAATCAGAATTGTTTATCAATTAATCAAAATTCAGAGAAAAGGGTTGAATATTGTTAAATCTCAATCAATTGACTTACAAGCTCAAATTTCACAACACAGAGTCGATTAGTCATTAAATATGCTTAGTCAAGACTTCCCTTATACTAAATGAACTACTGAAAACCCCCAAGTCATACTTAAGATGTTCTTGACTAAACACATACAGGTAAAAACCCATAAAGCAATTTCAAAAGAAAGCATGGTTTGCAAAGATCAAAGATAGGCATGAAAAGATGTTAATCAGAGAACAACCAAGCTTAAACAAAGTAGGCATAACAGTAACCCTTAAGCAGAGTAGACATGGAGAAACAGAAATTCCTTAAAGGCAAAAATCCCTAATCTAAACATACGAGTCATATAAATGAAAGACATGGAATAAAGACAAGAAAAAGCAGAACAAATAAACAAGATTTCTCAAAGGCAAACCCTAATCTAAACTCGTAGTCCAATATACTAAGAGAAAATATATGAAGATAGATAAAATGAAGAATAGATCTTAAACAGAGAAAACAGAACAAACAAACAAAAACTTTTCAAAGACTAAAACCCTAGTCTAAACATGCAGTTTGTTCATACGACTAACTTTATCAGAAGAAACATGCTGAACACACAGAAAATAACAAGAAAATAACAAACAAAATAGTAAAGAAAGCAAACAAGAAGGGAAAGGGACTTAGCTTGCAGGGACTGTCCCCCGAGCTTTTCCCATTTTCCTTTGCCTTTTCTTCTTTTCTTTTTCCAGTTTTTCTCTTTTCTTTTCCTTTATCTTTATTTTCTTTTCTCACACAAGACTCAGATTTGGAGTTTTCTGGTTATGAAGGGGTGTTTAGAAGGTAGAAAAGGTGAGAACTTTGGGGTGGGTTTGTTTAAAGTCGCCGGAGTTAGGTTTCCGGCGACCTATCTTTGAATATTCGAGACGGCGGAGGGAGATTCGAGAGAAACTGGGTACGGGAGGTGATAGATCTGGTTATGAAGGTGCTTTGGTGTTAATTTGGGAGGGGTTTGCATGGTTTTGGTCATGGGCGATGAACTCCGATGACCGGAGATTCAAGAAGATGAAAGGCTTTTAGGGTTTCTTGGAGTTTTGGTAGGGTTTTGAGATGAAGAAGAAGAGAAGAAGAGAAGGGGGAGATGGGGTGTGGTAGGAGACCTCCGTGGAGAAGGTCAGTCTCCATGGCCGGCCGTCTAATGAAGAAGATGAAGAAGACGAGCAGAGAAAGGAGAAGAAAGGGCGGCTAGGGTTAGGAAAGGGTGTAAATGGCCGGTCTCTGAAGAGACCAAGGCCTTAAATACTCGGAGGGGTTGATAAACTCCTGGCCGTTGGATCATTGATGATCAATGGCCAGGATTGATTGCTCCAAAATGATGACGTCTCAGCTAAATGAGAGATATACTATCCCCCGTTAGATCACAAGGCTTGGACGGCTGAGATCTGATCATAAAAACCATATTGATTTACACCCTTTCCTAACCCTAGCCGCCCTTTCTTCTCCCTTCTCTGCTCGTCTTCTTCATCTTCTTCATTAGTGAGGATTGATTCTCAGCCATTGGATTTGATAAATGGACGACTGAGATCAATGTTATTTAAAGAGCTGGACCGGACTTCTTCTTTAATTTGGGCCAAAGGTATTGGGCAAACATTTCTGAACTCTTTTAGCCCACTTTTATTGTATTTTTTGTATTTTCTTAGTATTTCAATTATTTTTTGTGATAATTTTCTTTGTATTTCATTTTTTTCTTTTTGGACTATTTAAATTACTCAATTTCTTTCACTAATTTTCTGATATTTGTTGGCAATTTTCTACTATTTTTTCCTAATTTCCGCTATTAATGCTATTTTTGTTGATTTTCTTTAAACTACTTTAATTCGAAAATACATGTATTTAACCTATTTTTTTAATTTCTAATTATTCAAACACACAAATGTATCTAATTTCAATCAAGACATGCAATTGCACTAAAATATATTATTTATTTAAATTTTGGAATTTTATTGCCTAGTACAAAAATCACGTGCTCACAGGTGTATTTTAAATTATTTCGATTGGGTAATGCCCAATTGGCCTATTTTGATGTAATTCTATTGATTTCTATCAGATACTACACCTGTGGAGATCGATATTCGTGGCAAGAGAGTTGTCTCTTAGCGGTTTTGTACCGGAGTCGAGGTAAGTGGCTTGTGTAACCTCGTGTGGGGGAACCTTCACCCCTAGGATATTATGTAATAGTTTATATGCCTTGTACGCGAGGTGACGGGCGTGTACATGCGCTGGTTTTTGTAACTCACTTTACTTGAATTGTCCAATTCATGATATTCCTGTTCTTAGCTGATTAAATTGTGACATTTACCTGGTATTAGTTAGGAAAGCATGATTAGATAGGGATTTATCTGTCTAAATGCCTAATTGTCTTACTTGAACTTCTTGATAATTGTTGGCACTAGTTTTTGGTGAAGTTGTAGTTAAGCATATTATATTTTCTCTGTGCATTTCTTTATTTGTTGTGTTGGTGGACTGCGGGTTCGATTCCCGGAGATCCAAGGGTTGCGGGTTCGATTCCCGGAGACCCGGAGTTTATTGCTATATTATTGAGATATGGATTGCGGGTTCGATTCTCGGAGATCCTAAGATATTGAGATACATCCTGAGATATTGAGACACGGGCTACGGGCTCGATTCCCGAAGACCTAGAGATACTGATATTGGGACTGTGGTTAAATTCCCGTAGCTCCTGGGTTGTTGATTATAGAGTGGGACTTTGGGTTCAATTCCCACAGGTCCTGGACTTGTTGGTTACTCGTTGTTAGCTTAGTTGTAGACAATTGCAGTAATAGCTTATTTGTTGCCATTTTAGACTCATTCTTATTTAAAATTGCTCATTATTGTTATTATCATTATGTTATTATCTCTCGGTAGGGCCCTGACCTTCCTCGTCACTACACCATCGAGGTTAGGCTTGGCACTTACTGAGTACCGTCGTGGTGTACTCATGCTACTCTTATGCACATTTTTGTTGTGCAGATCCAGGTACATCAGGACAGGCTCATCCTAGGTGATTCAGCAGTACATTCGGAGAGCTCGAGGTATGATCTGCTACGTCAGTGGATCCGGAGGCCCTCCTTCTATTCTGATAGTGATAGTATATATTTTCCCTCATTTCGTTGTTTTTAGATACGCTTGATGTATAGAGCCATAGTTGTACTCCCCTGTTTAGTCTGGGTTACCCGTGGGATTCCGGGTCTTGGTGGTATGTTATATAGTGTGGTTGACGAGTGTATGTGCCAAGCGGTACGGATTACATTCCTTTTTATATCATTTTCCGCTATTTCTTATTTAATATTCATAAACTTGTATAATCTGCATCGTGTTAGGCTTACCTAGTCCCGAAGACTGGGTGCCGTCATGACAGGTTCACAATTGGTGAACTAGGGTCGTGACAAGTTGGTATTAGAGCTCTAGGTTCATAGGAGTCACAAGACACATGCCGGTTTATTAGTCTCGCTGGTCGGTATTAGAGACGTCCGTATTTATCTACGAGAGGCTATGTAATCTGTTTAGGAAACTCTTCATTTCTTTTGTATTCCTTGTCGTGCTACATTTTTGGCACCAAATCTAAATTTCTTCTTTCTATTCTCTCACAGATGGTGAGGACACGTGCTACTCGCGAGGATCAGGCACACGCGCCCCTTGCTCCCGCCGTTAGAGGCTGGTGCCGTGGTAGAGGATGAGGACACGCTCGAGGTGCAACCACAGCACCCGTGCGCGCTGCCGTTGAGGTGCCACCGGTGGATCAGGTTGGAGCGCAGGCACCTGGTACACCGACTACAGTTGCTACTACTCCAGCACTCCAGGAGACCCTGGCCCAGTTCATGAGCATGTACACTACTTTAGCTCAGGCAGGTTGCTTCCTCTCACTACAGCTACATCACAGGCCGGGGGAGGGGCCCAAACTCCCGCAGCCGCTACACTTGAGCAGTGAGTGCCAGTGGAGCAGGTTCCAGAGATTATTGTTATGCCTCATGCCGCCCCATTATAGCCCGGAGGTGGGCCAACTGCCTCCGAGGATGAGCAACATAGATTAGAGAGGTTCAAGAAATATGATCCTCCAGTGTTTAGTGGTTTGGCTACAGATGATGCATTGGGTTTTCTGGAGGAGTGTCATCATATCCTTCGTACGATGGGGATAGTGGAGACTAGCGAGGTTTCCTTCACTGCTTTTCAGCTTCGTGGGGCCGCTTATGATTGGTGGCGCACGTATGAGTTGGATATTCCAGATGAGTCTACTTTATTGACCTGGACACAGGTTTCTGATCTGTTTTTGAGGGAGTTTGTTCCTAGAGCCTTAGGGATTCTTGGCGATTGGAGTTTGTGCGGTTGCGACAGGGCTCCATGACAGTATCAGAGTACGCTATTAGATTCGCCCGTCTAGCCAGGCATGCACCGGCCTTGGTAGCCACGGTCTGGGAAAGAGTGTGGAGATTTATTGAGGGCCTGATTCCGCCGATCCGGTCCAGCATGGCCAGAGAGTTGGAGACAGATATATCTTATCAGCAGGCAGTTAGCATTGCCAGGAGGATCGAGAGTATGCTCCTTAGAGAGCGGGGAGATAGAGAGGCCAAGAGGTCTCGTGAGTCGGGCCATTTCTCCGGTGCCCGCACTTCAGCAGCCGGTCGTTTTGGCAGGGGTTATTCCGGTCGTCCAGTTCACTCAGCATTGCCCGCAGCCGGTAGTACCCCAGCTCTTCCAGCACCTCAGGAGCCTTATTATGCTCCCCCAGTTTCCAGTGCACCTCCTGCGCGGGGTCCTTCCAGGGGTCAGACTAGTGGGGGTGAGGCCGGTCAGTCACAGTCACCGTGCCCTCCCAGAGCTTGCTTTGGGTGCGGGGATACTCGCCATCTGGTCAGGGAGTGCCCCAGGCGTAGGAGGGGAGCACCTCACCAGTCTTCGCAGCATCAGCGTGGCTCTCAGGGTCAGCAGGCTATCATTCCAGCTCCAGCTGCTATTCCACCTGCCCAGCCAGCCAGGGGCGGGGGTCAGGGTTCTAGAGGCCGTCCTCGAGAGAGGGGTCAGGCCAGATTCTATGCTATTCCTGATAGCGCTGCAGTTGTTGCATCTGATTCTGTTATCACATGTGTTATTTTGGTTAGTCGAAGAGAGGCATAAGTTCTATTCGATCCTGGTTCCACTTTTTCATATGTGTCCTCTTATTTTGCTTCACATCTGGGTGTGCCTTGGGATTCTTTGAGTGCCCCCATATATGTTTCCACTCTGGTGGGAGATTCTTTAGCTGTGGACCGTGTGTATCGGTCGTGCTTAGTTACTATCTGTGGTTTTGAGACCAGAGCGAATCTATTATTGCGCGGGATGGTCGATTTTGATATTATTCTGGGCATGGACTGGTTGTCGCCCCATTATGCTATTTTTGAATATCACGCCAAGACCGTCATGCTGGCTATGCTAGGCATTCCACGTATTGAGTGGAGTGGTACTCTAGATCACACCCCCAGCCGTGTTATTTCCTTTCTCAAAGCTCAGCGTATGGTTGAGAAAGGGCGTGCTGCTTATCTAGCTTATGTGCGGGATATCAGCATTGACACTCCATCTATTGATTCTGTCCCAGTGGTACGTGATTTCGCTAATGTATTTCCAGCTGATCTCCCGAGCATGCCGCCCGACAGAGATATTGATTTTGCTATTGATTTGTTGCCGGGCACTCAGCCCATTTCTATTCCACCATACCATATGGATCCTCCTGAGTTGAAGGAGTTGAAGGATCAGTTACAAGAGTTATTAGGCAAGGGTTTCATTCGACCTCGTGTTTCGCCTTGGGGTGCTCCTATGTTGTTTGTAAAGAAAAAGGACGGTTCTATGCGTATGTGTATTGACTATCGTCAGTTGAACAAAGTTACAGTGAAGAACCTGTATCCTTTGCCTCGTATTGATGATTTGTTTGACAAGCTACAAGGCGCACATGTGTTCTCTAAGATTGATTTGCGCTCTGGTTATCATCACCTGAAGATTCGGGAGCCAGTTATCTCGAAGACTGCCTTCAGGACTCGGTATGGTCACTACGAGTTTCTCGTAATGTCATTTGGGCTGACTAATGCCCCAACTGCCTTCATGAATTTGATGCACAGTGTGTTCAGGCCATATCTGGACTCGTTCGTGATTGTTTTCATTGATGATGTTCTTGTATATTCCCGGAGTCGGGAAGAGCACGAGCAACATCTGAGGATAGTGCTTCAGACTCTGAGGGAGAAGCAGCTATATGCCAAGTTCTCTAAATATGAATTCTGGCTGAGTTCAGTGGCATTTCTAGGCCACGTGGTGTCGAGCAATGGTATTCGAGTGGATCCGAGGAAGGTGGAGGTCGTGCAGAGTTGGCCCAGACCTTCCTCAGCTACTGATTCGCAATTTACTTGGTTTGGCGGGTTATTACTGTCGTTTCGTAGAGGGGTTCTCTTCAATCGCAGCACCTATGACCGGATTGACCCAAAAGGGTGCCCCTTTTCAGTGGACAGAGGAGTGTGAGGTGAGCTTTCAGAAGCTCAAGATAGCTTTGACTTTGGCCCCTATCTTGATGTTGCCGACAGGTTCGGGGTCCTATACAGTATATTGTGATGCATTACGAGTTGGACTCGGTGCAGTATTGATGCAGGACGGTAGGGTGATTGCCTACGCGTCCAGACAGCTGAAGGTACATGAGAAGAACTACCATGTTCATGATCTGGAGCTAGCTGGCATTGTTCACGCCTTGAAGATTTGCGTCATTACTTGTATGGGGTTCCTTGTGAGATCTACACTGATCACCGGAGCTTGCAGCACTTGCTTAAGCAGAAGGACCTGAATATGCGTCAGAGGAGATGGTTGGAGCTACCGAAGGACTATGATATTACTATTCTCTATCATCCGGGCAAGGCTAATGTGGTTGCCGATGCCTTGAGTCGTCGGGCAGATAGTTTGGGGAGTTTGGCGTATCTACCAGCTTCGGAGAGGCCTATGGTGATGGATGTTCAAGCTTTAGCCAGACAGTTTGTTAGACTGGATCTTTCGGAGCCCAGCCGGGTTCTGGCTTGTGTGATTTCTCGATCTTCTCTATTTGACCGCATCAGGGAGCATCAGTTCGACGACCCTCATTTGCTTGTCCTCCGGGATAGAGTTCGGCGTGGTGATGCTCGAGATGTTACCATTGGGGATGATGGAGTTATGAGGATGCATTGGCGTATCTGTAAGCCCAATGTAGATGATCTTCGAGAGCTGATTCTAGTAGAGGCCCATAGCTTGCGGTATTCCATCCATCCGGGTATCGCGAAGATGTATCAGGACTTGAGACAACATTACTGGTGGAGGCGGATGAAGAGGGATATAATTGATTATATTTCTAGATGCCACAACTGCCAGCAGGTGAAGTATGAGCATCAATGTCCAGGTTGATTGATGCAGCAGATTGAGATTCCATAGTGGAAATGGGAGCACATCACCATGGACTTTGTATCTGGGCTTTCACGGACTGTTAGGAAGTTTGACTCCATTTAGGTTATTGTGGATCGGCTGACCAAGTCCGCCCATTTCATACCGGTGAGCACTACTTATTCATCGGAGCAACTGTGGGAGATCTACATCAGGGAGATAGTTCAACTGCATGGTATTCCAGTTTCCATCATTTCAGACAGAGGCACTTAGTTCACTTCACGGTTCTGGAGAGCCGTACAGTAGGATTTAGGCACTCGGGTGGAGCTGAGCACAGCGTTTCATCCCCAGACTGATGGCCAGTCCGAGCGCACTATTTAGATCTTGGAGGATATGCTCCGTGCGTGCGTGATTGAATTTGGTGGTTCATGGGATCATTTCTTGCCACTAGTGGAGTTTGCTTATAACAACAGCTACTAGTCCAGTATTCAGATGGCACCGTATGAGGCTCTGTATGGTAGGAGGTGCAGGTCTCCCGTGGGTTGGTTCGAGCCGGGCGAGGCCAGACTGCTAGGTACTGATATGGTCCGGGATGCAATGGACAAGGTCAAGGTGATTCAGGACAGACACTTCATGCAGCCTAGTCTAGACAGAAGAGTTATGTGGACAAGAAGGTCCGCGATGTGGCTTTTATGGTTGGCAAGCGGGTTCTGCTTCGAGTCTCGCCCATGAAGGGCGTTATGAGGTTTGGGAAGAAGGGGAACCTGAGTCCTAGATTTATTGGCCCTTTTGAGATTTTGAGGCGCGTTGGGGAGGTTGCTTATGAATTGGTCTTACCTCCTAGCCTAGCCGGAGTCCATATAGTATTTCATATCTCTATGCTTCGGAGATACTATGGTGACTCTTCGCATGTGTTGGATTACACTTCCGTTCAGCCAGACGAGGATCTGTCTTATGTTGAGGAGCCAGTGGCCATACTAGACAGGCAAGTCAGGAAGCTAAGGTCAAAGAACATCGCTTCAGTAAAAGTTCAGTGGCGGGGTCAACCGATCGAGGAGGCGACTTGGGAGACCGAGCAAGATATGCGCAACCAGTACCCTCATATCTTCACCACTCCAGGTATGTTTTCTATGCTCATTCGAGGACGAACGAATCTTTAAGTGTGAGAAGATGTAACGACCCGGTCGGTCATTTTTGAAATTTATGCCCTGATCCCCAATTTAACTGTTCCCTAAGTTCATTTCTGCTATTGTTGTTTGCCGGGAGGGTTGGTTCTGGAATTTGGAGTGTTTTGGGACACTTAGTCCCTAAATGAGAGCCTTATAGTTGGAAAATTGCCTGTAATCAGAACAGTGTTAAGACGACCTCGGAATGGAAATCCGATGGTTCCATTAGCTCTGTTAGGTGATTTTGGGGTTGGGAGCGCGTTCGGAATGTATTTTGGAGGTCTATAGCTCAATTAGGCTTGAAATGCCGAAACTTGAAATTTTGGCAAATCCGGACGATAGGTGAGATTTTGATCCGGGGGTCGGAATGGAATTCTGACAATTTCTGCAGCTTCGTCATGTGATTTTGGATGTGTCTGTAAATTTTCAGGTCATTCGGACGTCGTTTGGTCGGGTGTTTGATCGAATGTGTAATTCAGAAAGTTTTAAGGAATTTAGGCTTGAATCCGATGTAAATTGTGAGTTTTGGTGTTGTTAGACGTGTTTCGAGGGTTGGGGCAAGTTCGAATGAGGTATTAGGATGTGTTGGTGTGATTGGATGAGGTCCAGGGGGGCTTCGTGGTGTTTTCGGGTGGTTAAACGGAAGAAAACATAGAAAATTGCAGGTTGAGCAAGTCTGGTTCTATTGTTTTCGCTCCTGCGGAAAAAGGAGCACAGAGGCGAGTTCGCAGGAAGCAGACTGTGGAGCGCAGAAGCGCTTGGTTGCGCAGAAGTGGAACTTTGTCCGCTGAGGCGGCATCGCTGGTGCGAGGGTGGGACCGCAGAAGCGGTCAATAGGTGGATTTGGGAAGAACCGTAGAAACGGATGTTTTATCGCCTATGCGAGTCCGCAGGAGCGGGATTCTTCGCAGGAGCGGTGGTTCAATCGCGGAAGCAGACGCGCGGAAGCGGTCCTGTGTTCGTAGAAGCGAAAGTGGCCATCTTGGCCTGGGATACGCAGAAGAGACCAGTTGGTCGCGGATATGGTCTCGCGAAGGCGGAATTTGTCCGCATAAGCGGAAATCGCAGAGGGGTTTAATAATATCAGAAGTTAGAAATTTCAGAACGTTCTAAAACATTTAGGGCTCGGCTTAAGAGGCGATTTGGGTGATTTTGAAGGGAAATTCAAGGGGATTCTTCAGGTAATCAACTATGGACTCAATTTATGGTTTTGTATTGATAAATTATGCAATTATCTCATGAAATTGGAGGAATTTGGGGTATATCATGGGGGTTTTCACCCTAGGCTTGAATTTTAGAAAATTAGGGATTTGAATGGGCAAATGGAGTCCGAATTTGGTAAATTTTATATGCTTAGACTCGTATTGAGACGAGGGTTCCGAATATGTAACTTTCGTAATTTTTTGAGAAGCGTACCGAAAGTCGGGTTTTGGTAACTTGTGGTTTTTGGTGTATTTTGAATTATTTCGATTGGGTAATGCCCAATTGGCCTATTTTGATGTAATTCTATTGATTTCTATCAGATACTACACCTGTGGAGGTCGATATTCATGGCAAGAGATTTGTCTATTAGCGGTTTTGTACTGGAGTTGAGGTAAGTGACTTGTCTAACCTCGTGTGGGGGAACCTTCACCCCTAGGATATTATGTGATAGTTTAAATGCCTTGTACGCAAGGTGACGGGCGTGTACATGCGCTGGTTGTTGTAACTCACTTTACTTGAATTGTCCAATTCATGATATTCCTGTTCTTAGCTGATTAAATTGTGACATTTACTGGTATTCGTTAGGAAAGCATGATTAGATAGGGATTTATCTGTCTAATTGCCTAATTGTCTTACTTGAACTTCTTGATAATTGTTGGCACTAGTTTTTGGTGAAGTTGTAGTTAAGCATATTATATTTTCTCTCTGCGTTTCTTTATTTGTTGTGTTGGTGGTACGGGTTCGACTCTCGGAGACCCGGAGTTTATTGCTATATTATTGAGATATGGACTACGGGTTCGATTCCCGGAGATCCTAAGATATTAAGACACATCCTAAGATATTGAGACACGGGATACGGGTTCGATTCCCGGAGACCCAGAGATACTGATATTGGGACTGCGAGTTAAATTCCCGTAGCTCCTGGGGTGTTGATTATAGAGTGGGACTGTGGGTTCAATTCCCACAGGTCCTGGACTTGTTGGTTACTCGTTGTTAGCTTAGTTGTAGACAGTTGCAGTAATTGCTTATTTGTTTCCATTTCAGACTCATTATTATTTAAAATTGCTCATTATTGTTATTATCTCTCGGTAGGGCCCTGACCTTACTCGTCACTACTTCATCGAGGTTAGGCTTGGCACTTACTAAGTACCGCCGTGGTGTACTCATGCTACTCTTCTGCACACTTTTGTTGTGCAGATCCAGGTATATCAGGACATGCTCATCTTAGGTGATTTTGCAGCACATTCGGAGACCTCGAGGTATGAAGTGCTACGTCCGCGGATCCGGAGGCCCTCCTTCTATTCTGATAGTGATAGTAGATATTTTCCCTCATTTTGTTGTTTTTAGATACTCTTGATGTATAAAGCCACAGTTGTACTCCCCTTTTTAGTCTGTGTTACCCGCGGGATTCCGGGTCTTGGTGGTATGTTATATAGTGTGGTTGGCGACTGTATGTGCCAAGCGGCACAGATTACATTCCTTTTTATATCGTTTTCTGCTAATTCTTATTTAATGTTCATAAGCTTGTATAATCCGCATCGTGTTAGGCTTACCTAGTCCCGGGGACCGGGTGCCGTCATGACAGGTTCACAATTGGTAAACTAGGGTCGTGATACCGGGATGTTCGGTTCTAGAATTTGGAGTCTTTTGGGACACTTAGTCCCTAAATGAGAGCTTCATAGTTGAAAAATGGCCCATATTTAGAATAGTGTTAAGACAACCTCGGCATGGAAATCGATGGTTCCGTTAGCTCCATTAGGTGATTTCGGGGTTGGGAGCGTGTCCGTAATGTATTTTGGAGGTCTGTAGCTCATTTAGGCTTGAAATGCCGAAGTTTGGAATTTTTGGAAATCCGGTCGATAGCTAAGATTTTGATTCGGGAGTCGGAATGGAATTCCGATAGTTGCAGTAGCTTCGTTAGGTGATTTTGGATATGTCTGCAAATTTTCAGGTCATTCGGACGTCGTTTGGTCGGGTTTTTGATAGCATGTAGGTTTCGGAAGTTTTGGTTGAAACTTAAGCTTGAATCCGCCATAATTTGATGATTTTTGTGTTTAATGATATGTTTTTATGATTGGAACAAGTTCGTATCGTGATTTGGAGTAGGTTGGTGGTTTTGGTTGAGGTCCCGGGGGCCTCGGGGGTGTTTGCGGGGGTCAAACGGACCATTTCGAGTTGATGAACAGGTCAATTTTTGCTGTCATAAGTGTTGCAGATGGTTGCTCTATGCGATCGCAATGGGTTGATGCGATCACATAGAAGGTATGGGAGGAGGCTAAAATTTGTTCTATGAGATCGCGGAAAAGGGTATGCGATCGAATAGTTGTAGGAGTTTGTTCTCTGCGATCGCAGAAGTGCTATGCGATCACATAGTGTTTTTGGCAGGGGTCCAAGGTCCCAATCCTTTGTTCAATGCGATCGCGGATTAAGCTATGCGATCGCATAAGGTTGTTCGTTAAGTCAATGCGATTGCAAAGAAATATGTGCGATCGCATAAGGTAAATTGGAAGGCTGGAAAGTTTGTTCTATGCGATCGCAATAGGTGTGATGCGATCGCATAGAGTAATTCACTAGGCAGACAGAATCAGTATATAAAATTTCATCCGCGAGGGTTTCGCCATTTTTGCAAAAACTCAAGCTAGGGAGCTTGGTTTTGAGTGAATTTTCACGTGCTTTTCAAAGACAATTGTTAGGTAACGGTTTCTTACTCCCTTGTAATCATTATTCACTAATATAAACTCAAATTCTTTCTTTAATTTCGGATTTGGGGTGTAAATTGGGGTAAGTTTCATAGAACAAACTTTGATGATTTGAAGGGGCAAACGAACTCCGATTTTGATAAATTTTCTATGGTTAGACTCATGAAAGTACGAGGGTTCTGAAAACGTAAAATTATTTCGATTCTGAGCCGGTGACTGGAAGGGTATTTTGGTCATTTCACCCATTTTGTGCCATAAATTTAATTTTATTAGTGTAGTTAGTTACTTGCGATGTTATTTACACTATGTAATTGGTTTGAATAGATTTGGGCCACTTGGAGTCGGATACTCATGGCAAGGGAGTCATTTCTTAGCGGTTTTGTACTGAGATTGAGGTAAGTGACTTGTCTAACCTTGCATGGGGGGGGGGGATTTTCTCCCCTACGATATATATGTGTTGAATTAAATACCTTGTACGTGAGGTGATGGGCGTGTGCTTGCGCAAATTGTTGAAAACCACCTTACTTGAACTGCTCAATCCGTGTTATCTTTGTTATTTAATTGGTTTAATTGCAAGATTTATCCGGTGTTAGCTAGGGAAACATGATTAGATAGGATTATCTATGTAAATGCCTACTTGTCTTAATTGAACTCCCTGGAACCTGTTGAGACTGGGTTTAGTTGTTAATTGTAGCTGTGTACTTCATATTTCTCTGTGTTTTCTCTTATTTGATTGTGTTTGTGTTCTGTGGACTGCGGGTTCAATTCTCGGAGATCCGGTGCTACTAAGGTAAAGGACTGCGGGTTCAATTCCCAGATATCTTGAGATACTGATATATGGACTGCGAGTTTAATTCTTGGAGATCTTGAGATACTAATATACAAACTGCAGGTTCAATTCCCGGAGATCCTGTGATACTGATATAAAGTACTGCGGGTTCAATTCCTGGAGATCCTATGATACTGATATATGGACTGCGGGTTCGATTCCCGGAGGTCCTGAGTTGCTCAGTAAGAAAGGACTGTGGGTTCAATTCTCGGAGATCCTAGATTGTTGATTTGTACTTGTTGTGTTTATTTCTCCTTGTTAGCTTAATTGTAGATGGCTTGTAGTATTTATCTCTTTTGCTGTTATTTCAGACTTATTCCTATTTTGTACTGTTCGGTGTTTATTATCATTATTTTTATTATTCTCGGTAGGGACCTGACCTTCCTCGACACTACTCCACCGAGGTTAGGCTTGGCACTTACTGAGTACCGTCGTGGTACCACTCTTCTGCACATTTTTGTTGTGCAGATCCAGGTCCATCTGATCAGACGCACTACCGATGATTTAGGCGCATTTTTCAGAAGACTCGAGGTATGAATATGCTACGTCCGCAGATCCGGAGGGTCTTCTTTTATTCTCCCTGAGTGATGTCGTTTATTTTCTCTATTTCAGTTGTATAGATACTCTAGATGTATAGAGCTACAATTATACTCTCTTAGTCCGTGTTGTCCGTGAGTTTCCAGGTCTTGGTGGTTGTATTTCTTTCTAGTATTTTGGTGAAGTGTATCTGCCAAGCGGCACGTATTACATTTCTTTTATATTATTCCGCTGTTATCTTGACTTTTGTTCATAAGATTTGTACATTCCGCATTGTGTTAGGTTTACCTAGTCGCGAAGACTGGGTGCCGTCATGACAGGTTCACGATTGGTGAACTAGGGTCGTGACATGATCGTACATTGGAAGCAGGCATAGCATAGGATCCCGGATGTTTGAATCGGGCTCTAAGGCTTATTTGCTTGAATAAAATGGAATATCTTCAGAATTTGTCGAGCTTATGTGCTCAGCTAAGTTGTGGTAGTACAGGAAGCTGCATGAGGTGCTAAACAGTAATTTCAGACCACTCCAGTATAGTTCTCAGCACGTTCAAGGACGAACATATGTTTAAGTGGGAGAGAATGTAACGATTTGACCGGTCATTTTGAGTACTAACACTCCATTCAACAGTTGGAGGCCATGAACAACTTCATTTTAGGTATTATGACTTGTACACGTGGTCGAAATTTAATTTCAGGAGTTCGGAGTTGAATTGGGAAGAGAATTCTCATTCTGGAAGCTTAAAGTTGAAAGAATGAAGTAGGATTGGAATTTCTAGTAAACGACCTCAAAATCAGGATTTAAAGGTTCCAGCAGATTCGTATGATGATTTCGAACTTGGACGTATGCCTGGATTGGGTTTTGAATAAATCGAGAGCGTTTTGGCGCCTATTGTGGAAGTTAGCATTTTAGAAGGAATTTCTTAAGTTTGACTTGAAGTGCATTTCAGTGTTATCGATGTCCGTTTGGGATTCCGAGACTAGGAATAGCTCCATATGGGATTCTGGAGTTGGGAGCGCAATCGGAAGTGAATTCGGAGGTCCGTAGGTCATTTTGAAGCCATTTGGCTAAAGATAGAAATTTAAAGGTTTTTGGGAAGTTTGACCAGAGGTTGACATTTTGATATCTGGGTCGGAATCCAATTTTAAAAATTGGAGTAGGTTCGTAATGTCAAATATGACTTGTGTGCAAAATTTGAGGTCAATCAGGCTTCTTTTGATAGGTTTAAGCATCGATTGTAGAAGTTGGAAGTTCTAAAGTTCATAAAGCTTGGATTGGAGGTTGATTCATGACTTTAGCATTTTTTGATTTGATTTGAGGCCTCAAGCAAGTCCATAATGTGTTTTGGGATTGGTTAGTGTGATTGGTCGGGGTCCTGGGGGTCTCGGGTGTGTTTCGGGTGGTAATCGCTCTCTTATTTGATGTTTCAATATCGTTTCTTTGGATATAAAGGTGTACCATATTAAGAAAATGAGCTTCAAATTAAGTTTTTATTGAACCATTATATCCGTTTCGCAATTTTGGATCCATAGCAAAAAGAATCGTCAAATTTGGACATCGTATGAGGAAGTTATGCTCATTTATGTGTCGAGAAAGTGCTGGTTGCTGTCATAACCGCAGAAACAGAAATTTTTTTGCAGAAGCAGAATTTTCCGCAAAAGTTGAAAGTTTTCCGCAAAAGCAAAAACTGCTGGAGGCAGAGAGATTTCTTTATAAATCGAAGTTTGGCTCATTTTGACTTCATTTCTTCCATGTGAGCTGATTTTGGAGCAACGTTAGAGTGCAATTTTCATCACCAAGCACGAGGTAAGTGATTTCTACTAGTTTTGAGTATATACAAGGTTTATCTATGAATTTAGACTTGGAAAATTATAGAAAATTGGGGTTTAAGGAAAACTTAGAAAATTATATTCTTGGAATTTAGCCACGATTTTGAGTATGGAATTAAGAGAAAATCATATATTTGAGTTTCTAAGGTCATGGGTAACCTTTATCTTCGAGAAGTTTCGAATTTCGGGCACGTGGGTCCGAGGGCATTTTGGTCAACTTTTCGTTCAGGGTTAGGAAATGCTATAAATTGGGTTGTAAAGTTAGTTGAGCATATATTAATGGATTTGTATGATCACTGACTAGTTTTGGTGCATTGTGCGTTGGTTCAAGCCTTCGGAAGGATGTAGAATGTCGGTTATGAGTCTTTAGAGCGAGGTGAGTTTCCTTTCTAATCTTGTGAGGGGGAATTTACCTCATAGGTAAGTTAAATTGGTTATGTGCTCCTATTTGTGGGTGCTACATACGCACGAGGTGACGAGAGTACATGCGTAGCTACTATTATGCTATTATTCGGGTAGTCTAGGACCCAAAAGCATGTTATATGTAGATTAATTGTTAAATCGATGGTAGCTTGAATTGCTTAAATCACATTAAATTAATAATTAAATTTTCTAAAAGACTTAAGCTTCGTTTTCTCAAACTATTAAAGAGAATTGGCCTTCCTTGGATAATTGCTCTATGTGGACTTCATGACTGACTGTTTGTGTGTGTTTATTTTGGGTCGAACGCCTCAGCAGATTAATAGATGCATATATAGGCGTGCCGTCGACCCTCGGCCAGTACACAATTATTTTTGTTAGATGGGGCCATCGTCACGGTATGATTTGCTCATGCTTATACTGCTGCCTGGAACTTGATTATGTTATTATTGCCTCTTTATGGCTTAGGAATATTTGGATCTTGTTTAAAAAGGAATTTTAAAAAATTTCCTATAAGGAATTTAATTGTATACTTGTTTCTTTCTATTTGGACTAAAAAATCGTGTTTATAAAATAAATCCACTAATTAGCATATATAATAAGGAGGAATCATTATTGGACCATTAGAAAATGTCAGAGTTGACCATCTCGTCTCTACCCCTTCGGGATTAGGCGGGATACTCACTGAGTACACGTTGATTACATGCTCATACTACACTTCTGTGCATTTTTGTTGCACAGGTACATATCACTTTAGCAGCCTACTGGGCACAGTAGCACGGACAAATTCGGGGACTCGTAAGTAGTATTATGCAAGGCGGCCCGCGGCTTTTAAAGTCCCTTCCTAGTAATTGCATTTTCTTTCGGTGCATTGTATTCCAGACGGATGTTGTGTTGTATTTATTATATTTATCAGTAGTTGCTCATGCACTTGTGACTAATTGCCATTATTTAAATTTGAAATTTTAGTAGTAAACTTTTATTTATGAAAAATGAAAGAAAAAATCTTAGATTTTCAAAAGTATTAAAAGAAGAATTAATTGATAATTTAGTTGGCTGGCTAAGTGTCCGGCGCCACCACGACCCTTAGTGGATTTTGGATCGTGATAGCCATAACATCATGTACCATGATGTTAGGAACAAGTTGAAGAACTTGAAGACGGAGACAAACTTCTTGATGCAATGTCTGACAAGGGAAATCAGAGCAGACTATGTTAAATGTCTTCTCCTTGATTCTTACTCTCTCACTTCCTACTACGACATGCATGAGGAACTTCTAGGCGAGCAAGATAAAGAACCCAATACTCCTGTGATTGTTGTAAGTATTGATACTAAAGCCGCTTCCAAGGCTTCAAAGTCTGTTAACTAAAAGAGTGAAGAGTAATAGTTTGTGTTTTTGTTGTTATTGTTTTGTGATGCATTCCGTGTAATTTGCATGCAGAGGCGGACCCACGATTTAAAGATAACGGGTGTACTGTAACAGTACCTTAAAAATATTTATAGGCAGTAGGGCCACGACAGAAATAATTACTCGATGGCTTTAGGCGGACTAATAACTAGTGGTTGCATATGGGCTTTGAAAATTAAGGAAGAAGTTTTTTGTGTGGAGAGAGATAATTGTAGAAGAAGCTTATGATGTAGGGATTTAACTAAAAGTAAAAGGGCTGAGTCCATTGAAAAAAAAACTAAATCAAATACACTATAGTAGAGGCGTTGAAATTACCAAATGAGACTCAATCAAAAATATTAGTTTTATTGTTGAACCTGAGATTCAAACTTGGATCTTAAAGAAGCTAACTACTTCACAAGCCAACTCTTCTACCCTATCTTTGTGATTGAGGGTGCAGCATAATATATTTATAGGTATCCTTCTTGTATTAACTTATATATATAGAATATATATACAATATACTTGGATCTTAGAATGATTTAACTTATATCTAAGCATATTTAGATCTCAATAAATTTAACTAGTTTCAAAAGTTTTAATTCATAAAATTAGAACCAATACAAAATTTCTACAAGTAACAAGTTGGAAGTATTCACATGTAATTGAAAAGTATTTGGTTTAATGAATTAATACAGAGTTTATTTACAAAAATCAGACCAAAATATATCAGAAAATTAAATAACACAAAGTCCGATTTTATTGTAGTGAAACTCCAATAATGTTATTCAAAAATCATTCTAAAACAACTTTTTTTTCTAGAAAAACTAATATAGAAAGCTTAATCACAAGGAATCCAAGTGTCACCTAAGCTGATTACTGAAAATATTTAATACATAAATATTGTTTATTATTACATTTTTGAAATCTACATAATTCATAAATCACACTAAGGTTAAACATGATCCAAATACTAAATAAGTCACAAAATTCGAACTTCATAGATAATGAAATAATGAAAAAATTAAACAAAAAAATTATCATGTCCAACTTCATTACAACACTTGATATTCAAAGTGAAAACAAAGTCATCAACTCTTGCACACCAAATAGAAATAATAAACACTTTTCAAATGCAAGATAACATATGAAGTAAAATTGACAAAATTATTTTTCAACATTTTCAAGCAGTTTCAACCCAATAAATATGCCCGCTAAAGTAACAAATGAAATAGTACTTGTTGCATTTTTATTTGTTACCACTTCTTCACTTTCTTCAAAGGCCGAGCTTGAAGATGACTCTTCCTGTGAAAAACTTATTTTTTTTTAAATTTGTTAAAGACTTCTAAGGCTTTATCATAATATTGGAAAGCATGAAAATAGCTATCCTGGACTCCAACAAGCATTTTAACACATATGACAACTTTTGTATATTCCATGCTTCTTACCACAAAAAATAACAAACACCATAGATTTAAGTTTTGTTTACCTTCAGCAAAATTTTTAAATTCACCCAACGCTGATATGGCCGCATTGTGAGACTTGAAAGACTGTAAGATGCTACGCTTAACCCCGATAACCATAGGAGAATATTAACTCCATAAGTAATATATTCCTGGCCTTTTACCAGAAAATACAACGTATACTTTGGAAGCATTATTCTTCTTCAAATGCTTTCATAATCTATTAACAAAAATTTCGAAGAACATAGCAGTTTGAATGAAGGTTTGTTTACGTATGAGATTCGGCAATCTAGGGTTTGTTTAAGTAGGGTATCATGTGTTTAAATAGTAGGACTTTGAAGACGAGTTAATACCATAAAATCCCCCTAAACTATCATGTTTTTGTCAGTTTCCTACTTAAACTATTTAGTGTCCCCCAAAATCCCCTGAAATTTATTGCCCTTCATATTAAAAATTTCTTATTGCATTATTAGAGGTGCGTGTATTACACTCTCTTAATTATTTAAAAAATGTGCCATGTAGCACTACACGTGACTATTCAACTCACCCTAAAACCCGCCCAAACTTTCACCATTTTGTTAGTTACCTACTTAAACTATTTGGTGTCCCTAAATTACCCCTGAACTATATTTCCCTATATATTAAAACACCATGCGGGTCTGTCTAACTATATTAACTTATGATTTTTATAGAGTTTTTTATACAATTTACTCATGATGTATTAATCTAAGATGATTGATTAATTTTATGAGTTTTGGCCAAAATAATATTAATGCACTGTGTTAATTTTAGGTTTAATTGTGATTGTCCTTTATGTTAAACTCCAAATGAATAAGTCATTTATATTCACTTTGTATCACAGAAAAATATAAATAAAGGCATATATTATTTCTTTTAAAATTATCTTATATTACCTAAAAAAGATTACACAAAATAAAATTTCGCAAATAAAAAGTCAATTGACCAACAAATAAAATTAAATTCTCTAATTCCAGATTACATAAAGAATGTTCAAGATATTCAACTTGATTCTCTACAAGGTATTGAGTTTAATAAGAATATTTAAATTGGTATTCTTTCAATAATATGTGTAAGAAATTAAAGAAGACTAAAATAAAAATGAGAATAAATTATTTCAGAGAAACACAAGAGAGGGAGAAATTTTTCCAAAGGAAACCCATATGGCGAACCGAAGAAAAAAAGTAAAAAAATGAAGAAGAAGAAGAAGAAGAAGAAGAAGAAGAAGAAGGTGAAAAATAAAGAAGAAATGAAAAAAAATAAAAAATATTTTAAAAATGAGGAATAAAGGTGGATATAACTCAAATATGGAGAATATTTATTAAAAAATAAATGTGAACGAGGGTTAGGCTAATTAGCCATTATTTTCTGTCATATGAGCCATTTTGATGGTTTTTTTCAGTTGTCACGCGTTCCCAAGTGAGTGTTTGCACATATTATGTCAGGTCAGCGATGAGGGTGATTTAATACGAAGGAAAATATAGTTCAGGGCATTTTGGGGGACACCAAATAGTTTAAATAGGAAACTGACAAAAATAGTATAGTTTAACGGGGTTTTAGATTATTAACTACTTTGAAGACCTACTAAAAATATACGAAGTACACACTCAAATATTAAACATATACGAAATGCGCAACTAAATAATGTATATGGATGAATTATTTCGAATTATATGGGTGTGTACTACCAAAGAATAATGGAAAAATAAATAAAAGAAAAGCTTTATGGAAAATAGGGTTTGAACCTTTGAGATCTTCCATGTATTGGGAAGACAAATATTAAATGAAGGGAGAGAAATATTTGAAAGGGTACTGAAAGGGCATAATGGTTATAAAAATACGCTTGAAATCCTAATTGGGGCGTAAAATTACCTTAATGACCCCATTTGGATCAATCTGGCCAAAAACGGTGTGGCCAAAAGAAGTTTTCCTTTTCTTTATATATTTTTGAGTTAATACCCTAAGATCCCCCTAAACTATCATGTTTTTGTCAGTTTCCTACTTATACTATTTTGTGTCCCCCAAAACTTCCTGAACTTTATTGCCCTTCATATTAAAAATCCCTTATTGCATTCTTAGAAGTGCGCATAGTATATTCTCCTAATTATTTAAAAGAATGTGTCATGTAGCACTACATGTGACTATTCATCTCAGCCTAAAACTCGCCTAAACTTTCACCATTTTGTTAGTTATCAACTTAAATTATCTTGTGTCCCTAAAATCCTCCTACACTATATTTTCCTATATATTGAAACACCATGTGGGTTTTTCTAACTATATTAACTTATGATTTTTAAAGAGTTTTGTATACAATTTATTCACGATGTGTTAATCTTGGATGATTGATTAATTTTATGAGTTTTGTCCAAAATAATATTTAATGCATTATTTTAATTTTAAGTTTAATTGTAATTGTCCTTTATGTTAAACTCCAATTGAATAAGTCATTTATATTCACTTTGTAGCACAGAAAAATATCAATAAGGGCATATATTATTTCTTAAAAATTATCATATATTACATAAAAAAGATTACAAAAACAAAATTTCGCAAATAAAAAGTCAATTGACCAACAAATAAAATTAAATTCTCTAATTCCAGATTACATAAAGAAGCTTTAAGATATTCAACTTGATTCTCTACAAGGTGTTGAGTTTAATAAAAATATTTAAATTGGTATTCTTTCAATAATATGTGTAAGAAATGAAAGAAGACTAAAATAAAAAAGGGAATAAATCATTTCAGAGGAAACAAGAGAGGGAGAAATTTTTCCAGAGGAAACCCATACAGCGAACCGAAGAAAAAAGGTAAAAAAATAAAGAAGAAGGTGAAAAATAAAGAAGAAATGTAAAAAAATGGGAAAATATTTTTAAAATGAGGAAGAAAGGTGGATATAACTCAAATATGGAGTATATTTATTAAAAAAATAAATGCGAAAGAGGGTTAGGCTAATTAGCCATTATTTTCTGTCATATGAGTCATTTTGATGGCTTTTTTCAGTTGTCACGCGTTCCCAAGTGACTGTTTGTACATTTTATGTCAGGTCAGTGACGAGGGGGATTTAATACGAAGGACAATATAGTTCAGTGCGTTTTGGGAGACACCGAATAGTTTATATAGAAAAATGACAAAAGTGTTATAGTTTAAGGGGGTATTAGGGTATTATCTCCTTTAAAGACCTTCTAAAAAATGTACGAAATACACACTAAAATACTAAACATATACGAAATGCGCAATTATATACATCTATATAGATTAATTATTTCGAATTATATGGGTGTGTACTACCAAAAAATAATGGAAGAAAAGCTTTATGGAAAATAGGGTTTGAACCTTTGAGATCTTCCATGTATTGGGAAGACAAATATTAAAAGACGGGTGTGACGACCTGGCCCGTTGTCACGAGAATTACCATCCTATTAACCCTTCATTTATATGTTTTATGTTTTTATATCGGTGTTAGAGTCTATCGGGTGAGCTAGGAGTGATTCTGGTTGAAAATGAGGCATATAGTCTTTTGAAATGAAGCTTGTTCATGAAAAGTCAACCTGGAGTTAATTATGTGGTTAGAGGGCTCGAAATCGAATTCTAATGATTCGGTTAGTTCCGGGAGGTGATTTGTGACTTAGGAGAGTGATCGGAATTGAATTTGGAGGTCCGGTGTAGAAATATGCTTGAATTGGCTAGGTCGAATTTTGGCAAAATCCGAACGGTAGGTGAGATTTTGATCCTGGAGTCGGAATGGAATTCCGACAGTTGCAGTAGCTCCGCTAGGTGATTTTGGATATGCCTGCAAATGTTCAGGTCATTCGGACATCGTATGGTCGGGTTTTTGATTGAATGTTGGTTTCAGAAGTTTTAGATGAAACTTCGACTTGAATTCACTTTGATTCGATGATTTCCGTGTTTATGGGCATGTTTTTATGATTGGAACAAGTTTGTATTGTATTTTGGAGTAGGTTGGTAGTTTTCGTTGGGGTCCCGGGGGGCTCGGGATGAATTCGGGGGTCCAAACGGACCATTTTGTGCCAAAAAGCACAGCTGATGTGCTACAATAAAATTGCAGGTAATTTACTCATCACGATCGCGTACATGGCCACGTGAATGCGTAGTGTATCGGAGAGCTGAGGGGCTTTTGCTCTTCGTAATCGCGAGGTGCCGGATGTGATCGCGTAAGGTGAAAGCTGGGTGCATCGCGATCGCGAGGTGCTGGATGCGATCGCGTAAGGTTGGATCTGGAAGCAATGTGATTGCCGTGTAGGTGTTGCGATCGCGTAGAATTGTTTGGTTGGTCATCGCGATCGCGTAGAAGGAAATTAAGCCTACCAAAATTTGTACATCGCGATCGCGTGCCAAAGGCTGCGATCGCGTAGGGTAATGACCCCTGACAGAAAGGTTAAGTTCAGAACATCTCATCCGCGAACCCATTACACATTTCCTCCATTTTTGAGTTCTTAGAGAGAAAAGTGATGGGATTTGAAGGGGGTTTCATCGTTAAACATTGAAGGTGAGTTCTATGGTCTAAATACGTGATTTTATCGTAGAATCTTCAATTATTTCACTGTAAATGGGAGGATTAATGGGGGATTTTTTCCCTAAGCCTGGGTTATGATAAATTATCTATTTGAATAGGCAAACGGAGTCCGATTTTGATAAACTTTATATGTATGGACTCGTGTTGAGATGAGGATTCCGAAAATATAACTTTTGTAATTTTTCGAGAAGCATGAAAGTCGAATTTTGGCAACTTTATGGTTTTTGGTGTAATTCGAGTTGTTTCGACTGGGTAATGTCCCTTTAGCCTATTTTGATGCATTTCTATTAATTTTGATCAGATTCTACACCTGTGGAGGTCGATTATCATGGCAAGGGCATTGCAGACTAGTCTTCGAGCCGAGTCAAGGCGAGTAATAGGTGTTAGTGATGACCTGCGGGTTTGAAACCCCGGTATATCACTATGTGACGTTGTATTGAGGCGAGACATGTACTCTCCTGTGAGTGCGGGGTTGAATGTGATTGGGGACTATGGTTTAGTCCGACCTTTTGATACTATACTATGTTGTTGGCTATTAATGAGCTGATGAACCTCCTACTTGGATGGTTATGGATATCTTTGGGCTATGAGCCAGTTACTGGGATCCCGCGAGGATCGTTACTATTGTTTCTATGATATTGACATGCTATTTTGATACCAGTCCTGAGCTATTACTATCTAACATGGGTTTCTAAACTTTGGAATTTCTGAAACACTGTTTTTACTGAAAATGATAAAAAGAGATTTCAAATACTATTTTCTAAGCCTGTGAGACTGCATTGCACTATAGCTGACTGGTAGTGGATCGGGCTGCACGCCGCAGCGTATCATGATATTGTGCTTGGGCTGTAGGAGCCCCTTCGGAGTCTGAACCCCCACAGTGAGCACGAGTACCCAAATGGATCGGGCTACACGCCGTAGCGGTCATATTCATGCATTGCATTGCATTTAGCTATACATGTTATTCTGATAGCTGACATTGTTGGTTCTGATATTGCTCATGTTGATAACTGATACAAGATATTGTGTATAGCTTTACTTAGTATTGTATTGGGTTTTCTTACCTTCGCTGTCTTACCCTTACTTATTACCTCTGAGTTGGAAGTACTCACACTATTCCCTACACCTTGTGTGCAGATTCAGGTACATCACAGCAGAGCTGATTCTATAGCTTCTCGGGAGTTACATTTGGATAGTGGAGGTAGCTGCCAACGTCCGCAGGACCTGACTCTCCAGTTTATCCTTATTTGCTTAGTCTATTCTACACTTGTGCACAGTTGTATACACTATCACAGCTTATAATTTCTGGTAGAGGCTCATAACTTATGACTCCTGATCCGTTGGGAGGTTATACTGGTTTAGGATGTCTAATCCCAATGTGTTGGATATTTTCTTTATTATTCTATCACTGTTTATGCTTAAAAATGGGTAAGTGTGAGCTGATAGCTCCGTGTTTTAGTTGATTGGTCGGGCTGGCCTAGCAGTGTGCTGGGCGCCATTACGATCGGGTTTTGGGATCGTGACAATGGGAGAGAAATATTTAAAAGGGTACTGAAAGCGCATTATGGGTATAAAAATACGCTTGAAATCCTAATTGGGGCGTAAAATTACCTTAATGACCATATTTGGATCAATCTGGCCAAAAACAGTGTGGCCAAAAGAAGTTTTCCTTTTCTTTATATATTCTTGAGTTAATAACCTAAAATCCACCTAAATTATTTATGTTATTTTATGGTAAATGCACAGGTTTATGTGAGTGTCTGGTCCTAGGTTTGTCACTACTTCGCCGAGATAGGCTAGGCACTTACCAACATATGGGGTCGCTTGTGGTGATACTAAACTTCTGTGCATTTTTGCACAGGTCCAGGCTTTGAGCAGCAGCAGCAGCATTAATTCACTAGCACGATTGTCATACCCTCGAGACTGAGGTAGCTTGCAGACGCTCGCACGCCAGACGTCTCTTCTATATTATTCATTTATACTGTAGTCTCATTATTTCGAGGCAGACGGTTGTTATATTTCTTTCAGACCATTATGTTTAGTTTTTTTAGTAGTTCGTGAGTTAGTGACTCCACATCCTGGGTAGAAATTTATATTGAGTATTTCACAATTATATTCAAATTAATGCAAGTAGACTTCCGCAATTAATGTTATTATTATTATTATTATTATTATTATTATTATTATTATTATTATTATTATTATTATTATTATTATTAATATTATTATTATTATTATTATTATTATTATTATTATTATTATTATTATCATTATTATTATTATTATTATTATTATTATTATTATTATTATTAATGTTATTAAATTGTCAATAGGATGGTTATTATTAGGGGAAAGATGGTGAGTAAATTGGCTTGCCTAGCTACCACGAGTAGGTGCCATCACAATCCCGATGGTGGGAAATCCGGGTCGTGACACACAAATAAAAAGTCAATTGGCCAACTAATAAAATTAAACTCTCTAATTCCAGATTACATAAAGAAGGTTCAAGACATTCAACTTGATTCTCTACAAGGTGTTGAGTTTAATAAGAATATTTAAATTGGTATTCTTTCAATAATATGTGTAAGAAATGAAAGAAGACTAAAATAAAAAAGAGAATCAATCATTTCAGACGAAAGAGGAGAGGGTGAAATTTTTCCAGAGGAAACCCATATGGAAAATCGAAAAAAAAGGTAAAAAAATGAAGAAGAAGGTGAAAAATAAAGAAGAAATGTAAAAATATGGAAAAATATTTTTAAAATGAGGAAAAACGGTGGATATAACTAAAATATGGAGAATATTTATTAAAAAAATAAATGTGAAAGAGGGTTAGGCTAATTAGCCATTATTTTTTGTCATATGAGTTATCTTGATGGTTTTTTTCAGTTGTCACGCGTTCCCAAGTGAGTGTTTGCACATATTATGCCAGGTCAGCGATGAGGGGGATTTATCTCGAAGGACAATATAGTTGAGGGCGTTTTGGGGGATACCGAATAGTTTAAATAGGAAACTGACAAAGATGTTATAGTTTAAGGGGATTTTAGGGTATTAACTCCTTTGAAGACCTAAAAAATATACGAAATACACACTCAAATACTAAACATATACAAAATGCGCAATTATATACATGTATATAGATTAATTATTTCGAATTTATGGGTGTGTACTACAAAAAAATGGAAGAAAAGCTTTGTGGAAAATAGGGTTTGAACCTTTGAGATCTTCCATGTATTGGGAAGACAAATATTAAATGACGGGAGAGAAATATTTAAAAGGGCATTATGGGTATAAAAATACGCTTGAAGTCCTAATTGGGGCATAAAATTACCTTAATGATCACATTTGGATCAATCTGGCCAAAAGAAGTTTTTCTTTTCTTTATATATATTTGACTTAATACCCTAAAATCCCTCTAAACTATCATGTTTTTGTCAGTTTCCTACTTAAACTATTTAGTGTCCCCCAAAACCCCCTGAACTTTATTGCCCTTCATATTAAAAATATCGTATTGCATTATTAGAGGTGCGTGTATTACACTCTCCTAATTATTTAAAAAATGTGCCATGTAGCACTACACGTGACTATTCAACTCAGCCTAAAACCCACCTAAACTTTCACCATTTTGTTAGTTACCTACTTAAACTATCTGGTGTCCCTAACATCCCCTTGAATTATATTTCCCTATATATTAAAACACCATGCGAGTATGTCTAACTATATTAACTTATGATTTTTAAAGAGTTTTTTATACAATTTACTCATGATGTATTAATCTAGGATGATTGATTAATTTTATGGTTTTGGTCAAAATAATATTTAATGCACTGTGTTAATCTTAGGTTTAATTGTGATTGTCTTTTATGTTAAACTCCAACTGAATAAGTCATTTATATTCACTTTGTAGCATAGAAAAATATCAATAAAGGCATATATTGTTTCTTAAAAATTATCTTATATTACGTAAAAAAGATTACACAAAACAAAATTTTGCAATGTGATGGCCCAAAGGGTTATCAACTATTTTTCTCATCTGTTTCTTGCTTCCGAGGCCTTGAAAACTTCATATTATATTTTCTCGATTTGCGTCTGCAGTCCAGGAACGTAGGTGGAAATTGTTTATGTGAAAATATGTGAATTCTGTGAAAAAATTGAAGAATTTTGATATTAATATGACTATAGTTGACTTTGGTCAACATTTTTCGTAAACGGACCCGGACCCGAGATCGGACTGTTCTGAAAGGTCCGTAGAAAAATATGGGACTCGGACATGTGTCCGGAGTCGAAATTCGAGGTCTAAAACCTGAGTAAAAGAATTTTTTTCTGTTAAATTATTTTTTTTCTGAAATTATTAAGGAAAATGAAAATGGAAATTGATTAAAAGACCATGGTATCGGGCTCGTATTTTGGTTCCGACATTCGGTACAAGTCTTATATATTGTTTAAGCACTTTCTGTAAAGTTTGATCGAAAAAGGACGTCATTTGACGTATTTCGGATAGGTTTGGGTTGCGTTGTGCTCGTTTTTCTTATGCTTCGACATCATTTCTTCAAGCATAAATGATATCATATTGAACAAATGAGCTCCGATTACTGTTTTGAATGAAGTATTAAATCCGTATTGTAATTACGGATTCGTAGCAAAAAGAATCATCGAATTTGAACATCGTATGAGGATTTTATGGCCATTTTACTAAGGTTGCCCAGATTTTCAGGTTAATGACAAAATTACCCCTGACGGCGTATTAAAAACCTACACTATTTGCAAATCTTAAAACCAACATATCTCCTTCATTATAAGGTCAAATTGAGTGATTCAAAATCCTAAATTCATTCGAACTTCACAAGGAATCCATTGGGGCAGTAAAACGCGTGAAAAGTATATCTATAATGAGCAAGTCGAGTTTTCTTCCAATTTTTGAACGGGAAGAAGCTTCTGAAGCGATTTTTAAGAGATAAAATCAGTGGGTATCACAGAGGTAAGTGATTTTATTATTAAAACTCATTTATGGGTGATTATAAATCACAATACCATTCTTTAATTCATGAAAACAATAGAAAAATAGGATTTTGGGGCCTGAAATTATGAGACCTTTAGGGGTCGATTAGAGGGGTAAAACGAACTCCGATTTTGGTGTTCTTTGTATGAACGGACTCATCGCGAGATGTGGAATCCATTGGTATGATTTTCGGAATTTTTTTACCAAGCGGGCCCGGGGTCAATTTTACAATTTTTGGACATCATGTTAAAAATACTTTAATTAGACAATTGGGCTGGTATGTTGAGTATAATTGATGATATTAAATAAATTGTGTATAGATACGATTGATTTGAAGCCAAATTTGAAAGGAAAAACATTGCTTGTGTAACGACCCGACCCGTCGTCACGGGAGTTACCGCCATGTTTTCCCCGTTTTATGCTTCTATAGGTTTCATTTTATATGTTTGGAAAATTTGAAGCAATTCGGATAGAGTTCGGGTAGAAATGAGGCAATTGGTCTCTTTTTGAGAAGGTTAGTTTGGAAAAATCAACCGAATATTGACCGATGAGTTAGACAGCTTGGAATAGAATTCTGATGATTTGACTAGTTTCAGGGGATGATTTGTGGCTTAGGAGAGCAATCGGAATCGAATTCGGAGGTTCGATGTAGATTTTGGCTTGAATTGGCTAAGATTGAATTTTGGCGGATTCTGGACGGTAGGTGAGATTTTGATCCGGGGCTCGGAATGAAATTCCAAGAGTTGTAGTAGCTCCGTTAGGTGATTTTGGATATGCGTGCAAACATTCAGGTCATTCGGAGGTGTTTAGGTCGGGTTTTAGATCAAATGTTAGTTTCGGAAGTTTTATTGAAACTTAGGCTTGAATCCGTGAGAATTTGGTGATTTTGATGTTTATGATGGTGTTTTTATGTTGTGATCAAGTTTGAATGAAGTAACCGAACATGTCTGTGCATTTGGTTGAGGTCCCGAGGGACTTGGGATGATTTCGGATGCCCAACAAGAGGTTTTTAACTTAAAAGTTGAAGCAGAAATTGCAGAGCAGCAGTTTCTTCTCTGCGATCGTGGGGACCTGCCTACGATCGCGTAGGTCTGGTGGATCAATTCAGTGCGATCGCGTGGACTAGCCTACGATCACGTGGTTCTGGCGGAGCATTCAGTGCGATCGCGTGAGGAGTAGTGCGATCGCATAGAGAGGGAGTTTATTTCTCTGCGATCGCGTAAGTAATCCTGCGATCGGGTAAGGTAAAAATGAGGGCATGGGAGATTTGTGCATCGCGATCGCGTGCATGGCGCCGCGATCGCATAGAGGAAATTCAGGCCTGACACAGGGGTTTTAATAACAGTACCCCCGCGAGCAAAAACCTATTTTACACCATTTGTGAGCGATTTGGAGAGCTTTTGGATGGGAAGTAAGAGAATTTTGTAGGGAAAACATTGGAGGTAAATATTTTTACTCAAAAATACGATTTTATGCTAGAATCAACACCAAAACTCATGAAATTGGGTAGAATTTGGGAAGAACTAGGGCCTAGATTATGAAAACGAATTTTTGGGTTTTGAAAGGCCATTCTAACTTCGATTTTGATAAATTTTATATGCATGGACTCGTGATGAGACGAGGAATTCGTTGGTATGATTTTCGGAATTTTTTGAAAAGTTGGCCCAGGTATCGGGTTTTACCAGCTTCGTGTATTATTGCGTTTCCAAGTAATTTTGATTGGGTTATGTTTCTTTGACCCATATTGATGTAATTACTGTGGTTTTGACTAGATTCGACACACGAGACGGCAAATTTGAAGGGAAAAGGTATCGCAGATGAATCCATGGCCGGCTAGAGGTGAGTCCATGGCAGGTGCGAGATTGGTTATGACTAGGGATTGAGACTTGGTCCATACCGAACATGAATAATATTATATTGGCGGTTGAAACACACACTCTGTTTAATATATATGTGGGTTGTAAGCCATGTTTGGGGCCTTGTGCCGACCTGTAGTATCCCTAGGGGATAAATATCTATGTGATAACTTGAGTTGCAAAATCGTTGATCTCAATCCTGGTTTGAAATTACTAGTATGAAATGCTAAGTCACCTGTTCTTGGAAAATTAAATAAAATTAAAGTATTTATCTTTGTTAATGAACTGAAACCTGGAAATAAATAAATTGAACTGCTGTGTGACTCATATGCATGTTGTGGACTGAGGATGGATCGAGCTGCACGCCGCAACGAATGATATGAATATTGCTCTTGGGATGAAGGAGCCTCTCCAGAGTCTGTACACACCCCTAGTGAGCGTCGTCGACGTTAAACGGATCGGGCTACACGCCGTAGTGCTCATGTGTATTGCATTGCATTTTTGTTTGTAATTGTTTGTGCTAATTGTGATTTACTGTTGTTGTTAGTTCGTGGTAGGTATCAGACTGTAGTTTTAGCTTTACTCTGTGGTATTCTGTGGATTTCCTGCTTTCAGCTATTTTATATACTTTTTACTCACTGAGTACTTAGTACTCACCCCTACTCCCTACACCTTAGTCTGCAGATCCAGGTACACAAGAGGGTTAGACGAGTATTCCAGCTTATTTTCAGAGTATACTCGAGTTGGTGAGGTAGCTGCTGGCGTTCGCAGGGCCTAGCTTCTCACTTTAATTCAGTTTATTATCTGTATACTTCTAGAGTTGAGTATTTTGTTCAGCATTCCTGTTACTATTCAGTTTTGTTTAGAGGCTCTAGACTCGTGACCCCAAATTTTTTGGGAGTGTTATTTCGATGTTCGCAGTTCTCAGTATCTAATTATACTATTATTATTGGAGTATTATTATTGACTCTTATATTCTTCTTGAAATTTATCCTTTTGGGATTGGTCTTTAACTGTGGAAACATTTATTGGTCTGGCTTGCCTAGCTTTGGGTTGGGCGCCATCACGACCGAGTTTGGGTCATGACAGCTTGGGGATTGAGTGAACTATAAGTTGTCGAGGTAAGTGTTTGATCTATCCTAGTTTGAGGGAATATGAGTAGAGTATAATAACTTGCTAATTGCTAAATGATCGAGTGTGGTGTTTAGGCATTGTGACGAGCATCTATACACCGGAGTCTAGCATGACCGTGAGTCGTTTGTTGATACATGTTGTTAGCTAATGTGAAACTTTCCTAAGTTATATTATTGAGCCCTTGCCGGGTTGTGAAGGTTGTGTAATGTTCCCTTGCCGGGATCTTGTTGTGTTGTTGTTATTGTTCCCTTGCCAGGATATTATTATGACTGTTGTTACTCCCTTGCCGGGATGGTACTTGTTGTTTATTTCATTCTTCTTGCCTATTGATTGTGACTGTTGTTTGGGTGTGAGGAAGAGTGATAAAGCACGAAGGGTGATGCCATGCCATTTTTAATTATATTCGCATGAAGGATCATTCAGTGTCATGTTTTACTATTTATGCACGAAGGATCATTCCATGCCATGTTTTACTATTTATGCACGAAGGATCATTCTGTGCCATGTTTTACTATTTATGCACGAAGGAACATTCCGTGCCATTGTTAATTATATCATGCACGAAGGATCATGTCGTGCCATAAATGTGAGGATGAGAGTAAAAGCACGAAGGGTGATGCCGTTCACTTTTATTTGCTTATTTGGTGAGGGTGAGAGTAAAAGCATGAAGGGTGATGCTGTGTACTTTTATTTGATTATTTGGTGAGGATGAGAGTAAAAGCATGAAGGGTGATGCCGTGCAACCATTCAATTTCTTGTTTTGTGATAACTGTTTTGTTGCACTCTGTTTTTACCTTACTGATTAATTATGTATATTCGATTGTGATCTCCTAGCATGTTCCCTCCCTTGCTATTTGTGTTGCTCAGTATTTTTGTTATTTTGTGGTACATATGTATATATAACTGTACAGGTTTATGTGAGTGTCTGGTCCTAGGCTTGTCACTACTCCGCCGGGATAGGCCAGGCACTTACCAGCACATAGGGTCGGTTGTGCTGATACTACACTTTTGTGCATTTTTGCACAGGTCCAGGCTTTAAGCAGCAGCAGCAGCAGTAATTCACTAGCAGGATTGTCATACTCTCAAGACTAAGGTAGCTTGCAGACATCCGCAGGCCCGACGTCTCTTCTATATTTTTCATTTATACTGTAGTCTCCTTGTTTCGAGGCAGACGATTGTTATATTTCTTTCAGACCATTATGTGTAGTTATTTTTAGTAGTTCGTGAGTTAGTGACAACACATATTAGGTAGAGGATTTATAATGAGTATTTCACAATATATTCAAATTTATGCAAGTATACTTCTACAGTTAACGTTATTATTATTATTCAAGTTATTAAATTGACAATAGGATGGTTTTTATTAGTTCAAAGATGGTGAGTAAATTGGCTTTCCTAACTACCATGAGTAGGTGCCATCACGATCCCAATGGTGGGAAATCTGGGTCGTAACAAGTTGGTATCAGAGCACTAGGTTACATAGGTCTCACAACTCACGAACAAATTTAGTAGAGTCTGAGGGGTAGGTACAGAGATGTCTGTACTTGTTCCTTAGAGTCTATTGAGTTAGGGAAAATCTCTCATCTGTTCTTTCTTGTCATGAGATTTTTTTCCTCAAAAGTTAAATTGAATTTCTACTCTTGTCTTCCCATGAATGGCGAAGTCACGTACCACTTCTTCAGCCGAACACTGGCACAGGTTGGTGATAGATCAACTACGCCTTCAGAAATTTTGCGGAGGTCGGATAGGTTTCACCAAACTCTTCGCTACCACCTTTAGCGGTGCATCTTTTGAGAACCCACAGGATTGTGCTTGACCGCTGCTATGAGGTATTATAGATGTGGGAATAGTCGAATGCAAGAGGGTTGATTTTACTGTGCTTCGAATGGCAAACAGAAGTAGTGGAAAGATAATGTATTTACCACACCAGTCGTGGTTCCAATGGAAGATGCAGATGTATCAAGAGATCACCTAATGAATCATGTGAGGTTTCAACGGACCTTGACGTCCAGTTGATTTATTTGAGTCGTGAAGAACAAATATTATGAATTATTAGATGTCGTGACTCTGAGTTACAACCAAAAGAGGAAATTGGTCGTCGATGTCCGTGACAAGCCTACGAAGAGGGCAAACCGACCAATGCAACACTACCTACTCAACTCTATTTTAAGAAAATGTTTTGAAGGAGATTCTCTACGATATGTGGTATATGCGATCTGAAGGATTGTACCAGGTCACCATGACAGTGTCCGCATATGTCGTCAAGTGCAATAAGTTAGCTGAGCCTCAAAGGAATTGTTGTGAATGTGGTAGTTTGGAGAAATGTAATTTAGGAAAGCACTCAAGCTACATGCTTCATTGCAGTTAATATTTATCTTACATAACCAACCAGAGTTAGGGGTCAGGATGTTAGAGGTGGATGTGAGAATCCTAGAGGTGGAGACCCAACCGTTGATATAATTTCTATGGTATGACTGAAGTTACTACACCAGATGATGTCATCACATGTACAATTTTGATTGTTATAAAAAGGACATATCTCCTTAATTTGATTTGGTATTTGAAAAAAATTTAGGCGAGTCCTCTTAATATGCTCCACTCATGAGTGAGCTTCGTAATCATCAAATCTCCTTATGTGAATACTTATGTTGGGCTATTATACGGAGATAGCTATCCATATTATTATCTGTTGGTCACTAAGAATATTTATGAGGCTAAAAGTGACTTTATATCACTTACTACAGTGGGTTTTGATGCAATTCCTGGAATAATTAATTTTAATTGTTAATAGTATGCCCTATTGTATGAGGATTCATTTTATATCGTGATTTTCTTTGACGGGCAATTTTTGAAAAGAAGAAAGAGAGAAAATGAAAATTTTCAGCTGGTACGTTGTGTAGGTACCGGTGATGTAGAGTCGAGGACGAGATCCTCAAATTTTTGTATAATGTCAAATATTTTAAATCGAGCTTCAAGCTGTGGTGGGTCTCATATGAGAATAAGGTCCTGGTGGTAAAAGATTATGTGTTTAAAATTCTCCTTTTATGAAATTAAAAATTTTGTATTATATTTTAAATGGGAGTCATGCATGTTAGGCTTATTTGACAATTCTTGTATAGTTTCTATTCACATTTAGCCATTTCTATTTTATAATCGTTGAGTTTTAGCCTTGAGATGAGCACCTAGTTGAGTATAAATATGACTCATTAATTCGAGAAAGTAATCATGAGGTCTCCATACCTCATTATGAGTAAAGTGGAAGTTTTAGAATAAGGTATATAATAACACACGGTTAATTGGCAATGCTGTAATTTAGGGATAACTCTTATGGCCAGAGTCATGGTTATGTACATACGTACGAGGTGTTCATGCCTTAGTTAGACTTGTTCGTGATAGTCTCTATTGATGATGTATTGATATACTCCTGCAGTCAGAAGGAGCATGCGCAACATCTTAGAGTAGCTCTCCAGGCTCTGAGAAATAGTCAGCTATATGCAAATTTTTCCAAAGTGTGAGTTCTGGTTAAGTAACATTGCATTCCTGGGTCATGTTGTAACGGCGGAAGGTATACAAGTTGATCCAAGGAAGATGGAGGCAGTCAAGGACTGGCCTAGACTAACATCATCACAAAGATCCAGAGTTTCTTAGGATTAATAGATTATTATTAGCGATTTGTGGAGGGGTTTTCATCTATTGCAACCCCGATGACCAGATTGACCCAGAAAGATGTCCAATTCGAATGGGCAGATGAATGTGAGGTGAGATTTTAGAAGCTCAAGACAGCCTTGACTACGGCACCGGTATGGGTTTTGCCCACAGGTTCGGGACCCTATACAGTCTATTGTGATGCCTCCCGTATTGGGCTTGGAACAGTGTTGATGCAGGACGGCAAGGTCATTAGCTATGCTTTATGGCAGTTAAAAATCCATGAGAATAATTATCTGGTTCATGACCTAGAGTTGGCAGCGGTTGTTCATGCCTTAAAAATTTTGGAGGCATTATTTATATGGTGTGGTGTGTGAGGTATACACGGACCACAAGAGTCTTCAGTACTTGTTCAAGCGGAAGGAGTTAAATGTATGGTAGAGGAGATGGCTAGAGTTGCAAAAATATTTTGACGTTACTATCTTATATCACCCAGGTAAGGCCAATGTGGTGGCTGATGCGTTGAGTAGAAAGTCTGGTAGCATGGGTAGTCTTGCTTTGATTCCGGTCAGCCAGAGACCGCTTGCTTAGATGTTCAGGCCTTAGCCAACCGATTTATGAGATTAGATATTTTTTATCCTAGTCGAGTGCTAGCTTTCACGGTCTCTCGCTCTTTATTTTTGGAGCGTATCTGCGATGGGCAATTTGATGATCCTCATTTATGTGTCCTTAAAGACACGGTTCAGCGAGGATGTGCCAAGCAGGTCACCTTAAATGCTGATGGAGTTTTGAGATTGCAAGGGCGAAGTTGTGTGCCAAATGTTGATGGACTTCGAGAATTGATTCTAGATGAAGCTCAAAGTTCCCGGTATTCTATTCATCCAGGCGCAACAAAGATGTATCAGGATTTGCGATAACATTATTGGTGGCGTATAATGAGAAAAGAATTTGTGACAGATGTAGCACGATATTTGAATTGTCAGTAGGTCAAATATGAACATCAGATGCCTGGTGGTGTGTTTCAGAGAATTGAGCTTCCCGAGTGGAGGTGTGAGCGGATTACAATGGATTTCATTACTGGACTTCCGTTGACTCGGAAGAAGTTTGATGCTATTTGGGGCATTGTTGATAGGCTGACCAAGTCAGCGTATTTCATTCCAGTAGCAGTCTCCTATTCATTCAAGAGGTTAGCCGAGATTTATATCAGGGAGATTGTTCGCCTACATGGCGTGCCGGTATCCATCATCTTTGATAGGGGTACGTAGTTTACCTCGCGCTTCTGAAGAGCGGTTCAGCAAGAATTAGGCACCCAGGGTTAGTTGAGCACATCATTCCATCCTTAGACGGACGGTCAGTCCGAATGGACTATTTAAGAGAGACTGCGTTCAGCTTAGTCTAGGCAGAAGAGTCATGCCGACCGTAAGGTCCGAGATGTAGATTTCATGGTTGGTGAGCGGGTAAGCTCCCGGTGTCGCCTATGAAGGGCGTGACTCGCATCCCATGGTAGGTGCGGGATTGTTTATGATTGGGGATTGTGACTTGGTCCATCCCAAACAAGAATGTTTCTATAATAGCGATTAATACGCACCCTATATTGAATATATCTGGCTTATTGCCGTGTTTGGGGCCTTGTACCGATCTGTAGCATCCTTAGAGGATGAATATCATTGTGATAGCATGCTTTGTATAATCATTGATCTCAGTCCTGTGTTTAATCACTGTTATAAGATGCTATGTCACTTTTCCTAAAGTTAAATATCTAAAGTATATTCTTTTTAATAAATTGGGAATTTGGAAATTAATTGAATATGTTACGTGACTCATACTGTGGACTGAGTATGGATCGGGCTGCACGTCACAACATATGTTATGATTGAGTATGGGTCGGGCTGCACGTCGCAACGAATGTTATGATTATATTGCGCTTGGGCTGAAGGAGCCCCTCCGGAGACGTTATCCACATTTGTTCCCCGACTAAGGTACTTCCTTCTTTTGTCTGTTCGAGGACGAATGGTTGTTTTAGAGTTGGAGGATGTGATGGCCCAAAGGGTCATCAACTGTTTTCCTCACCTGTTCCATACTTCCGAGGCCTTGAAAATCTCATTTTATATTTCCTCAATTTTCATGGGCAGTCCGGGCGCGTACCCGGAAATTATTTATGTGAAAATTTGTGAATTTTGTGAAAAATTTGAATAATTTTGATACTAATATGACTATAGTTGACTTTGGTCAACATTTTTCGTAAACGGACCCAGACCCGAGATTGGACTGTTCTAGAAGGTCCGTAGAAAAATATGAGACTCGGACATGTGTTAGGAGTCGAAATTCGAGCTCTAAAACCTGAGTAAAAGAATTTTTTCTGTTAAATTATTTTTTTCTTAAATTATTAAGGAAAATAAAAATGGAAATTGATTAAAAGACCATGGTATCGGGCTCGTATTTTGGTTCCGACATTCGGTACAAGTCTTATATATTGTTTAAGCACTTCCTGTAAAGTTTGGTCGAAAATGGATGTCATTTGACATGTTTCGGATAGGTTTGGGTTGCGTTGTGCTCGTTTTTCTTATGCTTCGACATCATTTCTTCAAGCATAAATGATATCATATTGAACAAATAAGCTCTGATTACTGTTTTGAATGAACTATTAGACCCGTATCGTAATTACGGATCCGTAGCAAAAAAAATCATTAAATTTGGACATCGTATGAGGATTTTATGGCCATTTTACTAAGGTTGCCCAGATTTTTAGGTTAATAACGAAATTGTCCCTGACGGCGTATTAAAAACCTGCACTATTTGCAAATCTTAAAACCTACATATCTCCTTCGTTATAAGGTCAAATGGAGTGATTCAAAATCCTAAATTCATTAGAACTTCACAAGGAATCCATTGGGAGCAGTAAAACGCGTGAACAATATACCTATAATGAGCACGTCGAGTTGTCTTCTAATTTTTGAACGGGAAGAAGCTTCTGAGGCGATTTTTAAGAGAGAAAATCAATGGGTATCACAGAGGTAAGTGATTTGATTATTAAAACTTATTTATGGGTGATTATAAACCACGATCTCATTCTTTAATTCATGAAAATATTAGAAAAATAGGATTTTGGGGCCTGAAATTATGAGACCTTTAGGGGTCTATTAGAGGGGTCAAACGAACTCCGATTTTGGTGTTCTTTATATGTACGGACTCGTGGTGAGATGAGGAATCCGTTAGTATAATTTTTGGAATTTTTTAACCAAGCAGGCCCGGGGTAAATTTTTTAATTTTTGGATAGCATGTTAAAAATACTTTAATTAGACAATTGAGCTGGTTTATTGAGTAGAATTGATGATATTAAATAAATTACGTATAGATACGATTGATTTGGAGCCAAATTCGAAAGGAAAGGCATTGCTTGAGGATTGAGTGGACTATAAGCCGTCGAGGTAAGTGTTTGATCTATACTGGCTTGAGGGAATATGAGTAGAGTATAATAACTTGCTAATTGCTAAATGATCGAGTGCGGTGTATAGGGGTGGTGACGAACATCTATACACCAAAGTCTAGCATGACCGTGAGTCGTTTGTTGATACATATTGTGAGCTAATGTGAAACTTTTCTAAGTTATATTATTGATCCCTTGCCGGGTTGTGAATGTTGTGTAATGTTCCCTTGCCGGGACCTTGTTGTGTTGTTATTGTTTCCTTGTCGGGATATTGTTATGGCTGTTGTTACTCCCTTGCTGGGATGGTGCTTGTTGTTTATTTCATTCTTCTTTCTCGTTGATTGTGACTGTTGTTTGGGTGAGAAAGAGTGATGAAGCACGAAGGGTGATGCCGTGCCATTTTTAATTATATTCGCACGAAGAATCATTCCGTGCCATGTTTTACTATTTATGCACGAAGGATCATTCCGTGTCATATTTTACTATATGCACCAAGGATCATTCCGTGCCATGTTTTACTATTTATGCACGAAGGAACATTCCGTGCCATTGTTAATGAAATCATGTACGAAGGATCATGTCGTGCCACGAATGTGAGGATGAGAGTAAAAACATGAAGGGTGATGCCGTGCACTTTTATTTGCTTATTTGGTGAGGATGAGAGTAAAATCATGAAGGGTGATGCCGTGCACTTTTATTTGATTATTTGGTGAAGATGAGAGTAAAAGCACGAAAGGTGATGCCGTGCAACCATTCAATTCCTTGTTTTGTGATAACTATTTTGTTGCGCTCTGTTTTTACCTTAATGATTAATTATGTATATCTGATTGTGCTCCCTTAGCATGTTCCCTCCCTTGCTATTTGTGTTGCTTAGTATTTCTGTTATTTTATGGTACATATGTATATAGAACTGCAAAGGTTTATGTAAGTGTCTGGTCCTAGGCTTGTCAGTACTTCGCCGGGATAGGCTAGGCACTTACCAACACATGGGGTCGGTTCTGGTGATACTACACTTCTATGCATTTTCTCACAGGTCCAGGCTTTGAGCAGCAGCAGCAGCAGCAGCAGCAGTAATTCACTAGCACGATTGTCATACCCTCGAGACTGAGGTAGCTTGCAGACGTCCGCACGCCCGACGTCTCTTCTATATTTTTATTTATACTGTAGTCTCATTGTTTCGGGGCAGACGGTTGTTATATTTCTTTCAGACCATTATGTGTAGTTATTTTTAATAGTTCGTGAGTTAGTGACTCCACATCTTGGGTAGAGATTTATATTGAGTATTTCACAATTGTATTCAAATTTATGCAAGTAGACTTCCGCAGTTAACGTTATTATTATTATTATTATTCATGTTATTAAACTGACAATAGGATGTTTTTTATTAGGGGAAAGATGGTGAGTAAATTGTCTTGCCTAAATACCACGAGTAGGCGTCATCACGATCCCGATGGTGGGGAATCCGGGTCGTGGCACGCAAATAAAAAGTCAATTGACCAACAAATAAAATTAAATTCTTTAATTCCAAATTACATAAAGAAGGTTCAAGACATTCAACTTGATTCTTTACAAGGTGTTGAGTTTAATAAGAATATTTAAATTGATATTCTTTCAATAATATGTGTAAGAAAGGAAAGAAGACTAAAATAAAAAAGAGAGGGAGAAATTTTTCCAGAGGAAACATCGACAGCATGGCTGCTCTTCTTGCGGGGTAATTCCTTTTTCACTTTTCCTGTGTAATCTCTTTGATTATGCGAAAACAGATATTTGACACGTGGTGCTCAGAATCCTCTTCTTGCAGCAATTCTCTGAAAACTCAATAGCATTATACTGTTTTTCACATTTAGTGATACTCATGAACTTTTCACTCTTTCCAGTGAAGGTGTCCAAGGACCTCAGAGGCAACAGTCATTGGGTTGGCATATATCATTTATTAAGTGAGAATATTGTCTTTCTGAATGAATATCAAGAATGTACCTCTTTCTTCTTCTGCCAATCCAAGCAGGTGATCAATGTTCTATTCTAATCTGGTGTTGCAGAATTTTCACGAATTCCTGTAGTAGTAACCAACCAAGTGAGATCTCAAAGTCGTGATGAAACTTGTCACTATTCTTTCCAAGGTATTGTGGTGCACTAAAGTCGTTTAATACTTTTTCCTATAAAATAAATAATAATGATGGGAGCTTTTCTTTGTTTTTCTTAAATAGAGAAATATATTTTGAGTGACAGTAGGATCATTGCCATAAATTATGCTTGTTACATGCCACCAAAGCATGTTTGGTTGCACATTCTTCTCTGAAATTAATGGGTAAAATGTGTTCATGTGCTAAACTTATGAAAATTTATTCATTCAAGAAGTAAATTAGAGGTTTGCGTTGAGATTATTATAAGATTCCGAGTTTGGTGTTTTACTGGAAGTGCAGAACTGAGTACTTGTTGCGGAAGCCAAATGTATATAGTGTGAATGAGTCACAACTACTATACCAAAAATTATGGCAGCCACCAAATAATAAATAAGACAATAAAGCAACAATATAAAGAACACCAGAATTTACGAGGTTCGGCTAATTTTGCTTACTCCTCGGACACAACCAATATTTTATTCCACTCCAAATACAAGTGAAATAATACTAAAGAGAGAAGATACAAATGCCTTAAGAAGATAAGAAGGCAAATGAGAGGTGTGTTTAAATCCTAAACATTAGGCCTTCTTTTATAGGGGGAAAAACCCCCCAAATCAAATTCCCAACCGATGTGGGACTTTGGCATTTTGCCAAACTTCAATAAATCTCCACCTTGGCAAAATTCCACATCTTCAATTTTCTCTCTATAACAAATTTTGGTTGTGTCTTCATCTTCAATCGTCAGTGTTCAACAATGTTGATCAAATCCAAACAATGTTGAAACTTGATCGCTGTCACCACCTTTGTCAGCATATCAGCAGGATTCTCCGTAGTATGAATTTTCTTTACCGTGACTCCGCCTTCTTCTATGATTTCTCGTACGAAATGATACCGAACATCAATGTGCTTCGTCCTTGCATGATAAACTTGGTTCTTCGCTAATTGAATAGCACTTTGACTATCACAAAAAATTGTGATACCTTTTTGTTCAACACCAAGCTCCTTTAGCAATCCTTGAAGCCAAATTGCCTCCTTTACAACTTCTGTAATAGCCACGTACTCTGCCTCTGTTGTAGACAAAGCAACTGTTGACTGCAAAGTAGACTTCCAACTAACTGGTGCCTTTGCAAAAGTAAACACATAACCAGTAGTTGATCTTCGTTTGTCCAGATCACCCGCAAAATCTGAGTCACAATATCCAACTACAGACTGATTGTCTTACTGCTCAAAAACTAACCCGACATCTACGGTATTATGAATATACCGTAGAATCCACTTCACAGCTTGCCAATGCTCCTTTCCCGGATTATGCATATATCTGCTAATAACTCCAACAGCTTGTGAAATGTCGGGTCTCGTACAGACCATTGCATACATCAAGCTACCAACAGCATTTGCGTATGGTACCTTTGACATATACTCTTGTTCAACTTCATCCAATGGCGACATAGTAGTACTTAGCTTAAAATGGGGAGCAAGTGGAGTACTAACCGGCTTAGTCTTGTCATCTATGCCAAAACGTTGTAGTACTCTCTTCAAATATTCTTTCTGAGATAAACAGAGTTTCTTTGAACGTCTATCTCTTATTATCTCCATGCCAAGAATTTTCTTCGCCTCACCTAGATCCTTCATCTCGAACTCCTTCTTCAGTTGAATCTTCAACTTATCAATTTCTTCCGAATTCTTGGAAGCTATCAACATATCATCAACATATAGGAGAAGATATATAAAGGAACCATCTTTAAGCTTGCGCAAATACACACAATGATCGTATTTGCTTCTTTTGTACCCCTGCTGCAACATAAACTTGTCAAATCACTTGTACCATTGTCTAGAAGATTGTTTCAATCCGTACAATGATTTTTCAAGTTTGCACACCAAATTTTCCTTTCCAGCAACTTTGAATCCTTCTGGTTGAGTCATGTAGATTTCCTCCTCCAAGTTTCCATGTAAAAACGCAGTTTTTACATCCATCTGAACTAGTTCCAAATCCAACTGTGCTACCAAAGCCAACATATTTCGAATGGATTTTACAACTGGAGAAAATACTTCATTGTAATCAATTCCCTCCTTTTGAGCATATCCTTTGGCCACCAATCTTGCTTTGTAGCGAACATCTTCTTGGTTAGGAAATCCTTCTTTCTTTGTAAATACCCATTTGCACCCAAGTGCTTTCTTTCCCTTCGGGAGATTGGCCAATCTCCATGTATGATTCTGATGAAGGGACTGTGTAATTTATCATTCATGACAATCCTCCACTTATCTTCTTCTCAACTTTGGACTGCGTCTTTATAAGCGGTGGGAACATCATCGACTGCAATTGCGGTTGCACAAGCAACTGTCTCTATGAGACGAACAGGTTTCGTTACTTTCCTTTTTGGCCTGCTGGTTGCTATTGATTCAAGTTGTTGTTGAGGTTCCTGAGGTGGAATCTCCTCTACTGGCTCTCCTTCCAGAGGATAATCTTCATTTGTTTCCTCCTCTGTTTCTTGTGTAGGAAAAATAAATTTTCCCTCAAACTCCACCTGCTTAGAAGCACCATCATCATGTTTGGTATCTTCATTTGTTACCTTGTTTACCATAGAAGATTCATCGAAGGTAACATCCCTGCTGAATATTACTTTCTTTGTCATAGGACACCATAAGCGATGTCCTTTGACTCCAGAAGTAATCCCTATAAAAATAGCCTTCTTTGCCCTAGGATCCAATTTTGACTCCGTCACATGATAATATGCAATTGAGCCAAATACGTGCAAAGAGTCATAATCTACGGCAGGCTCTCCATACCATTTTTCAAAGGGTGTCTTGCCATCAATAGCAGCAGATGGTAAGCGATTAATGAGGTGGCATGCATATGTAATTGCCTCAGCCCAAAATTCTTTGCCCAAGCCAGCATTGGACAACATACACCGTACCTTCTCCAGCAAGGTCCGGTTCATGCGTTCTGCCATTCCATTCTGTTGTGGTGTATGTCTGACAGTGAAGTGTCGGACGATGCCATCATTTTCATAGACCTTATTGAAATGATCATTTTTGTATTCACCTCCATTGTGTGTGCGAATACACTTGATCCTTCTGCCCGTTTGATTCTCCACCATCGTCTTCCATTTGAGAAAAATTCCCAGCACTTCATCTTTGCTCTTCATTGAATACACCCATACTCTTCGGGAAAAATCATCAACAAAGGTCACAAAATAGTGCTTCCCACCTAATGACGGTGTTTTGGAAGGACCCCAGACGTCAGAGTGTACATAATCCAAAATGCCTTTAGTATTATGGATTGCTGTACCAAATTTAACCCTTGTTTGTTTCCCTTTGACACAATGCTCGCAAAACTCCAAATTGCAAGCCTTTATCCCTTTCAACAATCCTTGATCTGATAGAGTTTTCAAGGATTTTCCTCCAGCATGTCCCAAGCGCATGTGCCACAGCCTGGTTGCTTCTGCCTCTTTGTTGTCACTGGACGTCACTGTCGTTGTCCCAATAACTGTACTACCGAGATAACGGTACATGTTATTGTTCTTCCGATTGGCCATCATTACCACTAGTGCACCGGAGCATACCCTCATCACTGCATTTTCTGCAATAATTTTGAACCCTTTTGATTTCAGGGCTCCCACAGAGATGAGATTTTTCTTCAAACCCGGTACATATCGAACATCTATTAATATTCTGATCATTCCATCATGGTTCCTTAATCGTATTGAACCAATTCCATATGAGGTAAGAAGGTTGTTATCCGCTGTTTGGACGACTCCATATTCTCCTTCTCGAAAGTCCACAAACCAATCCCTGTTGGGACACATATGATAGCTACAAGCCGAATCCATCAACCATATATCTGATGACGTTGACGGCTCCGTTGTAACTAATGAAAAATCCGAATCATCACAATCAGCAACATTTGAATCCATAATTGCCTTTCCATTGTTATGTTTGGCCTTATTATTCAACTTCGGACAGTCTTTCTTCCAGTGCCCATTTTCTCGACAAAAGGCACATTCATCTTTGCTGGGTTTAGTTCTTGACTTAGATCTTCCTTTTCTTGTCCTCGTTTGATTTTGAGGACGACCCCTCACGAACAGTGCTTCTCCTTCTCCGCCCTTCTGTTTTTCTCTCTTTCTTTGTTCATAGCTGTACAAAGCCGAACAAACTTGTCGGAGAGAAACTTCGTCATTTCCATGTAGTAGAGTAGTTTCAAGGTGCTCGTACTCGTCAGGAAGTGACGCCAACAACATCAAGGCCAAGTCACCATCATCATAAGTTGTATCCATATTTTGCAAATCCGTGACCAACTTATTGAAACTGGTGATATGTTCGTTCATCGTGGTACCAGGAACATAGGTGAAGTGAAACAGTCTCTTCTTCATGTACAATTTATTTTGACTGTTTTTCTTCAAAAATTTATCCTCCAGTGCTTTCCATAATTTACTTGCAGAAGTTTCCTTTGTGTATGGATATTTCTGCTCTCTAGCAAGGTAGGATCGAATGGTACCGCAAGCAACACGGTTGATAATTCTCCAATCTTATTCTCCAATACCGTCTGGTCTCTTTTCTTCAATAGCAAGATCTAGCCCTTGTTGAAAAAGGACATCTAGAACCTCGCCTTGCCACATCCCAAAATGTCCGGACCCGTCAAAAATTTCTACCGCAAATTTCGCATTTGACACAATTCTTGTCATAAGCGAAGATGCCAATGATGACGTATTGCTGACATTTGATGTAGATTCTTCTTGTTTATTGTCTCCCATCTTTGACACAAATATTATTTAATAGCTGACGACACAAATCAAGATTATTTCCTTTCTGATGTGGAAGATCAGACTAAGCTGCAACCACAGAGCATACCGAGAAAGAACCTTGACTCAGTTACCAAGATAAATCTTTTCTGATGTGGAAGATCAGACTACGCTGCAACCACAGAGCATACCGAGATAATACCTTGGCTCTGATACCAATTGTTGCGGAAGCCAAATGTATATAGTGTGAATGAGTCACAACTACTATACCAAAAATTATGGCAGCCACCAAATAATAAATAAGACAATAAAGCAACAATATAAAAAACACCAGAATTTACGAGGTTCGGCTAATTTTGCCTACTCCTCGGACACAACCAATATTTTATTCCACTCCAAATACAAGTGAAATAATACTAAAGAGAAGATACAAATGACTTAAGAAGATAAGAAGGCAAATGAGAGGTGTGTTTAAATCCTAAACATTAGGCCTTCTTTTATAGGGGGAAAATCCCCCCAAATCAAATTCCCAACCGATGTGGGACTTTGGCATTTTGCCAAACTTCAATAGTACTCTCTCTTGTTTGTCCGCGTATATGGAATAAGCTGAACTATCTGGGCCCTCAACTAGATTCATCCTAGCCACACACATATATCTTCCGCCAGCTCAAGTCAACCCTACTATTATTCTGCAACGTCAAAAGTGAAGTAACCCTATGCTTAGCTAAACACTGTCATCTCAAAACATCACAATTGAAATTCAGTTTTACCCTAATTTAGAAAGTCTACTCCAGCTCATTACATTCCTTCTGCCTTTGGAGTCATACTCGATCTCGGGCAAGCTGTTGCTAGATAAACTTTGGAAACTAAGCTTGATTACCTTCGTATCTTCTTGTGTTGCTTCTTTTGGAGGTAAATTTTCCCGTTGTACAAGTATCTTCACTGAAATTCCATTTGTTTTCTTTAACCAGTTTCCTCTGTAGTATTGCTATAGGTCGAGTCAAAATCTGTCCATCTGCTTCGGTTGACAGGAGAAGCTGTTGTAGAGATATACCCGGTCCAATCTTCATTTCAACGATCAAGCATGAATATACAAGGTGTAGGTGAGAACTTTCAGGAAATTGTAGTGCATAAGCAACAGGTCCTACCCTTTGTGTTACTTCACAAGGCCCATAAAACTTTGGACACTGTTTAGAGTGTCCCATGTTGGTTGAGAAAATGGGTTGTGGTGTCCTTACAATAATTTGGTCAATCCTCACTTATGAGCTAGTTTATGTGGGTTGAGTTAAACCCATTGTCCCTTTTTTAACATGGTACCAGTGGCAGACACATCCTTATTTTTTAACAGGTAAAACTTCCTTTCAGAGCTGAGCAGAGTCGATCGTTCAGGAGCTTCCACAAATCTTGATTCTCATCTTGTTGCTGCTTTAGGGATCCACTGGGCACATGCTGTTAGTATTCGTCTTGTATTTGAATCAAGATCAGGTTTGATCTTCTTTTCTCAGAATTGGTGATCCTGGATTTTTGTTTTGCTGTTAATTCTTCTCTGTCTTTATTCCGTGGATAGGAAATTTGTGTTTTTGTGGTCTTCAAACTCGCCTTTGTGCTTACCTTTGGTTCTGATGTGTCAGCAATCTGCTTATGTCGCAACACATAAAATTAGCTCGAGTAAATAAGTGCTGTTACTATATTTTTGTTTGTTGGTCTTTAACTGACTACATGCTCTTCTGGATTCTGTTATTTGAAAAATCACTGCAGACAGATTATGCGAGGAAGAGGAGTTGATTGGTGTACAATTGGATGGTGGTCGGAACTGGTCTCTTCGATAAAAATTTTATCTTTGTATTCTCCAGGACATTGTTACTCCAAGCTTGTGCCAAAAGCCAGCACCTGATAATTAGCAGAATTTATTTGTAATACGGATTGCAACCCACAAATATGTAACAAGAAAAATCTTCTTTATCTGTTAAACTGTACAATTATGTGACAAGCATTTCCTATCCTTGTAACTTTTGGAGAAGAAAATAAAACATTTGGGAGCAAAGAAATTTGCCAAAGTTATTATTTGTCTTTCATAGGTCCTATTGTGTTCGGCATTGCCTGAGCACTACTGCAGAACTAACCTCAGGCTCATTTATGCTCTCAATTTTTGTATTTCCTTCTTTGCATATCTTGAAGATAGAAGTTGGTTAGAGGGTTTCGATCCTTAATATTTGGTCTTGCAACTTGAACGGACAAATTATTACATTGGTTCATAACTTCTAAGAAGTGATACATTGAAGTCTCTAAATAAAGCTTACATTTTTTTTTTCTGACTTAAGCTTTCTGATTCATGAGTAGACAGCAGATTATTTTATTAACATAGATAAATGGGAGTTGCTGATGCTTGTTGAAATTTGACAAATATTAGCCCCACATCGGTGGGAAGAAAAGTTGGGGGATTTTCCGCCTATAAAAGAAGGCCTAATGTTTAGGATTTAAACACACCTCTCATTTGCCTTCTTATCTTCTTAAGGCATTTGTATCTTCTCTCTTTAGTATTATTTCACTTGTATTTTGGAGTGGAATAAAATATTGGTTGTGTCTGAGGAGTAGGCAAAATTAGCCGAACCTCGTAAATTCTGGTGTTCCTTTTATTGTTGTTTTATTGTCTTATTTATTATTTGGTGGCTGCCATAACTTTTGGTATAGTAGTTGTGACTCATTCACACTATATACATTTGGCTTCCGCAATAATTGGTATCAGAGCCAAGGTATTATCTCGGTATGCTCTGTGGTTGCAGCATAGTCTGATCTTCCACATGAGAAAGGATTTATCTTGATAACTAAGTCAAGGTTCTGCCTCAGTATGCTCTGTGATTGCAGCTTAGTGTTATCTTCCACATCAAAAAGGAAATAATCTTGATTTGTGTCGTCAGCTATTAAATAATATTTGTGTCAAAGATGAGAGACAATAAACAAGAAGAATCTACATCAAGTGTCAGCAATACGTCATCATTGGCATCTTCGCTTATGACAAGAATTATGTCAAATGCAAAATTTGCGGTAGAAATTTTTTACGGGTCCGGACATTTTGGGATGTGGCAAGGTGAGGTTCTAGATGTCCTTTTTCAACAAGGGCTAGATCTTGCTATTGAAGAAAATAGACCAGATGGTATTGGAGAAGAAGATTGGAGAATTATCAATCGTGTTGCTTGCGGTACCATTCGATCCTACCTTGCTAGAGAGCAGAAATATCCATACACAAAGGAAACTTCTGCAAGTAAATTATGGAAAGCATTGGAGGATAAATTTTTGAAGAAAAACAATCAAAATAAATTGTACATGAAGAAGAGACTGTTTCACTTCACCTATGTTCCTGGTACCACGATGAATTAACATATCACCAGTTTCAATAAGTTGGTCACGGATTTGCAAAATATGGATACAACTTATGATGATGGTGACTTGGCCTTGATGTTGTTGGCATCACTTCCTGACGAGTACGAGCACCTTGAAACTACTCTACTCCATGGAAATGACGAAGTTTCTCTCAGAGAAGTTTGTTCGGCTTTATACAACTATGAACAAAGAAAGCGAGAAAAACATAAGGGCGGAGAAGGAGAAGCACTGTTCGTGAGGGTCGTCCTCAAAATCAAACGAGGACAAGGAAAGGAAGATCTAAGTCAAGATCTAAATCCAGCAAAGATGAAGTGCCTTTTGTCGAGAAAAGGGGCACTGGAAGAAAGATTGTCCGAAGTTGAATAATAAGGCCAAACATAATATTGGAAAGGCCATTATGGATTCATATGTAGCTGATTGTGATGATTCGGATTTCTCATTAGCTACAACAGAGCCGTCAACGTCATCAGACATATGGTTGATGGACTCGGCTTGTAGCTATCATATGTGTCCCAACAGGGATTGGTTTGTAGACTTTCAAGAAGGAGAATATGGAGTCGTCCAAACAGCGGATAACAGCCCTCTTACCTCATATGGAATTAGTTCAATACGATTGAGGAACCATGATAGAATGATCAGAACATTAACAGATGTTCGATATGTACCGGGTTTGAAGAAAAATCTCATCTCCGTGGGAGCCCTGGAATCAAAAGGGTTCAAAATTATTGCAGAAAATGGAGTGATGAGAGTATGCTTCGGTGCACTAGTGGTAATGAAGGCCAATCGAAATAACAATAACATGTACCGTTATCTCGGTAGTACAGTTATTGGGACAGTGACAGTGACGTCCAGTGACAACAAAGAGGCAGAAGCAACCAGGCTATGGCACATGCGCTTGGGACATGCTTGAGGAAAATCCTTGAAAACTCTATCAGATCAAGGATTGTTGAAAAGGGTAAAAGCTTGCAATTTGGAGTTTTGCGAGCATTGTGTCAAAGGGAAACAGACAAGGGTTAAATTTGGTACAACAATCCATAATACTAAAGGCATTTTGGATTATGTACACTATGACGTTTGGGGTCCTTCCAAAACACCTTCATTGGGTGGGAAGCACTATTTTGTGACCTTTGTTGATGATTTTTCTTGAAGAGTATGAGTGTATGCAATGAAGAGCAAAGATGAAGTGCTGGGAATTTTTCTCAAATGGAAGACGATGGTGGAGAATCAAATGGGCAGAAGGATCAAGTGTATTCGCATAGACAATGGAGGTGAATACAAAAATGATCATTTCAATAAGGTGTGTGAAAATGATGGCATCGTCCGACACTTCACTGTCAGACATATACCACAATAGAATGGAGTGGTAGAACGCATGAACCGGACCTTGCTGGAGAAGGTACGGTGTATGTTGTCCAATGCTAGCTTGGGCAAAGAATTTTGGGCTGAGGCAATTACATATGCATGTCGCCTCATTAATCGCTTACCATCTGCTGCTATTGATGGAAAGACACCATTTGAAAAATGGTATGGAAAGCCTGCTGTAGATTATGACTGCTTGCACATATTTGGCTCAACTGCATATTATCATGTGACAGAGTCAAAATTGGATCCAAGGACAAAGAAGGCTATTTTTATGGGGATTACTTCTGGAGTCAAAGGATATCGCTTATGGTGTCCTATGACAAAGAAAGTAATATTCAGCAGGGGTGTTACCTTCGATGAATCTTCTATGGTAAACAAGGTAACAAGTGAACATACCAAACAAGATGATGGTGCTTCTAAGCAGGTGGAGTTAGAGGGAAAATTTATTTTTCCTACACAAGAAGCACAGGAGAAAACAAATGAAGATTATCCTCTGGAAGGAGAGCCAGTAGAGGAGATTCCACCCCAGAAACCTCAATAACAACTTGAGTCAATAACAATCAGCAGGCCAAAAAGGAAAATAACGAAACTTGTTTGTCTCATAGAGACAGTTGCTTGTGCAACCGCAATTGCAGCTGATGATGTTCCTACCACTTATAAAGACGTAGTCCAAAGTTCAGAAGAAGATAAGTGGATGATTGCTATGAATGATGAAATACAGCCCCTTCATCAGAATCATACATGGAGATTGGCCAATCTCCCGAAGGGAAAGAAAGCAATAGGGTGCAAATGGGTATTTGCAAAGAAGGAAGGATTTCCTAACCAAGTAGATGTTCGCTACAAAGCAAGATTGGTGGCCAAAGGATATGCTCAAAAGGAGGGAATTGATTACAATGAAGTATTTTCTCCAGTTGTAAAAAATTCCTCTATTCGAATTATGTTGGCTTTGGAGCACAATTGGATTTGGAACTAGTCCAGATGGATGTAAAAACTGTATTTTTACATGGAAACTTGGAGGAGGAAATCTACATGACTCAGCCAGAAGGATTCAAAGTTGCTGGAAAGGAAAATATGGTTTGCAAACTTGAAAAATCGTTGTACGGGTTGAAACAATCTTCTAGACAATGGTACAAACGATTTGACAAGTTTATGTTGCAGCAAGGGTACTGTCACGACCCGGATTTTCCCCTAGCATCGGGATCGTGATGGAGCCTACTCATGGCAGCTAGGCAAGCCACTTTATTCACACTATCCTATTTTTAGCAATATTTCATATTCAATTTAACAACCAAAACCATAACCTTAATTAAACAAGTGCGGAAGACTTTATAAAAATAGCAATAAGCAGTTTCAAGGTAAAATGATACTGAAATTCTCTACCCAAGACGTGGAGTCACCAACTCACGAACTACTTCATGAATACTACACATAAAGGTCTGAAAGAAATATAACATAATATGTTTGTCTCGGAATAAGGAGACTTCAGCTAGTAACATAAATAAAAAGAAGAGACGTCGGGCCTGCGGACGCCTGCAAGATACCTCGGTCTCAAGATGCTCCACTCCCACGCAAAAGATCTACTGCTGCTGCTCCTGATTGAAACCTGGACCATGTGCAAAAACGCACAGAAGTGCAGTATCAGCACAATCCAACCCCATGTGCTGGTAAGTGCCTGGCCTATCCCGGCGAAGTAGTGACAAGCCTAGGACCGGACACCCACGTAAACCTGTGCAGTTCTATATATATGTACACCACAATAACAAGAAATACCAAGTAAAAAATATATATATACACCACAAGATAACGAGAAATAATCAAGTAACAACTCAACAAGGAATATCTCAAAAGAACTCAGCAATTAACAACAGTTAACAAGTCCACAAGGGAAACAAAGTATAATGGAAAACAGGTAATATCAAGTCAAGGAATGGCAAATAGTTGCACGGCATCACCCTTCGTGCTTTTACTCTCATCCTCACCAAATAAGCAATAAAGTGCACAGCATCACCCTTCGTGCTTTTACTCTCATCCTCACATCCATGGTACGGCATGATCCTTCGTAGATGGTTCAATAAATTAGGGCACGGCATTAACCTTCGTGCATAATCAATAAATTAGGGCACGACAATAACCTTCGTGCATAATCAATAAATCAAGGCACGGCATCACCCTTCGTGCATTATCACTCTTCCTCACCCAAATAACAAACAATCACAGTTAAGGGCAGAGAATGAAAACAATAAATCATGAACCGTCCCGGCAAGGGACACAATAATCATCACAACAAATTCCCGGCAAGGGCAATCCGTATCTCACTTCACAACAAGTCCCGGCAAGGGAGGACAATAGCAACTCTACAACCCGGCAGGGGTTTAACAATTTATCTTCAATATGTCTCACAACAAGTATCAACAACGACTCACGGTCATGCTAGACGCCGGTGTATAGATGCTCGTCACCACAGCCCATACACCGCACTCGATCACATAGCACATAGCACATAATCCTATTCCCTCAAGCTAGGATAGAACAAACACTTACCTCGAAAGTTTAAGGCCAACTCAATGCTTACGCACCGCTTTTCCTTTTAAATTTATCTCCAAATGCTTCAAATCTATGCACAAACAATTCGAAATACTCAACACGAATCGTAGGAATGAATTGGATAATAAATTTACTAATTTTCCAGATAAAATCCGAAATATATTTTAAAATTCAATAGTGGGACCAACATTTCGAATCCCGAAAAAACTTGCGAAATCCAAACACCCATTCCGATATGAGTTCAACTATACCAAAATTACTAAATTTCGATAACATTTCGACCCTCAAATCCTCAAATCTATTCGAGAGGGTCTCTAACCTTTTCCCGCAAAATTCATGGATTTAATGACAAAACTTGCAATAGACTCGAGTAATATAACAACAATTAAGTTAAGAACATTTACCCCGTTGTTTTCTCTGAAAATTTCTCGAAAATCGCCTCTTCCCGAGCTCCAATTTGACAAAAAATGGAAAATGGGACAAATCCCATTTTCCAGAAATAAGTATTCTGTCCAGAAATTCGCGAGGGTACTGTTCACGGACTGTACACGGTACTGTTCACGGTACTGTACATGGGGTACTGTACACTTTAATATTCACGGGGGACTGTACACATACTGTCCATAGATACTATACACGGTACTGTAAATGGGGTACTGTACACGGTACTATTCCGGGGTACTATTTCTGCAATTTTTTTCTGAAATTTTCTTAAGTCCGAAAATACTCCGAGACACCTCCGAAACACTCCCGAGCCCTCGGGGCTCCTAACCAAACACATACACTAACTCAAAAACATCCTACAAACTTACTCGTGCGATCAAATCACCAAAATAATATTAAAAACAATGAATTAAACCATGAAATCCAAGAAATCTTTCAAATTTCATAAACTACCAAATTTTCCAATTTAAGGCCGAAACACGTCAAACGACGTCCGTTTTCAACCAAACTTTACAGGAAGCGCTTAACCAACATATATGACCTGTATCGGGCGTCGGAACCAAAATACAAGCCCCATACCATTACTTTTTGATCAAATTTCAGTTTCATTTTCCTTAAACATTTTCAGAAAACAATTTAACAGAAAAATTCTTTTACCGGGGTTCTAGACCTCGGATTTCAATTCCGGGCATACGCCCAAGTTTCATATTTTTCTACGAATTTTCTAAGATCGTCAAATCACGGGTCCGGGTCCGTTTACCAAAAATGTTGACCAAAGTCAACCATATCAATATTAATATCAAAATTCTTCAAATTTCTCACATTTTTCATATATTTCAACATAAAAAATTTCAGCTTCGCACTCGAATTGCGCACGCAAATTGAGGCAACTATAAATGAGGTTTTCAGGACCTCAGAAGCTCGAAATGATTTATAAAACAAGTGATGACCTTTTGGGTCGTCACATTCTCCACCTCTAAAACAATCGTTCGTCCTCGAACGGACAAAAGAAAGAAGTACATGATTCATGGAATAGATGAGGATATCGGCTCCGCATGTCAGACTCGGACTCCCAGGTCGATGCCTGAGGAGGCTGACCCCTCCACTGAACTCGCACAGAAGGAAAACTCTTCGACCTCAATTGTCGAACCTGCCGGTCTAGAATAGCCACCGGCTCCTCTTCGTAGGATAGATCATTGTCCAATTGGACAGTACTGAAGTCTAACACATGTGTGGGATTGCCGTGGTATCTCCGAAGCATAGATACATGAAAAACTGGATGCACAGCTGATAAGCTAGGCGGCAGAGCTAGTCTGTAAGCCACCCCTCCCACTCGGTCTAGAATCTCAAATGGACCAATATACCTAGGGCTGAGCTTGCCCTTCTTCCCGAACCTCATCACGCCCTTCATAGGCGACACTCGGAGCAAAACTCGCTCGCCAACCATGAAATCTACATCTCGAACCTTACGATCCGCATAAGTCTTCTGCCTGGACTGAGCTGAACGCAATCTCTCCTGAATAGTCTTGACCTTATCCAAGGCTTCCTGAACTAAGTCTGTACCCAACAACCGAGCCTCTCCCGGTTCAAACCATCCAACTGGAGATCGACATCACCTACCATACAGCGCCTCATACGGGGCCATCTGGATGCTGGACTGGTAGCTGTTGTTGTAGGCGAACTCTTCTAATGGTAGAAATTGGTCCCACGAACCTCCGAAATCAATAACACGGGCTCGAAGCATGTCCTCTAGAATTTGAATAGTCCTCTCGGACTGGCCATCCGTATGAGGATGAAAAGTTGTACTCAGCTGAACCTGGGTGCCTAACTCTTGTTGGACCGCTCTCCAGAACCGCGAGGTAAACTGCGTAACCCGATCAGAGATAATAGATACTGGCACCCCATGAAGACGAACAATCTACCTAATGTAAATCTCCGCTAACCTCTCCGACGAGTAGGAGACGGATATTGGAATGAAGTGTGCTGATTTGGTCAGCCTATCAACAATGACCCAAATAGCATCAAATTTCCTCTAAGTCAAAGGAAGTCCAGTAACGAAGTCCATAGTGATCCACTCCCATTTCCACTCGGGAATTTCAATCCTCTGGAGTACACCACCAGGCCTCTGGTGCTCATATTTCACCTGCTAACAATTTAGACACCGAGCGACATACGCAATGATATCTTTCTTCATTATGCGCTACCAATAGTGTTGCTGTAAGTCCTAGTACATCTTCGCGGTGCCCGGGTGAATAGAATACCGCGAACTGTGGGCCTCCGCTAAGATCAACTCTCGAATCCCTTCGACAATGGGCATACAAACTCGACCCTGCAATTTCAATATCCCATCATCATCTAGATTTACCTTCGTGGCACCTCCCCGCTGTACTGTATCTCTCAAGTTACGCAAATGAGGATCATCAAATTGCCTCTCACGGATACGCTCTAATAGAGAAGAAAGAGCGACTGTGCAGGCTAACACCTTGCTAGGCTCAGAAATGTCTAATCTCACGAACCGGTTGGCTAAGGCCTGGACATCTAGAGCAAATGGTCTCTGACTGACTGGAATGAATGCAAGACTACCCATGCTGGCAGACTTCCTACTCAAAGCATCGGTCACCATATTGGCCTTACCTGGGTGATATAGGATAGTAACATCATAGTCTTTCAGCAACTCTAACCATATCCGCTGTCGTAGATTCAACTCCTTTTGCTTGAACAAGTATTGAAGGCTTTTGTGATCAGTGTACACCTCACATGTCACACCATATAGATAAGCCTCCAGATTTTAAGGCATGAACCACTACTGCTAACTCAAGATCATGAACTGGATAATTCTTCTCATGTATTTTTAGCTGTCTCGAAGCATAAGCAATAACCTTACCATCCTGCATCAATACCGCTCCAAGCCATGTACTAGATGCATCACAGTAAACTGTATAAGGTCCTGCACCCGTAGGTAATATCAACACTGGTGCTGTAGTCAAGGCTGTCTTGAGCTTCTGAAAGCTCGCCTCACACTCATCTGACCACTGGAACTGGGCACCCTTCTGGGTCAACCTGGTCATCGGGGCTGCAATAGAAGAAAACCCCTCTACAAATCGACGGTAGTAACTTGCTAATCCCAAGAAATTCCGGATCTCAGTCACTGAAGCTGGTCGAGGACAATTCTGGACTGCATCAATTTTCTTTGGGTCCACCTGAATACCTTCCACTGATACAATATGACCCAGAAATGCCACCGAACTTAACAAAAACTCAACAATATGACCCAAAAATGCCACTGCTCCATTATAAATCAATCCAAATAAACAATCGAGCAGCATCAATCCACTGTCCTGGCTGCGGGAGTATACCAGGATGTCATCTATAAAGACTATCACGAACAGATCTAAGTAAGGCCTGAATACCCGATTCATCAACTCCATGAATGCTGCTGGAGCATTGGTCAACCTGAAGGACATGACCAAGAACTCATAATGCCCATATCTAGTGCGAAAGGCTGTTATAGGAATGTCAGCCGCCCTGATCTTCAACTGATAGTAGCCTGACCTCAAGTCTATCTTTGAGAATACGCTCGCTCCCTGGAGCTGGTCAAACAAATCATCAATCCTCGGCGGTGGATACTTATTCTTTATTGTCACTTTGTTCAATTGCCGGTAATCAATACACATCCGAATCGAGCCATCTTTCTTCTTCACAAACAGTACGGGCGCTCCCCAAGGGGAAACACTGGGCCTGATAAAGCCATTGTCAAGAAGGTCTTGCAACAGATCTTTTAACTCTTTTAACTCCGGTGGGGCCATACGATAAGGTGGAATAGAGAAGGCTGAGTGCCCGGTGCCAGATCAATACATAAATTAATATCTCTATCGGGTGGCATGCCGGGCAGGTCTGAAGGAAAAAACTCAGGAAACTCCCGTACAATAGGGACTGACTCAATGGAAGGAACCTCTGCGCTGGAATTACGAACATAAGCCAGATAAGATAGACACCCCTTCTCGACCATGCGTTGAGCCTTCACATAGGAAATAATGGTGCGAACGGAGTGGCTTGAGGTACCTTTCCACTCTAGCCGGGGTGATTCTGGCAAGGTCAAGGTCACGATCTTAGCATGACAATCTAGAATAGCATGGTATGGGGACAACCAGTCCATCCCCAATATGACATCAAAATCCACCATGTCCAAAAGCAACAAATCAACACGAGTCTCAAGACCCCCAAAGATAACTACGCACGAGCGATGTACCTGATCGACTACAATGGAGCCGCCCACTGGTGTAGACACATAAACTGGAATATCTAGAGCACACCTAGGTACGGCCAAATACGGTGCAAAGTAGGAAGACACATATGAATATGTAGACCCAGGGTCAAATAATACTGAAGCACCTCTGCCACACACAAGAATGGTACCTGTAATCACGGCATCTGATGCCTCTGCCTCTAGCCTGGCTGGTAAAGCATAGAATCGGGGATCTGCACCTCCCCTCTGATCTACGTCTCTAGGACGACCATCAACTGGCTGACCTCCACCTCTGGCTGGACGGTCTCCACCCCTACGGTCTCGACCTCCACCTCTATGATCTCTGCCTCCGCCTCTGGCTGGCTGGGTAGGCTGAGGGTCAGCTGGGGACTGAATCATGGGATGAGGGCCCCGCTACTGAGTGTTGCCCGTCGCTCAAGGGCAGAACCTGACAAAATGACCTGGGTCACCACAACCGTAGCAACTCCTAGGCTGATGGGGCTGCTGGCCCTGACGACCTGAATGGCCTCCACGAACACTCTAAAGAGGCTGAGCACTAATAAGGGGCTTATCTGAATACTGCCCATGAAACCCACAATTACCTGGTACACCCTGTGAAGCCTAAAGGGCTGAATGGAAAGGCCTGGAAGACTGGCCCCTATCAAAAGATTCTCTGTCACCAGAAGAAGAACCGCTAAAGCTGCCTGAATGACGAGGCCTCTTGTCTGAAGAATAACTACCTCCCCGAGCAAGAGCCATCTAAACTCTACGTGCTGCATTAGCAGCCTCCTGAAATGATATGTCACTCCCCACTCCCATAGCCATCTGGAGTCTAATTGGCTGATTAAGCCCATATATGAACCTGTGGACCCTCTCCCGCTCTATGGGAAGTATCGCCACTACATGACGTGCCAAATCAACAAATCTCGTCTCATACTAAGTGACAGTCATAGTGCCCTGCTGGAGGCGCTCAAACTGCCTCTGAAGTGCATCCCGCTGAGTAACAGGGAGAAACTTCTCCAGAATAACTTTGCAAACCGATCCCATGATAAAGCCGGGGACCCTGTTGGTCGATTCAAACAATAATCCCTCCACCAAGTCTTGGCGGATCCTGAAAGCCTGAATGTACAAAAGTCAACTCCATTGGACTCCACTATCCCCATAGTCTTGAGAATCTCATGACAACTGAATAAGAAATCCTGAGGATCCTCTAATGTGGCACCGCTAAAGGTAGTGGTAAACGGCTTGGAGAACCGATCAAGTCTCCATAAAGAATCAGAAGTCATGGCCGCTCCATCTCCGGACTGAGCTGTGGTACCTGACTGAGTGGCCACAGCTGGCTGAACCACTGGTGCCTGAGGCTGAGGAGCTACTAGCTCCGGAGTACGAGCAATAGGAGTTTGGTCCCCTCCTCCAGCCTGAGAAGCGGCTGGTGCAACTGATAATAAGCTTGATCTGGCAACGCTGTCCATAAATCCCGCTATCCTGACCAAAGCCTCTCGGAAGATCCGGGGTAAATAAAGCCTCTCCTGGGACCTGAGCTGGGCCCACTGGAGCTGTTGGGAGTGGAACCTCCTCGCCAATCTCAATATGAGGCTCCACCTCTAGAGTAGCTGCCGGGGGCCAAGCTCTGCCCCTACCACGGCCTCTGATACGGCCTCGGCCCTTGTCCCTCACGAGAGCGGCCTGGGGCTCGGGCTGTTGGTCAGCGGACGAAGAAGCGCGTGTCCTCACCATCTGCGAAAGGACAGAGTAGAAATTCAATCAGTAATTGAGGAACAAATCGCACGACAAGAAAGAACAAATGAGAGACTCTTTCCTAACTCAATAGACTCTGGAGGACAAGTACGGACGTCTCCGTACCTACCTCTCAAACTCTACTAAGCTTGTTCGTGAGTGGTGAGACCTATGTAACCTAGAGCTCGATACCAACTTGTCACGACCCGGATTTTGCCCCAACATCGGGATCGTGATGGTGCCTACTCATGGTAGCTAGGCAAGCCACTTTATTCACACTATCCTATTTTTAGCAATATTTCATATTCAATTTAACAACCAAAACCATAACGTTAATTAAAAAAGTGCGGAAGACTTTATAAAAATAGTAATAAGCAGTTTCAAGGTAAAATGATACTGAAATCCTCTACCCAAGACGTGGAGTCACCAACTTACGAACTTTTTCATGAATACTACACATAAAGGTCTGAAAGAAATATAACATAATATGTTTGTCTCGGAACAAGGAGACTACAGCTATTAACATAAATAAAATGAAGAGACGTCGGGCCTGCGGACGCCTGCAAGATACCTCGGTCTCAAGATGCTCCACTCCCACGCAAAAGATCTACTACTGCTGGTCCTGATCGAAACCTGGACCTGTGCAAAAATGCACAGAAGTGCAGTATCAGCACAACCGACCCCATGTGCTGGTAAGTGCCCGGCCTATCCCGGCGAAGTAGTGACAAGCCTAGGACCAGACACCCACATAAACCTGTGCAGTTCTATATATATATATATATATGTACACCACAAGATAACGAGATATATATATATATATATACACCACAAGATAACGAGAAATAATCAAGTAACAACTTAACAAGGAATATCTCAGAAGAACTCAGCAATTAACAACAGTTAACAAGTCCACAAGGAAAACAAAGTATAATGGAAAACAGGTAATATCAAGTCAAGGAATGGCAAATAGTTGCACTGCATCACCCTTCGTGCTTTTACTCTCATCCTCACCAAATAAGCAATAAAGTGCACGGCATCACCCTTCGTGCATTTACTCTCATCCTCACATCCATGGTATGGCATGATCCTTCATAGATAGTTCAATAAATCAGGGCACGGCATTAACCTTCGTGCATAATCAATAAATCAGGGCACGACATTAACCTTCATGCATAATCAATAAATCAAGGCACGGCATCACCCTTCGTGCATTATCACTCTTCCTCACCCAAATAACAATCACAGTTAAGGGCAGAGAATGAAAACAACAAATCATGAACCGTCCCGGCAAGGGATACAATAATCATCACAACAAAGTCTCGGCAAGGGCAATCAGTATCTCAATTCACAACAAGTCCCGGCAAGGGAGGACAATAGCAACTCTACAACCCGGCAAGGGTTCAACAATTTATCTTCAATATGTCTCACAACAAGTATCAACAACGACTCACGGTCATGCTAGACGTCGGTGTATGGATGCTCGTCACCACAGCCCATACACCGCACTCGATCACATAGCACATAGCACATAATCCTATTCCCTCAACCTAGGATAGAACAAACACATACCTCGAAAGTTTAAGGCCAACTCAATGCTTACGCACCGCTTTTCCTTTTAAATTTATCTCCAAAAATGCTTCAAATCTATTCACAAACAATTCAAAATACTCAACACGAATCGTAGGAATGAATTGGATAATAAATTTACTAATTTCCGGATAAAATCCGAAATATATTTTAAAATTTAATAGTGGGACCCACATTTTGAATCCCGAAAAAACTTGCGAAATCCAAACACCCATTCTGATATGAGTTCAACCATACCAAAATTACTAAATTTTGATAATATTTCGACCCTCAAATCCTCAAATCTATTCGAGAGGGTTTCTAAGCTTTTCCCGCAAAATTCATGGATTTAATGACAAAACTTGCAATAGACTCGAGCAATATAACGACAATTAAGTTAAGAACACTTACCCCGTTGTTTTCTCTGAAAATTTCTCGAAAATCGCCTCTTCCCGAGCTCCAATTTGACAAAAAAATGGAAAATTAGACAAATCCCATTTTCCAGAAATAAGTATTTTGTCCAAAAATTCGCGGGGGTACTGTTCACGCGTTTTTACTGTTCACGGGACTGTACACGGCACCGTTCACGGTACTATACATGGGGTATTGTACACAGTACTATTCACGGGGACTGTACACGTACTGTTCATAGGTACTGTACACGGTACTGTAAATGGGGTACTATATACGGACTGTACATGGGGTACTATACACGGTACTGTTCTGGGTGTAGACACGTAATTTTTGACCATACCCGAAATTTCACCTGTTTTAGCGTAGAATAATTAATTTAGGTCTCATAAAGTTATTTTCACTAATTTTAACTCTTTTACATTATTTTTTTATCCAAAATTGAAAAATACAAAAATAGTTTCACTTTTAGTTTTTAATTTTAATTTAATTAATTAGGAATGATTTCATAATTTTGTAGTTATTATTTTAGGAATTCATAGTTTTAGTCTAGTAGCATTAAAGGGCCACTTTTTAAAGGTAAATTTGGCCCAATTCATATATAGCCCATTATTCTCAAGCCCACACAACCTAAAACCCATAACCCCTTATCTTCTGGAATAATCTAAAAAAAAGAAAAAAAAAGAAAAAGAAAATCCTAAACCTAAAGGCCTCCATCGGCCATCTTCTTCAGGGGGAACAAAAAGCTGAAAACTTCAGCCGCCTACCCCCATTTTTCCAACCAAACCAGCGGCAACAGTGAAGAGAAAAAGAGCCGCCAGCCTCTATCTTCTCGCCACAGACCAAGCCGCCGGCCACCCCCCTGTGTCATCTATACCAGCGACCACTCCATCTCCAATCCAGCCGCCGCCGACCTCATCAGACATCAGCCGCCAGCCTCTAACCACCCAGTAGCCGCCATCCCTTTTCTGCCACACAACACCATTCCAATTGCCGCCAACCATCTCTCAAACCCGCCAGTCAACCACCACCTGAACTCGCAAAAACCAACAGGGGTGACTCACATTCCATTCACGGAACAGCAACGGTAGCGAGGAGGAGAGATCAGTGCGGAAATAATTTGAATTTTTGAAGATTTTCCTTCTCTATTTTCTTGAAGATTTCCGAAAAATACATGTAATAAGTGGTATCACTGATCTGATCTATTAGTTTGTAATTACATAAAAAGAAAGATAGAAGAAGATCTATATATAAGCATTTCTGTTTCTTCTTCGAATTTGGCTTTATTGAATGGGATTCGTTTGAGTCGTTTGGCGGATTCAAATTCTCCGCTGCCGTCGAACTCCATAAATGTCGATGACTAGTTATGACCACAACGACCTCACTCTTTGTTTTTCCTAACTCTGTTTTGCTGCTGAATACTCTGGCGGCAGATATGGCCGGATTTTACATTTTTTGGGCGACTCTCATTAAAACCGATGGAGTTCCATTTGAGTTGAGTTTTGCCGGTTCGAGGTTCGGTCAATAGCTCATTCAGTTTATTCATCAGTTGAGGTTCCTCTCGTGGATTCTGATCCGGTCAAGGTCTTGTTCATTTGATGAATTTTGGCGATTCAAAGCTATAAGGTTCATTCCTGATCTCATTCCTAATTAATCTTGATTTTTAGTGCCTATTGAAATTTTGTGTTTGAATGAGGTTGGATTTCAAGCATGCTGCAGTCTCTTGTTTAATCTTTATGTTCGTAGGCGTGTATCACTATATCCTGGATTAATATGTAAAATGTGAATTATAGGGTAAATTGTTGAAATTGCATGAAGTAGGTCGTAGGAATATTGGGTAAACTTAAAAGAAATTTAGGTGCAAGATAAATTATATTGTCCTTTTCTTTTCTCGTTTTATTTACTACTTCGAGCCGATAGGAGCATGCTTTAGGCCGACAACACTTGGGTAGGCAAGCTTTAGGATTTTGGTTTTGATTTGAGGCGAGAGGTCGTTCCCGTAGTTAAATTTATCCGGGGAATGCCCCGAAGACTTTGTATATATTTATCTCGGGGTATGCCCCGAAGTATTATGTATTTGGAGGCCATGACGAACGATGTGGAGAAAGTACAATGTAGGCTAGTTCTTATTTCAGTTTTCTTTTCCTGTTATTAGGTGGGGACGACCTCGAGCTTCTCGTGTGTTTATTTTATTTCTATGTGTTTTATCTCAATTTGAATATTTTGAAAGCCAACTTGATCGAGTACGCAACCGTACTAGTTACGGGACTTGGGGAATGCCTAACACCTTCTCCCCGAGTCAAATGAATCCCCTTACCCGAATCTCTGGTGCAGACTTAGTTTTGAAGTCTAAAGTGTTTTAAAGAAAAATCATTTAAAAACGGTGGCCTGGCATTAAACACGCATTTTTGTCACTTTCAAAATTGAAAATCCCTTTTCAAGCCTTTTTACTAAATTCTTTTATTTATTTAAGAGGGTTTGGGAAAAGGTTGTGTTTTGTAAAAAAAAAAGGGGTGTGACATCTCTGGCGACTCTGCTGGGGAAAGTTGCGGGTTCGAGCTAGTACTTGATTTTGTTGGCTTTTGGAATATTTGGTTGAGGTTTTTATGTTTTTTTCATTATCTTTACTTGATTTTTATTATGTTTTGATATTTTGTTAGTTGGTAATTGATTATTTGTTTACAGTTTTGCTTTATTTGTTTATTGCTTTATAACTGTCATCATATGCATTACCCGGTCAATTCTTTCTGCAACAAGTCTCGGAGCACGCGTCGCGTGCACGAAATCTTTGATTGAGTCACCCTTAATTTAGGAGGGGGGGCCGTCGGACTTATGGAGTGGGTGGAAAGCTTGAGCAGCCACCATCGACCATACGCTCCCCCGAATCGCCTTGTTAGTGAACCCAAACTTAGGTCAACCTTTAGGTCATTTTTGCATCATGTCATTTAGACCAAGCAGGGTTCGGTCCCAGGTACCGTGTCCCTTTGTAGGAAACTTGTCCAAATTTGGTCAAATAGGCCCGTGGCCCAAAATGACATGTAATCATCCTATGTGCTAAATGTCGCATCTTTGAGGGTAAAAAGGTTATTTGGCGGACCGATGTTCGGGAAAGAAGGGTGAAAAAAATGAAGAAAATAGGGTCCGGATGCATTTTCCTTTCACAACTTTTCAAGAAAAATCCAAAAAAAAGAGAAGAAAAATAAAAAATTCAAAAAGATTTTACACTTTTCCATTATTTTCCAAAAATTCAAAAAAAAATTGAAAATGAAAAATCCAAAAAAGATTTTACATTTTTTTTATTATTTTCCAAAAATTCAAAAAAAATTGAAAATAAGAAAATCCAAAAAGATTTTACATTTTTCCATCCTTTTTCAAAAGATAAAATATAGCAACAACAACAACAACAACAACCCAGTATAATCCCACTTAGTGGGGTCTGGGGAGGGTAGTATGTACGCAGACCTTACCCCTACCCTGGGGTAGAGAGGCTGTTTCCAAATAGACCCCCGGCATCCTTCCCTCCAAGAACTTCCCACCTTGCTCTTGGGGAGACTCGAACTCACAACCTCTCGGTTGGAAGTGGGGGTTGCTTACCATCAGTTTCACTTTTTTTCAAAATGATAAAATATAGTTTTTTACAAATTAATTGCATCTTCCCGAACTACGCGAACCTGATTCTCGTCTCTCGGGGCGAGATACGTAGGCAACCCACATAGGGTCCGGTCTTCCTAGTAAGTCTTAGGTTCTTGGCTTTGCGGGGTCTTAGCCAAATCTTGCATGTCTAGCCACTTTTGGCCACGTCGGTCATTCTTGCAAAATGGGGTCATTTTTTGCGAAAGTGGTTCAATAAACCTATGTCTTAAGATTTTGAGTCCACAATTAGGTATCATATCAATTTAAGGTCTTTCCTTTTCGAGTTTGCATGTTTAGCCACTTTTGGCCACATCGGCCATTCTTGCAAAATGGGTTATTTTTGCAAAAGTGGTTCAATTACTCATATATTAGAATTTTGAGTCTACAACTAGGAGTCATATTTCTTTTGGGTCCGTCCTTTTCCAGTTTGCATCTTTAGCCATTTTTGGCCATATCGGCCACTTTTGCAAAATGAGTTATTTCTTTAAATTAATTTTTGGGTCATGATCATTGGGAGTTAAGTCCATATAAGCATTAGTATAGTAGTTTCATATAAGAGTAGTCACATTTGTTAAGTTTGAACTAATAGCCATCATTGACCATATGGGTTAATTTTCAAAAATAGCTCAATCGTGTCTTGCATGTGTCCAATAGAAGGTGTCGTGGTGTCGCTTAATGTCTTGAGTCACTGATTCACTTGATCTTGCTTTTTCCATTCAGGTATGAAGCGATTTGCTAGAGTTTGAGCATAATATATCCCAGGACCATTCTAGTCAAAGACCATTGCATGCACGAACTGCTTGAGAATTTTATTATTTATTTATTTTTTATAGTCTATTTTATGATTGTCTTTTAATTTTTAGTCTTGTATAGTCGTATCGAGTCTGTCAGTTTAGTTAAGATTGTCGAGTCTTTTGTTATAGTATTTCCTGTTTTGTATTTGAAAACCCAAAAAAATTTTGTAAATGAAAATCCAAAAAGATTTTATTCTTATTTTATTTTATCCATTACTTTTCAAGAACTACGCTTGGTCTGATTCATGAGGGACATGATACGTAGGCAACCTACATAGGGTTCGATCGAATCATTTTTTCTGAAAAGTAAAAAAGAAAAAAGAAAAAAAAGAAAAAGAAAAAAAAACAGAATGAATTGTGGATGTGAGAAATGAGAGGAAAGAAAAGAGTGACAACTAAAGAGAAAGGAAATGAAGGAAAACGGGAAAGCCAAGAAGTGCTAGAAATGAAAGAAAAGAGAAGGTTGAAATGAACAAAGTGGGGATGATGCCAAATGACCTTCGTACCCTCGAAGCCATTCTAGAACCGTTAATTGTGACTAGGGGCATTGCACGCAATATGATATTTCTGTCTGATAAATGCTCTAACGCTAACATGTTGTCTTTGTTTTGCTCCCCTTTGTTACTTCCATTGTTATCATAACAGAGGGTGGTTAGTTTGTGGTACTTTGGCAATTCATCCATGCAACACCATGTCAAAAAGCATGGAAGCCATGGCTGGAAAAGACTTGGACATAAGAGTTGTTGACCCGCCGAGGGAGTTTGTGGAGTCGGGGTCTGAATTGAAATATGAGGTCCAAGGTTGAAACAACAGATGCAGAAATGTATCATGCCTGGATTAAGAAACATCCTCCACCTTCATTCCCTACCAACTATACAGAAAATCATGCCTCCATTCCACCACTATCACAAGTCCAGGTTCCTACTACCATTGATTTTTCCCCACAACACGCACCAGGCTTCACCCTTTACCACAATTACCCTGGTACTTCCTCCCAAACTTTCCATGCTCCACCGGTCAAAACGATCGCATTCCCAGCTCCAGATACCCAAATATTGCACAGAATTCTTTACCTGCACATGATGAAGCAAGCTTTGTGGGAAAGATGCATGGTGACATGGAGTGTGAGAATCCTCTTGGGAAGTTGCTGACTGAAGTTAATGATATTGAAATTGGTGAAGGCCCCGATAATTTTGATGTGCAATCTAGTGGCTAATATTTTGAGCTTGGTAATTGGAAAGACACTCCTTTCTTGGTTGCCAGGGAGGAGTTTTGGTGGTTTATTTTATTGTCATTTCTGCTTGTCCGGGTTATTTCAGGGTTGTAATCCAGACATTATCATATGGCTCAAACTCTTCTTCTTCTCATTTTGGTCTAGTTTGTTTAGTTGTAGTAACTCGTCTAATGTTCTTTAGGATTGTTCCAAGGTTGCAACCCATGTCTGTTTTGCTTGTTTTGTTCAAACCCTTTTCACCATCTGTCTAATGCAATATCATGTTTTCTGTTAGTTTTGGTCAGTTTTTGTTTAGGTTACTTTTTCTCTCATAGTTCTCTTCGTCCTAACTCAAGTGACATGACATGACACATAATTCCCAGCCTGATCTTGAAAGCTAGTCTGATCATGAAGGAATGGCACAGTTTTGAACATGACAAAAGAGGCATTTGAGGAAATAAGTAAGAATTCATGAATTCTGAGATAAACTAAAGTTTGAATTGAGTGAAACTGAGGCAGTAAGTCTGGAAATCAAGAGTTTGATAAGAGCATACAACAAGGAAATGTTTCTCAAGCAGTTTGAGGTAAATGTGTCAGTGCTAAAATGCATTCTTCCACATCAATGTAAGGTTGAATCAAGTTTGCTCTGAATTGGCAAGGATCATTCATTGGGACAAAGGTGTTGCCCATTGGCACTTCTTGTTTGTGTTGATATCATCAATAGATACTATGTGTGATTTGTTTGCTTATCTTTAATTGCACACTTGTACTTGGCATTCTCAAAGTTTGGTATGACGAAGGCTTTTTATTCTGCTACCCAAACACTTTTATCCTTTGCTACCCATTTTAAGCTCTAATTTTTTGTTTCGTACCCCTCTTTTGGAATCAGAAATAGACTGAGGACTTAGAAAATAAAAAGAAAAAGAGAAAAAAAAGGAAAAAAAAAAGAAATGGGAAAAAAAGACAAAAATAAAAGAGGAAAAGAAATAGTAACAAAAGTAGTCTTTTGAACTACGTTCGACCTGATTCTTGTCACCACAAGATACGTAGGCAGCCTTACGGTTCGGTCACACCAAATAAAATATTTCATAATCCCCGAAATCAATACTGGGCAGATTTTCTAAGAAATCCCACCAAAGAAAAAAATTCAAAAAAAAATCCCCGAACTTCATGAAACTGGGGCACAACTTTTAATTTTTCCAAAAGACCTGATTCCAAAAGTTGTAATTTTGAACCCTTTCATCTTGAATTATTTTGAGCCTTCATGCAACCCTTTCTTTCTAACCCTCCCCAAAAGCCTACATTACGGTCCGAAGAAAGACCTTCCGACCAAAGATTGAGGATGCCATATCAAGTGTTGGTGAAAGTATGATCTCCCTGCATCATGGGTAATACCTTTGTTCTCGTAACAATGAGAGAAAATGATAAAATGAGAGAGTCTTATCGGTGAAAATCCTCAGGGGCACCGTAAGGCGACGATGAGTTGAGGAAAAGAGCGAAATGAGAGAGGCTTGATGGTGAAAACCCTTCAGGGAACTACAAGTCGACTAAGGTTGTGGATCAAATGGGACAATTGAAGCGCTGAAGCCCAGTTTCACAGCGAAGAGGTACAACAAGAGTTGAATATTAGACTTGCTTGAGAGATTAGGCCACTCGATCCAAAGGTGCATGTCCTGGTCATTAGGGTTGGTATCCACATCTGATAAGTTTCTACTTTATAATCTTATTAAGTATCATCTCTTTCCCTTGTCCCTTATCTTGTTCCTTTCGTTTTTTTCAAGTCCCTTCATGAGTCTGTTTGGTCCGAACAAGTGAGAAATGACTTTAAAATTTGCCACCAGCTTTCCAATTGCACAAAGCGGAGTTCGGCCATGCACATCACAACATGATTTAGAGTAAGAAGTATGGTGATAACTGAGGTTCGGGCAGTTGAGTGGATCTTGAATTCTGAGAAAATACAAAGATTCAGCAGCTCTCAGAATATTAAAACACATACAAGTGATGTGAAAGATTCAAGTCAGAGGTTTTGTGGTCTAATTCCAATCAAAGGGTCAAACAACTCCTTGCTAGCCCGAAGCGGCTAATCGGAATGAAACATAGCAATGGCAGAAGCAGACACTCAGCATTGATGCCACAAACGAACCACCACATTTTCAAACTAACAAGATTTTCTTTGTCAAAAGCAGGGGCAAGAAATTTTTAAGTCCACAGGTACCTCCTATGGGAAAAGCAATGTTCATGGAGCAAAATTATATTCAGAATCATCCAAGATGGGAGCGTGGCTCATGGGATTTAATTTTAAGTTTTCAGGACCCTCCTGGATAATGGGATTTAATTTTTAAGTTTTCAGGACCCTCCTGGATAATGAGATTTAATTTTAAGTTTTCAGGACCCTCCTGGATAATGGGATTTAATTTTAAGTTTTCAGGACCCTCCTGGTTAATGGGATTTAATTTTAAGTTTTCAGGACCCTCCTGGATAATGGGATTTAGTTTTAGAATTTTCAGGACCCTCCTGGATAATGGGATTTAATTTTAGAATTTTCAGGACCCTCCTCGATAATGGGATTTAGTTTTAGAATTTTTAGGACCCTCCTGAATAATGGGATTTAGTTTTAAGTTTTCAGGACCCTCCTGGATAATGGGATTTAATTTTAAGTTTTCAGGACCCTCCAGGAAAATGAGATTTAATTTTAAGTTTTCAGGACCCTCCTGGATAATGGGATTTAATTTTAGAATTTTCAGGACCCTCCTGGATAATGGGATTTAGTTTTAGAATTTTCAGGACCCTCCTGGATAATGAGATTTAGTTTTAGAATTTTCAGGACCCTCCTGGATAATGGGATTTAATTTTAAGTTTTCAGGACCCTCCTGGATAATGGGATTTAATTTTAAGTTTTCGGGACCCTCCTGGATAATGGGATTTAATTTTAAGTTTTCAGGACCCTCCTGGATAATGGGATTTAATTTTAAGTTTTCAGGACCCTCCTGGATAATGGGATTTAATTTTTGAATTTTCAGGACCCTCCTGGATAATGGGATTGAGTTTTTGAATTTTCAGTATCCTCCTGGATTATGGGATTTAATTTTAAGTTTTCAGGACCCTCCAGGATAATGGGATTTAGTTTTAGAATTTTCGGGACCCTCCTGGATAATGGGATTTAGTTTTAGAATTTTCAGGACCCTCGTGGATAATGGGATTCAATTTTAAGTTTTCAGGACCCTCCTAGATAATGGGATTTAATTTTGAGTTTTCAGGACCCTCCTGGATAATGGGATTTAGTTTTAGAATTTTCAGGACCCTCCTGGATAATAGGATTTAGTCTTAAATTTTCAGGACCCTCCTGGATAATGGGATTTAGTTTTAGAATTTTCGGGACCCTCCTGGATAATGGGATTTAATTTTAAGTTTTCAGGACCCTCCTGGATAATGGGATTTTATTTTTTAAGTTTTCAGGACCCTCCTGGATAATGGGATTTAATTTTAAGTTTTCGGGACCCTCCTGGATAATGGGATTTAATTTTAAGTTTTCGGGACCCTCCCGGATAATGGGATTTAATTTTAAGTTTTCGGGACCCTCCAGGATAATGGGATTTAGTTTTAGAATTTTCGGGACCCTCCGGATAATGGGATTTAATTTTAAGTTTTCAGGACCCTCCTAGATAATGGGATTTAGTTTTAAGTTTCAGGACCCTCCTGGATAATGGGATTTAGTTTTAAGTTTTCGGGACCCTCCTGGATAATGGGATTTAATTTTAGAATTTTCAGGACCCTCCTGGATAATGGGATTTAGTTTTAGAATTTTCAGGACCCTCCTGGATAATGGGATTTAGTTTTAGAATTTTCAGGACCCTCCTGGATAATGGGATTTAATTTTAAGTTTTCAGGACCCTCCTGGATAATGGGATTTAATTTTAAGTTTTCAGGACCCTCCTGGATAATGGGATTTAATTTTAAGTTTTCGGGACCCTCCTGGATAATGGGATTTAATTTTTGAATTTTCAGGACCCTCCTGGATAATGGGATTTAGTTTTTGAATTTTCAGGACCCTCCTGGATAATGGGATTTAATTTTAAGTTTCCAGGACCCTCCTGGATAATGGGATTTAATTTTAGAATTTTCAGGACCCTCCTGGATAATGGGATTTAGTTTTAGAATTTTCAGGACCCTCTTGGATAATGGGATTTAATTTTAAGTTTTCAGGACCCTCCTGGATAATGGGATTTAATTTTAAGTTTTCAGGACCCTCCTGGATAATGGGATTTAATTTTAAGTTTTCAGGACCCTCCTGGATAATGGGATTTAATTTTAAGTTTTCAGGACCCTCCTGGATAATGGGATTTAATTTTAAGTTTTCAGGACCCTCCTGGATAATGGGATTTAGTTTTAGAATTTTCAGGACCCTCCTGGATAATGGGATTTAATTTTAAGTTTTCAGGACCCTCCTGGATAATGGGATTTAATTTTAGAATTTTCAGGACCCTCCTGGATAATGGGATTTAATTTGAAGTTTTCAGGACCCTCCTGGATAATGGGATTTAATTTTAAGTTTTCAGGACCCTCCTGGATAATGGGATTTAATTTTAAGTTTTCAGGACCCTCCTGGATAATGGGATTTAGTTTTAAGTTTTTGATGACCCTCCTGGATAATGGGATTTAATTTTAGAATTTTCAGGACCCTCCTGGATAATTGGATTTAAATTTAGAATTTTCAGGACCCTCCTGGATAATGGGGTTTAATTTTAGAATTTTGAAAGCTCTGTAGGTAGCATGATCCAATTAACATTCACATTTATGCCCGAATCCCAAACTGGGGCAGAAAAATTTCTTTTGTTTTGTTGTAATGTCAGGCGCTCACCTGGACAACGAGGGAAATCATTTCAGAAATAATTTCAATCCAGAATAGAAGAAAAAAAAGAAAAAGAGAGAGAAAAGGGAGGTGAGTCCAAAATGCAAAGGCCGAGACAAGAGGTGGATCGCTCAAGACATGACTAAAGTCACAAGCATTGTATGTCCGATTTTGATCCGAAAAACAGAAGAAAAGGAACTAACACCTGCATCTAGCGAGCGTCAAGGTTCAGATCTAAAGTCTACTTGAAGAACCATTCAAGACTCAAGATCAAGCTTCAGGAGACTTATAGATAGGGATCTTGTAACTCATAGTTAACAGGTTTAGTTAGCTTTTTTATTTTTTTGATTTGGATGTAATGGCTGGAACCGCGGACTGGAACCTCGACGGCACTCGACTCGACTCTCCACCTCGGTACACTCCATCATCTCATTCACTTCTGAACTACAGGTGGCCTGATTCCTCTATAGCCGAGGATATGTAGGCAGCTCAAATAACAGAGCTCGGTCACATTCTCTTTTCTTCTAGTTAGTCTTTAAATAAGGGTCAGGTCAAAAATCATGTCTAGTCAGTCTTTGTCTGAAAATACTTTTTATTTTCAGTCAAAGAGGGGCAGTTGTAGACACGTAATTTTTGACCATACCCGAAATTTCACCCGTTTTAGCGTAGAATAATTAATTTAGATCTCATAAAGTTATTTTCACTAATTTTAACTCTTTTACATTATTTTTATCCAAAATTGAAAAATACAAAAATAGTTTCACTTTTAGTTTCTAATTTTAATTTAATTAATTAGGAATGATTCCATAATTTTGTAGTTATTATTTTAGGAATTCATAGTTTTTGTCTAGTAGCATTAAAGGGCCACTTTTTAAAGGTAAATTTGGCCCAATTCATATATAGCCCATTATTCTCAAACCCACACAACCTAAAACCCATAACCCCTTATCTTCTGGAATAATCTAAAAAAAAGAAAAAAAAAGAAAAAGAAAATCCTAAACCTAAAGGCCTCCAGCGGCCATCTTCTTCAGGGGGAACAAAAAGCTGAAAACTTCAGCCGCCTACCCCCATTTTTCCAACCAAACCAGCGGCAACAGTGAAGAGAAAAAGAGCCGCCAGCCTCTATCTTCTCGCCACCGGCCACCCCCCTGTGTCATCTACACCAGCGACCACTCCATCTCCAATCCAGCCGCCGCCGACCTAATCAGACATCAGTCGCCAGCCTCTAACCACCCAGTAGCCGCCATCCCTTTTCTGCCGCACAACACCATTCCAATCGCCGCCAACGATCTCTCAAACCCGCCAGTCAACCACCACCTCAACTCGCAAAAACCAACAGGGGTGACTCACACTCCATTCACGGAACAGCAACGGTAGCGAGGAGGAGAGATCAGTGTGGAAATAATTTGAATTTTTGAAGATTTTCCTTCTCTGTTTTCTTGAAGATTTCCGAAAAATACATGTAATAAGTGGTATCACTGATCTGATCTATTAGTTTGTAATTACATAAAAAGAAAGATAGAAGAAGATCTATATATAAGCATTTCTGTTTCCTCTTCGAATTTGGCTTTATTGAATGGGATTCGTTTTAGTCGTTTGGCGGATTCAAATTCTCCGCTGCCGTCGAACTCCATAAATGTCAACGACTAGTTATGACCACAACGAACTCACTCTTTGTTTTTCCTAACTCTGTTTTGCTGCTGAATACTCCGGCGACAGATATGGCCGGATTTTACATTTTTTGGGCGACTCCCATTAAAACCGATGGAGTTCCATTTGAGTTGAGTTTTGCCGGTTCGAGGTTTGGTCAATAGCTCGTTCTGTTTATTCATCAGTTGAGGTTCCTCTCGTGGATTCTGATCCGGTCAAGGTCTTGTTCATTTGATGAATTTTGGCGATTCAAAGCTATAAGGTTCATTCCTGATCTCATTCCTAATTAATCTTGATTTTTAGTGCCTATTGAAATTTTGTGTTTGAATGAGGTTGGATTTCAAGCATGCTGCAGTCTCTTGTTTAATCTTTATGTTCGTAGGCATGTATCACTATATCCTGGATTAATATGTAAAATGTGAATTATAGGGTAAATTGTTGAAATTGCATGAAGTAGGTCGTGGGAATATTGGGTAAACTTAAAAGAAATTTAGGTGCAAGATAAACTATATTGTCCTTTTCTTTTCTCGTTTTATTTACTACTTCGAGCCGATAGGAGCATGCTTTAGGCCGACAACACTTGGGTAGGCAAGCTTTAGGATTTTGCTTTTGATTTGAGGCGAGAGGTCGTTCCCATAGTTAAATTTATCCAGGGAATGCCCCGAAGACTTTGTATATATTTATCTCGGGGTATGCCCCGAAGTATTATGTATTTGGAGGCCATGACGAATGATGTGGAGAAAGTACAATGTAGGCTAGTTCTTATTTTAGTTTTCTTTTCCTGTTATTAGGTAGGGACGACCTCGAGCTTCTCGTGTGTTTATTTTATTTCTATGTGTTTTACCTCAATTTGAATATTTTGAAAGCCAACTTGATCGAGTACGCAACCGTACTAGTTACGGGACTTGGGGAATGCCTAACACCTTCTCCCCGAGTCAAATGAACCCCCTTACCCGAATCTCTGGTGCAGACTTAGTTTTGAAGTCTAAAGTGTTTTAAAGGAAAATCATTTAAAAACGGTGGCCTGGCACACCGAAACCAATGTCAGGTGGCGACTCTGAGTTAATTTCTTTTAAACACGCATTTTTGTCACTTTCAAAATTGAAAAACCCTTTTCAAGCCTTTTTACTAAATTCTTTTATTTATTTAAGAGGGTTTGGGAAAAGGTTGTGTTTTGTAAAAAAAAGGGGTGTGACACTGGGGTACTATTTCTGCAATTTTTTTTCTGAAATTTTCTTAAGTCCGAAAACACTCCGAGACTCCTCCGAAACACTCCCGAGCCCTCGGGGCTCCTAACCAAACACATACACTAACTCAAAAACATCCTACAAACTTACTCGTGCAATCAAATCACCAAAATAACATTAAAAACAATGAATTAAACCATGAAATCAAAGAAATCTTTCAAATTTCATAAACTTCCAAATGTTTCAATTTAAGGCCGAAACACGTCAAACGACGTCCGTTTTCAACCAAACTTTACAGGAAGCGCTTAACCAACATATATGACCTGTATCGGGCGTCGAAACCAAAATACGATCCCGATACCATTACTTTTTGATCAAATTTCAGTTTCATTTTCCTTAAATATTTTCAGAAAATAGTTTAACAGAAAAATTCTTTTACTGGGGTTCTAGACCTCGGATTTCAATTCCGGGCATATGCCCAAGTTTCATATTTTTCTACGGATTTTCTAAGATCGTCAAATCACAGGTCCGGGTCCGTTTACCAAAAATGTTGACCAAAGTCAACCATATCAATATTAATATCAAAGTTCTTTAAATTTCTCACATTTTCATATATTTCAACATAAAAAATTTTCAGCTTCGCACCCGAACTGCGTACGCAAATCGAGGCAACTATAAATGAGGTTTTCAGGACCTCAGAAGCTCGAAATGATTAATAAAACAAGTGATGACCCGTTGAGTCGTCACAGGTACAAGAGAAGCAAATACGATCATTGTGTGTATTTGCGCAAGCTTAAAAATGGTTCTTTTATATATCTTCTCCTATATGTTGATAGCTTCCAAGAATTTGGAAGAAAATGATAAGTTGAAGATTCAACTGAAGAAGAAGTTCGAGATGAAGGATCTGGGTGAGGCGAAGAAAATTCTTGGCATGGAGATAATAAGAGAGACGTTCAAAGAAACTCTGTTTTATCTCAGAAAGAATATTTGAAGAGAGTACTACAACGTTTTGGCATAGATGACAAAACTATGCCGGTTAGTACTCCACTTGCTCCCCATTTTAAGCTAAGTACTACTATGTCGCCATTGGATGAAGCTGAACGAGAGTATATGTCAAAGGTACCATACGCAAATGTTGTTGGAGTTATTAGCAGATATATGCACAATCCAGGAAAGGAGCATTGGCAAGTTGTGAAGTGGATTCTGCGGTATATTCATAATATTGTAGATGTCGGGTTAGTTTTTGAGCAGGAAGGCAATCAGTCTGTAGTTGGATATTGTGACTAGGATTTTGCGGGTGATCTCGACAAACGAAGATCAACTACTGGTTATGTGTTTACTTTTGCAAAAGCACCAGTTAGTTGGAAGTTTACTTTGCAGTCAACAGTTGCTTTGTCTACAACAGAGGCAGAGTACATGGCTATTACAGAAGCTATGAAGGAGGCAATTTGGCTTCAAGGATTGCTAAAGGAGCTTGGTGTTGAACAAAAAGGTATCACAATTTTTTGTGATAGTCAAAGTGCTATTCAATTAGCGAAGAACCAAGTTTGTCATGCAAGAACGAAGCACATTGATGTTCGGTATCACTTCGTACGAGAAATCATAGAAGAAGGTGGAGTCACGGTGAAGAAAATTCATACTACGGAGAATCCTGCTGATATGCTGACAGATATGGTGACAAAGATCAAGTTTCAACATTGTTTGGATTTGATCAACATTGTTGAACACTGACGATTGAAGATGAAGACACAACCAAAATTTGTTATAGAGAGAAAATTGAAGATGTGGAATTTTTGTCAAGGTGGAGATTTGTTGAAATTTGACAAATATTAGTCCCACGTCGGTGGGAAGAAAAGTTGGGGGGGATTTTCCCCCTATAAAAGAAGGCCTAATGTTTAGGATTTAAACGCACCTCTCATTTGCCTTCTTATCTTCTTAAGGCATTTGTATCTTCTCTCTTTAGTATTATTTCATTTGTATTTTGGAGTGGAATAAAATATTGGTTGTGTCCGAGGAGTAGGCAAAATTAGCCGAACCTCGTAAATTCTGGTGTTCTTTTTATTGTTGCTTTATTGTCTTATATATTATTTGGTGGCTATAGTTGTGACTCATTCACACTATATACATTTGGCTTCCGCAACAATGCTTTCTTCTATCTTTCAGGTCAAAGGTTCATAAAATTAGCAAAATCTCCACTATCTCCACCTCTTGCATTCCGTTTCAACATAACCTCTTCTGGCATTTCATTGCTTAACGATGATGGAGTGGAAATGCCAGGGCCAGAGATATATACAATACATTGTCAAGGTCTGATATAAAGTATACTACTTGCCTTTAGTTTGTGGATGGGGGGTGCTTACAAGGGCGGATCCAGCCTTTTGGTACTGGGTTCAACTGAACCAAATACTTTTGGCGTGGAGCATGAATTTATATGTAAAAGTTCACTGAAATTGCAGCATATAGTGGATATGAACTCATAACTTCAAAAATATAATGGGATCAAAGCTAAAAACCTTAAAGGTTGATCTCATAGAGATTAAATCCTGTATCCGCCTCTGGATGTCTGGGCAGTGGCGTTATTCCAGTTTGTTGGAGCTTTTCAAGCATACATCCATGATATAGAAAATAAGACACAATTTCATCGAGAAACAAATTGAAGAAGCAAATCGTTGATTAGAGAACGGTTCCAGGCTTCCTGACCTATATGGATTCATTTGTATGACAAATGACAACAGCCTTATGTTTGGCCTATTGCTTGGTAGTTGGAATCTCTATAGTTTCTGTTTAGTACATTTTTTCCCTTTCTCCCTAGTAAGAGTTATAGTATCATCCAATAACGTAAATTCACGCGTTTCTGATAAGTGTAAAATTCCAAAAATGTCATTTGATCATATGTTGCTTCCTAGTTACTAGTATTGATAATCTTCATCGAATCTCTATACATAATGCAGGTCACAACAGCATTATTAATCTCGGAACTGGATCGATGCATTGAGCAACAGAAGTAAAGCTCCCTTGCCTATGTATAGGTGCGCTGCTAATCTTCTTATTCTTACACTGGCACATTCTTCCTTTTCTCTAAATCCTCGGACTTTCACTTGGTTAAATCTTAAATCCCTTGATCATATCTTTTTTAGGTGTAAATTCCATCACTTGACGAACAACAAATGATTAACTTTTACATGAAGATTCTGTTGGTAGTATGTGGACTCCTTCAAGTTAAGGAATCACAATTCCCTCAGATCCATTCTGCTGATAGTACAGGCCACAGGGGAAGTAGTAACATAACTTGATGGCGCTTTCCCCATTATATAGCTCATATTGAGTGGGTTTTTCCTCTCAGGTCCCTTGAACACCATGACCATATTCTTACACTTACATTGAATCATTCCTTAATTTTGTTTATCCGGATTGCACTTGAACAACATGACCATATTCTTACACTTACAGTGAATCATTCCTTAATTTTGTTTATCCGGATTGCACGAATCGTGCTCTCTTTTTGACTGCCATACTGGTGTGTAGAAACTGTAATTCTTATTTGTGACTGAAGTGATGTTGATGTGCTTGCCATTAATGGTGTAATTCTATATGGCTTTTCTTGTGACGACCCGGCCCGTCGTCACGGGAATTTACCACCCCGTTGTGTTGCAATTATATGTTTTATGTTTTTATAACAGTGTTAGAGTCTATCGGCTGAGTTAGGAGTGAATTGGATTGAAAATGAGGCATATAGCCTTTTTGAAGGAAACTTGAATATGGAAAGTCAACCTAGAGTTGACTATTTGGTTAGAGGGCTCGGAATCGAATTCTGACGATTTGGTTAGTTCCAGGAGGTGATTTGTGACTTAGAGGAACGATCGGAATTGAATTTGAAGGTCCGTGTAGAAATAGGCTTGAATTGGCTAAGGTTGAATTTTTGGCGAAATCCGAACGGTAGGTAAGATTTTGATCCGGGGGTCGGAATGGAATTTTGAAAATTTCTGTAGCTTCGTCATGTGATTTTGGAGATGTCCGCAAAGTTTCAGGTCATTCGGACGTCGTTTGGTCGGGTTTTAGATCGAATGTGTAATTCGGAATGTTTTAAGGAATTTAGGCTTGAATTCGATGTGAATTATGGGTTTTGATGTTGTTAGACGTGTTTTGAGGATTGGAACAAGTTCGGATAAGGTATTAGGATGTGTTGGTGAGTTTGGATGAGGTCCCGGGGGACCTCGGGGTGTTTTCGGATGGTCAAACGGGAGAAAATATGGAAATTGCAGACTTTTGTGCACTGGTTCTGTTGTTTTCGCTCTTGCGGAAATGGGGGCGCAGGAGCGAGTTCGCAGGAGCGGACAAGGGGGCACAGAGGCGCTTGGATTCGCATAAGCGGAAACATGTCCGCTGAGGCGGCATCGCAGGAGCGAGGATAAGACCGCAGAAACGGTCAAAAGGCGAGATGGGGAAGACCGCAGAGGCGGAATGTTGATCGTATAGGCGAGTCCGTAGGAGCAGACTCTTGATCGCAGAGGCGGAAAAGACCGCAGGGGCGGAGGAAAATTCGCAGGAGCGGACCCGTAGGAGCGGTCCGTGGATCGTAGGAGCGGAAATGGCTAAATGTGCCTGGGTTCGCGGAAGCGACCAATTGGTCGCAGAAGCGGTTCCGCAAGGGCGGAATTTTATCCGCAGAAGTGAAAATCGCAGTGAGTTAATTGTATCAGAAGTTAGAAAATTTCAGAAACATTTCACACATTTGGGTCTCGGCTTTAGAGGCGATTTGGGCGATTTTGAAGAGAAACTCAAGGGAAATCATCAGGGTTAGCAACTATGGACTCATCTTATGATTAGTATTGATAATATTATGCAATTATATCATGAAAATGGAGAAATTTGGGGTAATTCATGGAGGATTTAACCCTAGGCTTGAACTTTAGAAAATCAAGGTTTCGAATGGGCAAATGGAGTCCGAATTTGGTAAAATTGATATGCTTAGACTCGTATCGAGATGAGGGCTCCGGATATGTGACTTTCGGGATTTTTCGAGAAGCGTACCAAAATTTGGATTTTGGCAACTTTGCCATTTTTGGTGTAAATCGAGTTGTACTGATTGGGTGTCGTCCCATTGGCCTAATTTGTTGTGTTCTACTATGTTTGATCAGATTCTACGCATGCGGAGCTTGATTCTTATGGCAAGGGCATCGCGGAGTAGTCGTCGCACTATATCGAGGTGAGTAATAGATGTGGGTGATGACTAGCGGGTTCGAAACCCCGGTATACCACTTTGTGACGCTGTATAGCGGCGAGACACGTACTCTCTTGTGGGTGCGGGGTCGATTGTGAATTGGGGACTATAGCTTAGTCCGACCTGTTGTTACTGTGTTATGATATTTGGCTATTCTTGAGCCGTCAAACCTCCTTCTCGGATGGTTACATACTATATTGTGATATTAGCTACTCTTGAGCCGTTGAACCTCCTTTTTAGATGGTGGAGTATACTTGTGGGCTGTGGGCCAGTTATTGGATCCCGCGAGGATCGTTATCATTGTCTTGTGATATTGACATGCTAGTTTACTACCAGTCCGTAGCTATTTCTGTTATCATGCTATATCCAATCTCTGGAACTTGATATTACTGTTTTCAACTGAAAAATGATAAAAGAGTTTTCAAAACTACTTTTGAGCCTGCGAGGCTGCATCTGCATATTAGCTGACTGGTAGTGGATCGGGCTACGCGCCGCAACGGTATATATATTGGATCGGACTGCATGCCGCAGTGATATTGTTCTTGGGCTGTAGGAGCCCCTCTGGAGTCTGAACCCCCACAGTGAGCACGGGTACCCAAATTGGATCGGGCTACGCGCCGTAGCGGTCATTTCATGCATTGCATTGCATTTAGCTACACTTGCTAGCTGTTATACTTGTTGTTGATATTGTTGGCTCTCTACTGTTGATATTGAACTGCTACAGGGTATTGGTTATAGCTTTACATTGTGCATTACTGTGGATTTCTTATCTACGCTGTCTTACCCCTGTTTATTACCACTGAGTCTGGCAGTACTCATTTTACTCCCTGCACCTTGTGTGCAGATCCTGGCTCTCAGTAGACCTGATCCGGTAGCCGCTCAGAGGCATTGTGCGGGACAGTCGAGGTAGCTGCAGCATCCGCAGAACCTGACTCCCTTTCTAGCTGTCTTTTCATTTCATGTTGTCATTTCTTTTCGCACTGAGTTTTGTTGTAAACCTTATTACACTTATGTTCTTTAGAGGCTCATGACTCTCGACCCTTCGGTCTATGGGAGTTGGCATGTGTTGGGACTTGGTTCCCTATTTTGATATATCTATCACTGTTATCTTATAACTTATTATTCTTAAATGGGATAAGGCGAGCTCATAGCTCCGTAATTGTTGTTGATTGGTTAGGCTGGCTTAGCAGTATGCTGGGCGCCGTCATGACCGAATTTTGGGGCTGGCCTAGTAGTGTGTTGGGGACCATCACGACCGGATTTGGGATCGTGACATTTCTAGTCTCAGAAATTGGTGTATTTCTCAGCTTCCCTCTATGACTGCAGTGGCTTGCTTCTTTGTAACATGTTAGGACAGCTAAATATTAGCAAATGTGGATTATATCAACGAAGCTCGTTATGAGTTCGAATCCTGCCGCAACAAAAGCTTAAAGCTTTGTGTTTATGTGGAGAAGAATAAAGGGACGGACTCACCATCCACCGAGTTTAGGATTGTGTGTCACCAACCCTCAAGAATTTCTCGATGATTAAAAGAAGGACCACGTCGAGGAAACTTTTGCACTTATGTTATATGTTCAACTCACTTAAGTTCAGTACAATGAATTTTACATTGTTATTGCAGTTTAACTAGATATAGCAAGTTATCTGAAGATTTTTCTAATTAACGCACTCATGTTTAAGATTTAAAATTACTTGTAGTTGCCTTTAAATAAGGAATATTATACTGTAATAGAAATTTATTTACCACTTTTCACAAGTAACCTCTAACAAGTAACAAAAGAAAGAAAGAGAATTGAGACGAGACAATTGATAAGGCAAAAGGATGTATCTCTGCAGCCCAAAACATAGAATACAGACTACTTTCTGCAGGACATATAGGTAATTCGTCCACTATAATAACATGGCATAGAGTCCAACTAAGTCAAACTGTGGTTGTAAGAAGATCATGTACCACAATTAACCCATTCTATTACAGGAGGTAATGGTTAAAACAAGAACAATCTGCAAGTACTGATAGTTAAACTTTATAGACTCCATGTGGAGGCTGATTCTTTGAACTGAAGTTGTCCAATTTATCTAGTTGGGGGTAGGATGGTAATCTGGTCTTCACCAAGGTCGTGCTTTTCCACCAAGTTGTCGAGTCAGCTCAAAATCCTTTTTCACTGAGCATTAAGAAAGACGAAAAAATAAAAATTGCACATCATATAACAAGCATTGCCAAGCAAACTATACTCTAGGCAGTTTAAAAGATCTTATTCTTTATCCTAGTTACCAAACAACCCCTAAGGCCACACTGCTCACCTCTGTTTCCAGTACTAATTTAAAAGATCATTGGACTATCTTTTCACTGCAGTAAGCACATCAGACTCTTCCGGTATCCAAATAGGGTGTACTTGATACTCTAGGCAGTTTAAAAGATCTTATCCCTTATCCTTGTAGCCAAATAACCCCTAAGGCCGTACTGCTCACCTCTGTTTCCAATACTAATTTAAAAGATCATTGGACTATCTTTTTACTGCAGTAAACACCCCAGACTTTTCCGGTATCCAAATAGGGTGTACCTGATCTGATGGAAGAATCCCTATGGAACATGAAGAAGCAATAGAAGAGATAGCCTCATTTCACTTTTCGTTTTTAGCAATGTGAACTGGACTGAACAAAATTAGTGGACAAAAAATATGCACATTGATGGTTTGTTACAATCTTTATTTATGAAACCAAAATAACCAGAAATAGACAAAGCATATTAGAACATTTAAATTGGTGATCCATTTGTATGTCATTTCTTGATTATTTTCCTCCTCTTCCTTGAGGGAGGATGTCAATAATACAGGTGAAGCAGTTAACTTGGCCGATGAAATCTATAACAGAGAAACAAAATTTGTTGACCAGGAGTTTGACAATCAACCAGGTCTCTGAAGCCTAAAACACAGGTTTTTGGATGCACCAACCCTAGCCAGCCCATTCCCCAGAGTGACAAGGAAATGAGTAGGGGGTGTAGAGGAAAGTCAAGAAGAGAAAGAAAAATATCGCTACAAAAAATAAAAGGTAGAGGTGAAACAGAACAACTTACTAAGTGTAACACGCTTCGCATGAATAGCACATAGCATTGAATCATCAAACAGATGAACTAAAAAATCTTCTGCAGCCTGCAGAATAACCATCAAAGAAAACTATATCACTCTAGTATTCATTATGACATATATTACAGGAAGCAAAAAAACTACTACTATATTTTAGCATAAAAAGGTACTTATACAAGCGAACGCTTAAAAGCATAATGTCGACTGGATAAGAATCTATGCATTCATAGACTTTCTTACTTTGTACACACATCTACATTTGGAAATTTTAATGATGCACTAAATGATGAAAAAATCCTCAGAAAGGTATGCTTTCCAAGGATCATAGGACTATTACTACACTGTCCCCGCAAGTAAAGATAAATTGCCTGACAGAATAGGCAGTGTTTGAACATGATTGCAATGCTCTGACTTGAGGGGAGTTGCATTAAGAATGAGATAGAATTCTTTCACACTAAATTTTACACCAGATGGCTATAGCTAGATAAATAATAGTTCATATCAACACTAAATATACAAATTTAGACATTGAATAGACACTTCATGTTTCTGCTGCTAACTGTTCTTCTGAGAGAAGAGGACAATGGATTTCAGAAGCACTGCTAGGGTCCTATAAAGTACTTGAAGTCATAAGATCATTGATGCTCTTCATATTCAAACATAACCTCATAGGAAAGCCTAAGTGTATGTTTGCAGAGAGATGTGCTAAGACAGATGCGAGCAATGGCTGTCCTTTTTCTCACATGTTATATACAGTGCCCTACCACCTTAAAGGACTTACTATGTTGATGCCCAATTCTAACAGCTTTCATTAATAATCACAGCACGCCAAATCCTTTTAGTCCACCCGTTTCTACTGGACATCAGAATGTCATTGTCTAAAATGGAGAATTTACATCCATGCATTAATAGCAATTACACTTATAGATACATGCAGTCAGAAAGAGATAGAGCACATAGGACTCTTGGTTATAGCAGAAAGAAATCAAGGGCATATTAAACGAAGCCAAAGGGCACAACCACTAAAAAGCCCTTTCTCCCCAATGCCTCATTCTTCGCTGGGGAACATAAAAAATAAGATATTCCACAGTAGCGACACCTTGTGTCAGAATTGACTAGCTTCATGGAAGGAGAAGGTGCCATGTTGTCACTGCAAGATCAGTCGTATATTGATGCATATATAACTGCCAAAATTCATGACAACAAAACAAAAGCTAATAGAAATCAATGAGACTTAGAACTAATATATGCCCTCTCGAGTAGAACATTTTCACATAAGAAGCCAAATAAGTCAAGTAGCAACTTTATTTGTGGGTTGTACCATTCAGGATATTAGCTTAGCTAAGCTAAACCCAACAGACATATAGTGTTTATTTTCAACTTGCCTGATTAATACACCTTAATAGTACTTTGCAGTTTGTAAAGAAAAAGTGACTTAGTTGAGCAGGATTCATAAAGGGGAAATACGCAACCATAATCAAAGTAGAAAAACCTTCATGGCGCAAAAGTATGAGCTAGAAATCTCTAAGTACAATAATATTCCAGAAACTCCAACCTCCTTAGCTAACTAGTTGGCCATGCCCATCTTTGGTTGCCTACCAATTGTTGTATGCTAAAGTGCTAACAAAAAGAAGAATATCGCTTTGATAATATATTGGCCCTTCTCATAACTCAGTCAGACAATCACTACCTGACCACACAATTGCACATGCTTTATTTTGTTAAGGAACTTATGTTGTAACTTTCTAGAACCCAAAGAATTCTTTTAAAGGAGATTATTAAGCACATTATGAATTAAGAGTAAATTTTTTATAAAATACATTAAAATATTTTTAATTGGTATCTGGAGCAGAGACTATTCCAAGCTAAATATGTTGTTGATATAAAACTACTAGATGACTTATGAGGGCGAGTTCATGAATCTCTTTCCCTGTCCTCTACATGGATGCACGGTTCTTACAAATAACTTAAATGCAATGATCCAAATAGCAGCCAACAGATCCATTTATTATTCTTAGAAGTTGTAGTACCTCTTGAAGAGCTATTAAAGCCTCAGCTTGCCAGCGAGTTACCTCTGGTGCAAAAAAGTAACTTATTTCTCTAACCTGCCCCAGACAAGAAAGAGGGAAAAAAACAATTAGCTTTGGTGAAAAATTAATAAATGCAAAGATTTAAATTGTGTAACTATTTGGATAAGTTAAACCATTTATCATCAAGGGTATCAAGATAGCAGTTCTACAACATATTTACATCCAGAACAAAGACAGCTACAGATGGTCAGAATGTAGATTTTAGCATGCACTCCTTAGTCCACATTTTCTGCCAGAACCATGAACTGAGTCCAAGGGGCTTATTGAAATGTAGAGCGCAGAAGACATTGAAATCTGAGGTCAGAAAATCTCTTACATAAGCAACTCCCCTCTAATTGAATAGGGATAACTGCTTTTCACTTTTATAAGTCAGGCTAATCATAAATGGCCTGCCTCTCCAATCACAAACCGAAATCAAAATAGAAAGGGAGAACTTGTGCATTACAACAAATAACCTTCCTTTGGACTATAGTGCATAATACCAACAATGGTTAAATTGACATGGAAATTGAGCCCAGCTAACCCTGACCTTAAACAAAATAGAGAGAAATAATAAACTAAAAGAAAAGAATGAATTCGTCTTCCTTCTGCTTGTTAACATCAGCAAAATTCTCGATTGTGAAAGCAAATCCTAGAAAATAGGTGAATGTGCATCTTAATGCAGTCCAAAGGAAAATGAGAAACTGTGTTATGGAGTAGCACGTCAATTTCGGCTTGCTATAGATGCAGATTGTTTTCCCTCTTTCAAAGGACTTACTCTCTCCGTTCTGTAGTACTTATTTTTTTATCCTTTCAGTATTTTATTTTACATTATTTTCAATTTAGTCTCACTCACTGATACTCATCAATTAACTTATGTCCCGTGAAACTCTTAATAGTAGATTCTTCGCTAGTGCGAGTGCTAGTGCAGTAATTCACCTATTGTCCACTCAATTAAGGCATAACACTGATAGACCTCTCTTTGTAATCTATATCAAATAACAACAACAACAACAACAACAATAACAATAACCCAGTATATTCCCACAAAGTGGGGTCCGGGGAGGGTAATATGTAGACATGACTTACCTCTACCCGAGAGGGCAGAGAGGCTGTAGGGAAGAGAAAGGCAAACAAAAATAAAAATTGCCCAAAGGATACTGCCTCACCAAGTGACATCAATTCTTCAGTTAGTTGCCCAAAGAAATGTCATCACAAATCCAAAATAGATCCATGTTTTTACCCCATTTACCTCCCCCTTTCTCTAGCATTCGTATCTACAAGTTATTTCCATCACTTTCATCTATCTATCCATCTACTTATCTATTTATCAATAAAGTGATAGGTAAGTGCATATGTAGGTTCAGATCCGGCACAAAATTAGGTAAAAAGACAGAACGCCATCATCGCTGCAAACCATGATAACATAATTGAACAATTACACCATAATTTCAAACCAACTGGAATCAACTTTATGCCAATATCGATTTTGCTCTATCTCAATAACCATTAATCTATGCTAATGAAAGACCTGGTTTGCCCTGCTAAGATTCGGCTCCAGTTAAACAAATTCAAAAAGCCTAAAAAAAAAAGCACTGGTAATAATGCTCATATGTTTGTGATTTCTGAAAGGGAAAAAGATAATGACTAAGAAAACAGTGGCAAAAAGTACAAGAACACAACCGAGCATCAATAAGCATGACAGTGTCATAAATAAAAGGTTCTAGCTTTGACAGAAGTAGATCGTTAAGAAATCATTGGCATAGAAATGGGAGGCAACCATCGAAACAAACTGGCATCACTATGCTGCCTCATTCTTATTTCTTAGTGTTTTACTTACTTTTCTCTCTGACCAATTATTCAGCTTTGACTTTAAGCTTCATTCTCCCATGTTAGCCGAATCAGACAGTAACGAAGCACAAAATTGGGCTATGATTGATTTGGAGTTTCCCTTATTTCATCTAATCATGTGGCTGATAAGCTCAAATAATCATGTGGACAGTGGCGCTCAGCAATGAAAACTTACAAGTCTGATGAAAGGAGCAGCAGGAAGGAGAAGATTCCATGTCTTCTGAAAGCGCCTAATTTCTCGAAGTGCCACTGTCCCTGGCCTGTAACGAGTCTTCTTCTTTTGTGCCTGTCCCTGAGCTGAAAACAAATAAATATTCTCCCACCATTTAGAAGTAAAAAAATGCACATTAATTTTACAAGTATATACACTCACTTGAAGGTGAAGTCCTCGAACTTGTTCTTGTAGGCGTCTGATTCATCCCAAACAAAAAGCAAATAAATAACCTTAACAATTTCAAATTTGCAACACAAAACAGAAATCAGAGTTGTTAGCATACAATTGGCCAATAAATAAAATTAAATTCTCTAATTCCAGATTACATAAAGAAGGTTCAAGATATTCAACTTGATTCTCTACAAGGTGTTGAGTTTAATAAGAATATTTAAATTGGTATTCTTTCAATAATATGTGTAAGAAATGAAAGAATACTAAAATAAAAAAGAGAATAAATTATTTCAGAGGAAACAAGAGAGGGAGAAATTTTTTCCAGAGAAAACCCATATGGCGAACTGAAGAAAAAAGGTAAAAAATGAAGAAAATGTGAAAAATGTAAAAAAAAATGGAAAAATATTTTTAAAATGAGGAAGAAAGGTGGATATAACTCAAATATGGAGAATATTTATTAAAAAAATAAATGTGAAAGAGGATTAGGCTAATTAGCCATTATTTTCTGTCATATGAGCCATTTTGATGGGTTTTTTTCAGTTGTCACGGGTTCTCAAGTGAGTGTTTGCACATATTATGTCAGGTCAGCGACGAGGGGGATTTAATACAAAGAATAATATAGTTCAGAGCATTTTGGGGAACACCGAATAATTTAAATAGAAAACTGATAAAAATATTATAGTTTAAGAGAATTTTAGAATATTAACTCTAGTTTCCTAGTTTCATAGAGCTAAGGCAATCATAACGGAGTTGTTTGTATTGTCCAAGCATTAGGCCAACGAACATGAGAGAAACTGGTCACGGATTCACTCAAGAAATGTTGTATTCACTTTAACCTGGCAACTACCTTTAATTGTTATGCTAATAATTAGGGCTATCAAATCTGCGGAGGTTCTTTCGGAAATAGTCATTTTGCTATTATAAAGTAGGGTTAAGATTTGCGTATATTTACCTTTCCCAGACCTCACTTGTAAAATTTTACTATGCTTGTTGTTGTTGTAAATCGACGGAATAAAACAGATTGAGTCAATGACGAATTATGGTTGGGTGAAATTCAAAAATAGCCAGATTTAGAACTGGTAATTGAAAAATAATCACAGTTTCAAAAGTGATTGAAATTTAGCCAAAAACACTATTAAAATTTTGAAATATTCCAGCATAATATGCTGGAGTTGGATTTTTTTTTTACATATGAGCTTCCAGCATAATATGCTTGAATTTTATAATGTGCTGGAATTCCATCATAGGATGCTAGACGTTTATATGCATATTATGCTGGAACTTTTCGTGTCCTGAAGTTTCAACATAATATGTTGGAAGTTAATACGCATGAGCTCCATAATCCCGTATATTATGCTGGAACGTTTTGTGTTTCAATGACTCTGCAAACGCTGATTATTTTTTATTATCAGTCCGAAAAATGACTAGCCCGTGTTATTTTGGTAATATGATTCAATCTACCCAAATTTCACTATGGAATGGACAGTACAAGTCCGCAAGTGTTATTAGTATTTTCCCTTTAAGACAACAGGAAACACACATGAATAAAAGTAATCTTAGTACTTGAATCGTTAAATTTGTGGCACTCTATACACTTTTGGGTACATGCACCACACTAGCATACATTTCATAAAATAACGGGCTTGTGTGCCCCTGGACTATTTCCCCAAGTACAACTATAATACAGATACATTAGGTCGTTTCTGATCAGCCCACAAAATTTTAGGCAATTCGGAGCGCGTCGCCCCAATTCATGAATACGACGTGGACATTAGTGCTCAAAAAATCACCAGTTTTGGAACCATACCAACATACAGAAGCACTGATTTGTGATTTCCAACATTGCCATTCTGTGGCAATATTCTATATGTTACAACTTGACAAAATTACAGAATCCTCTAATACAGGTAGAGGAAAAGAAAAAGAAGAGCAAGTTAAGCAGGAGCAACAAGTGTCATTGATGATGACATCTGCTCGACCCGATTGACATGTCTTTGATCGATTTCAGGATGAGCTTTTCGAGTCCTTTTGCAACTGGTCCTGGTCTTAGGACACTGGGATCGCCCCATTCACCGCAAGGATCACTGAACCAATTTGAGCTACCTAAACACCAACCTCCAGGTGAGACCATACCCCGACCACGATTAAGAATGTGTGCATCAATCATGTCCAATAAGGGAGAATCTGCTGATATGTTTCCAACGAATGCAACTTCCCTTCTTAGTATTCTATCAGAATTTGAAACTCTGAATTTCAAAGGATTAGTGTTGTCTGAGTTAATGAATCGCAAGTTGGAGTTGATGACAGTGTCTGAAAACTCCTTAGTATTGCAAGCAAGAGTCTGAAAATATCCTTTATGAGAAGATCTAGTGTTCGAGAAGTATAGCAGGAGCAATCTTGGCAAATTTTCCCATCCCTGGATCGTGTACTCAACAAACTTCCTGTTCAGGATTACATGTTGAGAACCTGATGAATCAAGCAAGGTTTGGTCAAGAAAATGGAATTAGATTAGCATGTTATTAGAAAACACAACATGAGGGGAACTTATCAGAGAATCCAGAAACAACTTCTGGAGCGCTCAAACAAATTACCAGAGAAGATTTTAGCCTTACTGAAGATATGAGAAATGAAGGATGCAACTTAGGACAAGAAAGACTGCACGGAGGCACCAACATTTTTTATTTTTTTGAAGACCGAGAAATTCGTCCGGAGCCGAACCTTTGGGCCAACTGCGGCCTCTGAAATGTGGGGATGATGGGCCCACCCCTCTATCCTTCTCCACTTAAATACCAGAGTTAGCTCGCATGGCGCAGGGCTCGAGCCTGTGACCTAAAGAGACAAGCCCCTCAACTTTTGCCAATTGAGCTGACCCAAGGGAGCGGAGGCACCAACAACTATTTATGGAGTACAATTGGCAACAAAAGCATAGATTTGAATTCTATCAGTTGTTTAGCAAACCAGAAAGTTCTACAACTGCTTTCCCCCATTAGCCAAATTATAAAGTGAGTCTTTTTTCAATAAACATCACACTGCCTGAATGTAACTTGAGAAACATGGTCAATGAGGATTAATACAGCTGATCCCAACTTGTTTGGCACCGAGGCACAATAGTTGTCGTTTGCATCTATTCTATCAGAAATTTAAGCATCATGAGTCTTCTGCAAGTAACAGTCAAATTCAGTTACCTAGATAAACACTTCAAAAAAGTTCATACTTAATACAGATATATCTCACATATAAACATGAATTTGTTTTTATCTTGATGAGGCATCTCAACTCAAGTGCAGATTGACTAACCATGTCAAGATAACTACTTAAAAACAAATGAATTTCCCATATTGAGAAAAACATTAATGCATATTGCATAGCATTCGCAGATTGGCAATCTCAGCTTCACCATCACTAGAGGAGGACAAACAACTAATTCAGACACAGAGAAACAGAAATCAATCTGGCTAAAAACTTACCCATAAAAAATCTAAAAGCGCTAGGAAGTTCCCGTTTTTTGTCACCCACAAACATCTTTCCTTTTAATAGAATATAGAGGCGAGAGTCAACGATAACTTCCACAGCCCTTTGATGTCTGAAAACAAAAACCAAAAATTAGCATCTCTAATATAATTGCAAAACAGCAAAGAAGTTTGAAGGACTACGAAGGTATAATATTACTTACTCCTCCGGGCTGGTATTCTTACTATATTCTATGAAATTCAAATTCCTCGGAACAAAAGACAGGATGTAGAGAAAATCTGCAAGAAATGTAACATTTTATGTATCAGCTCTAATATAGATGAAAAAACCTACAATTATTATCAGGATGTGTAGACATCATTTCGGTATTATTGATGAACTCAAGACAGTTTTTATGTAAATGATGAAGTTAAAAACGCTATGAGACACCTCACTTTAAGTTTAATAAGAATTTTGGGGAAGGCAAACAAAAGAACGATAGCGCAGGCATGAGATAATGGCAGGCTTCTGAGAGATAGATAGCATCAAGGGCACGAGTTCCATTCCACATCCCACGAGAAGGAACGAAACCAGAATAACATGCAGTATGTACGAATTGTATCAGGAGTTGAAACAAGCTTGAGGAACTAGACTTTGATTAATCTGTTATGAAATGATAAGGAAGTGGTAATGACCCTAAAAGCTACTTACTGATGCCCGCAACATAACCAATAAAACTCATACAGAGTAATGACTCCACAAAGAAGAGAGTTGTGACATTTTGACACTTGAGACATCTTGGCTTAGTGATGAGACAATTAGAGGACTCTTCAATTCTTAACGATCAGTACACGACTCTTTCTTAATTTTTGCAAGTATACATAACTGTCATTTGTCACTACCTTTCGTAAACATGTCTGAATTGGGCCCAAGCTTGTGTCTTAGTGGGCAATTTACAGCATGCTTAGTTGTGGCTAGTGCTAGAAAATTAACTTAACTCTTCCATGTTCAAATATGGAAAGTGCTGAATACAGTATATGGTAGCAAATTATTAGCCTTTAGAGGAATCAGTGCAAGATAGAAATGGATTATACCGTAAAATGGATATACATTTTGCTTTTAGAATGAGTAAAGAGGATTTGCAAAGCCGAATCCAAGCTCAACTAATTTGGAATTAAGGCTTAGTTGATCCAATGATTTATTCCTTTGTAATGTGATAAATGCAGCTTAACCATCAATTGTTGGAGACTAAAAAAATGCTCATGAGATTTGCTAACCCATGCACGGCCTAACAAACCTACAATACGTAACTGAATTAAACTTTAACAAGTTCTAATCAGCTTAATATTTTTCTGGTGATAGTGGTGTCTTGGTCAACTTGGGGCACCTCGACTATTCCACATGGTACTTGCTATTTTCCATCAGCACACGTACCGAATAACTCTGCCCTGAACCTATTTCCTTTTTAGTCCGTGCTAAAAAGAATGACCTCTTTCCTTATTTGGAAACAATTTAACTTTATGCAATGATTTATAGCCACACAAAATAAAGGTGCCTTATTTTACACCACAAGATCAAAAGTCTTCTCTCTTTTCTTAAACTCCGTGCCCAGTCAAATGGGTTCACATAAATTGAAACGGAGGGAGTAGTATTTTTTGCCTCTACCCAGGCTTAGGCAGATGGAAAGAATCATCCAGTATTTTTTGCCTCCACCGGGATTTGAACCTGAGCTCCTCCCACGCAATAGCCACTAGGCCACACCTTGGTGCGTCTAATCAGCTAAATTATCTCAAGATCTAATAGCAGTAAGCTAAAATCTTCTAATCAGCCCTACCTTTCTGCAGTTTTGAGCAAATGCTAAAATCTCATCAAATTCTCTCCTCTTTTATATTTTTCAATTTCTTTTTTTCTACGTTTTACCAACTATCACTGTAAAAAAATTATAATATCAATGTATTTATATAAGTCGTACCAGATTATGAAACTTAATTTTCAAGTTGCTGATCTTTCTTGTTATGGACAGTTATCTGTATTTTTTATTTAGGTGACATGATAGTATAAAAATTCTTTTACATTGTCAATATATAGAAGTTAAAATTAGGGAAAAGGGTCAAAATTGCCCCTGTACTATTGCTAATTGGTTACTTGTGCCACCCGTTATACTTTTCAGCCATTCTCACCCCTACCGTTAATAAACTTTGAATAAATACCCCTAACCTAACGTCTATACACCGTGGCAGCTGACCACATGAATTTTATCCAAATCAGTTGCTATGTCAGCTCCCACATCAGCGGGCCCACTAATTTAAAACCCCACAAAAGACCAAAAGACCAGAAAAAGTTTATTCCAAAATTTAACACCATTGCTGTAGTCGGCGCCTCCGCGGCTCCTTCCATAAACCCCTATAACCCCTTAGCCGTAGAATGACCATAAGGCTGTTCAGATATGCTCTTCCGCGCTCAATTACCTCTCATTTTGTTGGTCATCCTTTCAAATTCTCTTCAAGGTTCATATGCTCCGAGAATAACGTTGTTACATCGGTAGACCCAGAACTGAGATTCCCAGAAAATGAATCTTTTCAACAAGAAAAGAAGATAGGCAGTTCATTTCCCGTCCAAGAATTGGATTCAATCTTGGGTGCTGAAGTTATCTCCAAAGATGAGATTGGTAAGTTTTCAGATGATGCTTTCTTGGTTATAAATGCAATAAGGAAGGGTAATGATTGGTTTGGAGAGAGAACTGAGAGAGTGTTAGGCATTTTAAGGAAAAGCTCAACCCTGGTTTAGTGGTTGATGTGTTAAGAAATATACAAAACCCTGAATTAGGTGTTAAGTTTTTATGTGGGCTGGTAGACAAATTGGCTATGTGCATAATGCATTAGTTTATGATTCTTTGTTGGATGCAATAGGGTGTGATGTCCGATTACATTTTGTTCAATATATAGGAAAAGATGACGGGGAAGTGCTTGGCAAGTTGCTTAATGTGTTGCTAAGCAAGTGTTACAGGAATGAGTTGTGGGATTTAGCATTGCAGGAGCTGGAAAGGCTCAAAGAATTTTGGTTACAAGCCCTCGGCAGCCACTTATAATACACTGATTCACGTGTTTCTGCAAGTAAATAGATTGGAGACTGCATCTTTGATATACAAGGAAATGCCAGCACTTAATTTTAAGAAGGACACGTGTACATTAAATAGATTTACGCGATCATTGTGCAGAGTGGTACCAGGTCATTCCACCAAATTTCAGGCCATTCCACCATGCCAATCGTCATCCCCAAACCTCTGCAACTCTCCGATGAGCACCAGGTGGCCGGAAATGGAGTTCCGTCCGTCCAAACCGACCAAAACCAATGCGAAACGATTTATGTTGATGAAGAGATTGCTCCTAATACCTCAAACGACAACAACAACGGGCCAATCTTCTCGAATCTGAAGATTGGCCCGATCTTTTTGGGATTTTTTTGTTAATGATGTAAAAAAGTTAAAATCTTTGAATGCAAATACCATGTCCGTGACCCATTTTGCGACTTTTTCAGTTTTGAGCTTCAAGTGTGCTCAAAATCAGATTGCTGCCGTCTTAGTTTGTTTAATTTAAAAAAAAAATAGAATATCCATTTTGGGTTTCCAAGTTCACGGATCTGAAATTTAATGGATGTTCAGTGATTTATTGTTTAAATCTTCTGGAAATCATATATTTGTGTTAGATTTGGAGCTTAACACATATGTTATCAAGATTTAAGAGAAGAAAACTTGAAGCTATGAGAATCAGTAGTTGTTTTGGAAAATATGAAGTTACTTGAATCCAATTTGGGATTGTTTGGTTATAACGGTGGTTGGAGCCTGGGAGGTGCTGGTGTCTTTGAGTGGGTGTGGAAGAAGAAATAGCAGGGGAAGAAGATGGCAACTGAAGAGTGGGGCCGATGACATGGCAGCTGACATGGCAGCTGAGTAGGATAATTTTAATGTTGTCAGCTGCCACAGTGTACAGACGTTAGGTTTAGGGGTGTTTATTCAAAGTTCTTTAACGGTAGGGGCAAGAATGGCCGAAAAGTATAACGGGTGATACAAGTAACCAATTAACAATAGTACAAGGGCAATTTTGACCTTTTTCCCTTAAAATTATTGTTACAGGGGTTAGAATTAGATTGACACCTATGAAAGCTGAACTCTTGCCTATAGGCTTGAGCTTAAAAGCAGTTAGAGGAAAGCTCCGGTTGGGGTAAGCATAGCTCTCAAGACTGGAGGCCTTTTTTTCATTAAATACTTTCTTACTACTCATATTCTATTTAAATTTAAAAGCATAAAATATAATAGAAGAATAGAATAAACATCGGATCGATATCTAGAATATTCACAGTTTTCTCGCTTAAAGTAGCAAACTAAAGCTATGGGATTCAGCAAAATCCACTAGTCAGCTCGAAATGGAAGTTTTTAAATTTACACTCCCTTGGATCCACTTTGTTTGGCACTAATTCTTAATTAGTCCTTTCCAAAAAGGAGGGGTGAATCCAAGATTTAAGCTTCATAGATTCAATAATATTTTTAAAGTTATAGGTACATATCAGCTATTTATTGCAATTGTGATAGAATTTTTACACATAAATTTGTATTCCGCATCAAAAAGGTTCAGATTTCTTCTGAACCCGGAATCCCTAAGCTACATCTGGCCAAGGCTAAAAAGAATGACAAATTCTTATATATTTTGCTTCATTTTATAGTTACACAAATGTTACCACTTATTTAAGACCACAAGTTTTCAAAAGTGTTAAACTAAATTTTGTGTCAAGTCAACTACGAAAAAAAATAATAGACAATCAAATAAAAGTAAAAAGGCCCTCTTCTTCTTCTTGCCCTGCCGTGGTTCTATTGTAAACATTCTTTCTAACTGCATTAGGTAGGGGTATGCATTAGGTAGAGGTAAGGTGTGCGTAAAGACTCCCCTCCCCGTACATGTTGGGATCAAAATGGGTGTGTTGTTGTAAATAAAAGCAAAAAGTTTACTCACCATCTTGAGGAATAAGGGGATAATCAGAGGCATCAAGATTAACAAACCAATCCCAATCATTCTTCCACCTCAACAAAACAGCTGCACCGTGTAGCACTAAACCCAAAGGACTCGACCCCTCTTGATTCACAGCATCAGCTTTTTCAATAATATTCACATTCTCAGCTGCAACAAACACATCAACAGAACCCACTTTCAAAGCAAGTTCCAATCTTTGTTTGTTAGAAGCAAATTGGTCAAGATGAAGTAAATAGTAGTTTCCTGGATGGTATATTGCTTGAAGTAACCTAAAGATTCTTGGGCCATCAATTTTAGTTCCACTGATGAAGTAAGCTATTTTTGGTGGTGGTGAAAAGGGGTTTGAGAAAGTAGGAAAAGGGGTTTGGGTGTGGTGGTGAAAGTGGTGAAGTGGAAGGAAGAGACAAATGAGGGAAATTGAGACAAGAGAGAAAAGGAGGATTTGTTTTAGAAAGAGAGACATAATAGAATGAGGATTTTTGTGGGATTTGGACTGTGGATTCAAAGGTTGTTTCTTGGTTTTTAGAATGTCATTTTCATATAATAGTTTTGGATTTTGGGGTGGGGGTGGGTGGCTGTTGGGTGGGGGTTGGGGGGCACAGTGGAAAGGTCCACAGAGTTTGATATTAATTTCATTGGTTCAAAGTTAGGTGTGACGTTATTTCATTTGAGCTTTGTTTTTGTTGAACAAAATATATTATTTCAGACACTATCTATGCATTGTTCTGTATAGAAACAGTACTGTAGATATATTGTACATAAAATTGTGCATGATAAGTTATGGTTATTGATGTCTCAACTTGTGAATAGTACATTATATTCCAGTGATTTCATTCAGCCATTCAACACTATATATTTTGTTGCCTCGAAACATAGATAAGTTGAATGACTCAGCTTCTTGTCGAACAAATTAAGGTGATGTTTATTTGAAATTTTAAAAAAATAAAATCTAAAAAAATTGCAAACTTGTTTTGAGTTTCTTCAAAGAGCTTGTTTGAGCTGATTTTGCTAAAAAAAAATTCAATTCTTTTAATGACTTCCAAACAAGTAGGACTTTTTGGAACCGGTGAACTACACTTGCTTTCCACTGCGTTGAGAACCATGTTGATGGAGAATGGGCAGAAGAGAAGGGGGTCCTCATACGGAATTGCATGCTTACTTGAGTGGTGCAGGAGATTGGGGAATGGATCGAATAAACTCCCCCTAGGGCCCCGGAAAAGGGGGAAAATAACATACAAGCTTTACTTAGATTGGGCTCAATTTTGAACCAGAAATGAAAATGATTTTTCAGGTTGCATAATATGAAAGATGAACCAAGGCACTACATGACCAATGATAGAAGATGGAAGAGAAATCCAGAGTCTAAGATGCTTCAGCAGAGAGATTTACACATTTTTACTCCATCCGAAGCTTCAAGCTTACAGTGGAGCTGCCATTGATAATGGAATCTATATTTCAATTTCCCAGCAATTCTACATCAGGTTTCGTCGTCTGGACATGTCTCTGAGTCTACTTAAACTTGCTATATATCATATGCAGAAATGCCTTAAAGGCAAAATGAACAGAGTTGAACAATAGTCAAACCATTCTTCTCGGATACATCTAGAAAAATAACACCGATGTAGAAAAAGAGAGAAATTAACACTGGATGACCCCAATTCCTGTCTGTGCTGACTACTGGAATGTTGTTCGTATATGTTCCCAAAGTTTAGCACAAGATCGTTAATAAGGTCTATATTACATAGGAGACTTCAAAGATCTCCCTTTAAATCATATCATGAATATCCCTTTACGACATTGGGACTGGAGTAAGCCCCTCTCCTTTGTAGAAAACATAACTAAGAACCTTTGTGGATTGTAATGAGGCCTTCAACAACTGTATGCCCTGCAAGAACAGGTTGAAAACAAGTTATTACTCGTTGGATAAGAATGAAGAGAAAGCAAAAGCTGCACCAGGTCAGGCTAACCTTTCAATGCTTGTTAGGAACTACAACAGAAATGCCAGCAAATCAAGGTAGGTTTGTTATTAGACACAGATAGGGAAGTGATGATCAAAGAAATAAAAGTAAAGAAGATATGACGTGTTTAAGGTAGCTTAGATGTGTAATAACACTTTAATGTATGAAAAAATTGGCCCATACAGGAGAAGCCATATAAGCCCACAAAAAAAGCCAGAGTCCAAAATAGGAAGTGAAAAACTGAACCAAATCAGTAATCAGCTAGCCTATTCAAAACAAATACTGAACCAAAATAGTTCAAATGAACCAAACCAACCCAACTGAATACACTCTCTACTAGTTATGCGGTTAATGTTGGAAAAATAATCGGACCAGGGGAATACAAATATGAGGGCAAATCCTCTAATATGAAACACGGGTGAGATGCAGAACTGTGGCTTTTACAGAAACAAAAGAACATCGACGCACTGTAGGCACCTCATATAAAGTTAAGGAAGAAGGTAGATCAGGGTTGGCAAAGGAAACCATGGAACTGAGTTCAATAATCCTCTTCTCAACTTTCGGAGTAACTGAGGATGGATAGAAAAGCTGAAAGAATAAAAAGCCAGGAAAGGAAACCATTTTAAAGTGTAACAAAAAGGAAGAAAGGACTTTCAGTAAACCAGGAAAAAACAAATGATATTATTATCATTGTCAAGAAGGTTGTAATTGTGTAAGAGAGCTAATAGGCGATAAAGATTGGGTAAAAAGGGAATGAAGGATAGTTTTGTAGGCATAACAAATTAAAAAAAATGGAACATAATTAGCTAAGACGGTAAATTAACTGTATCCAACCAAAGTCTCCGGTTATAGAAGTGGGACATTGGTATTGAACTTCTATTTTGGTGGAATACATCGAGAACCTCTTAAACTTGACAGCATATTTCATTTAGACACTCGAACTAAGGCTTGATCAAGTTGAGCACCTGAACACATGATTTTTTTTTTGGGATAAGGTGAAGTATTATTGATAAAAAGTGTACCAAGAAGATACACAGAGTACAAAACAGGGCATACAGCACCTACAGAGAGCACTCTATTACATCTTTCCCAACAAATCCAAAAATTCCAGCTACCGGACCATACTATCTAGTAAACACCTATTACACATTTACACCAAAAAAAAATTATGCAGACAAAAAATTTCGAGACTAGCAATGTTTTTCTTTTTATTCTCAAAACTGACACTGTTTCTTTCTGCCCCAATGGTCAAGAAAATGCATAGGGGAATGGTCCTCCAAAGCTGCTTCTGGGTCTTTGATATCTTTTGCCCTTACCAACTATCAATTAAACTCCTAATATCTGAAGACATAGTCCAACTGACACCACAAAGATTCAGAAAGAGCTCCCAGCATTGCTTAGCAACTTTGCAGTGAATAAAGAGATGATTTACTGATTCCAAGCTTTTTTGATTTTGCACCGGGTGTCCGAGTCTCTTTGAGACCCGACTAATCCCGGGCGTGCACAGGCCCTCGGCAAGGAGTTTCCCGCAAGTGCACCACGGTTAATTCAGGTTTTACCCAGTCCGATGGCCCGCAGAAATTGTTTGCACCCGATGGGTTCTGATTCCAAGCTTTCTTCACATAGATAACATCTGCTGCTTAAGGAAAACCTCTTCTCTGTAGATTATCTTGAGTTAAACAAGCTTCTCTGATGGCAACCCATCCAAAATACGCCACTTTGGGAGGTGCTTTAGTTCTCCATAGCATTCTCCATGGCCAAGTCATCACATAATGCTTAGATTGTTTTTGGAGAAGAGTGTAACCACTCTTGACAGAATACTTCATGTCATTGCTAGCTGTCCATACCATGGCATCCTCTTTATCTTTTCAACCACCACTGTCTCCGGTATTTGAAATAATTGTCCAACTTCTTCCAACTCCCAATCATGAAAATCTCTCCTAAAATTTAGCTGCCATCCACTAGGAGAATAAAATTCAGAAACAGTCCCTTCTTTATTGGTGGGGCAGTTGTACGAGGTAGGGAATCTAATCTACAAACTTACATCCCCCATCCACACATCAGTCTAAAATTTGATTCTGACACCATTGCCCAGCTTCAGATTAGTGTATTGTTGAAATTGGTTCCATAATCTACTGATGTTACTCCAAATACCACCTTTTGAAGAACTTTGACACATAGTCACATAGGGAGACACCAACCATCTCTCTTAACGTATTTGGCGTTTACCAACTCCTTCCAAGTGCTTACTTTTCCATCATTGTACCTCCACAACCATTTATATAGTAGGCTTTTATTGTGTAAACTCAAGTCAGCGACCCCCATGCCTCCTCCCTTCTTATCGGTCATCACCTTATGCCATTTGACAAGATGAATCTTTCTTTTCTCCGCATTTCCTTCCCATAAAAAGTTACTCCTAATGGTGTTCAATTTCTTTTCCAACTCCACAAGCAACTGAAACAGAGACATCAGATAGGTTGGAATCCCATCCAATACACTACTTATCAAAGTGAGTCTACCTCCAAGAGATAGATACTGCTTTTTACATGGAGTTAACTTGCTAGAGCACCTATCCAGGTCTCAAATAAGTAGTAGGAATCTGCTCCACGTTACAGCACATTATTTCAGCTATTTCATCTATGCAATGATCTGCATTAATGTTGTATAAGCTGCTCTTTGCTAGGTTTACTCTCAATCCTGTCACAGCTTCAAAAATTAGGAGAACCCCTCTAAGATACAGGAATTGTTCTTTATTTGCTTCACAGAACAGAAGGGTATCATCTGCATACAGAATATGGAATATATTACAGTTTACTCCATTTCTTCTACCAATATGCAAGCCCCTAACCCAGCCCAGATGCTCTGATTTTACCAGCATTCTACTAAATACTTCCATGACCAGAACAAATAAATATGGGGACAAAGGGTCACCCTGCCTTAACCCACTTGAAGATCTGAAATAACCTTGGGGATTATCATTTATGACCATTGATAGTCTTACACCGGAAATACAGAAATAAATCCATCTCAACCATTTTTCACCAAAGTTCATCTCTCATGATATTCAATAAACATGATAATGCCTTTCCCAGATCCAGTTTGCAAAGCAACCCTTGCTTTTTATGTCTGAGCATAAATTCGACACACTCATTGCAACCATAGAAGCATCAACTATCTGTCTTCCCTTAATGAAAGCATTCTGATTATTAGAAACTAATTTCCCTATCACCATCTTCAGTCTTTCTGCTAGTAATTTTGCAATAATCTTCCCTGAACACATGATAAAGTGTTCCTATTAAACACTTTAGGGGCTCAATCCTTTGACAAGCTTCTGCACGTGTTCTAAAGCGCCCATTACGTGGATAAGTTAACCACTTAATATAAGCCACCTCCTTTAATTATACATATCATATATAAACTTTTGTTATAACAGACAAAACAAAACCCTAACAAAGAACCCAATTAATTAAAAATAATACCCGTTCGTTAAACAAAAGACATGCTTCGCTAAAAAAGAAATCAAGAGCCATTTTCTCAAAATCACCCCAAAAAAGAAAACCAAGTGTCTAATAGGAACACTTTATTGTGTGTTCAGATGCTCAATTGGATCAGGCCTTAGTTCAAGTGTCTAAATGAAATATGCCGACAAGTTTGAGGGGTTGTCGATGTATTCTGCCTTCTACTTTTACACTATAGAATCTCACATGATGTTAAAGCCAGATGAACCTATTTAGACATACCTCATAAAGATTAATTCATTTGTACTGAGGCAAATTCAATCAGGTCATAGAGGATGAAGTATTGGCAATACCATTTGTCCTAGGATTTTCGACTATTCTTTTCTTCAATGCCCGACTTTGAAAACCTTTGTCTAAGGACCTGCAGAACTTCCTCTATTTTTACTCCTCTAAGAGAAAGCAAAACCATGGCATGATACAAGACATCTGCCATCTCTGAGGCAGTCCGTCCTTTATCCTCATTTTCTTCCAGAGTTCGGCATAACTCGTCAGCCTCCTCCCTGCAAGAAATGAAGAAAATTGTAATAGCCGTCAGGCCCAATTTAATACCACAAATATACATGCCATAAGGGAGTAGGAAAAGCTATTTTTCTGAAGATCAGTCAATGATAAGATCAAGTATGTCAAGCAAGATACCGAATTTTGGAGCAAAGCAGCCTGTCATCAAGCAGCAATCGCTTTGTCCATGAGGGTTTTCCACTTGAAGAACTAGATGTTTCTGCTTTCCTTTCGTTGATTGTAGATTCTAATGCATATAAAGTCGTCATAGCCAGCTCATTTTTCTCAACCTAGCACAACTAACACATCTTAGGCAGGTGGAGATAGACCATTTTTCAGTAGAAAAAGCTGAACTATTTTGTTTAATTCATGAGATGATGAAAATATTTAAAACAAAGAAGTCAAAGAATGCGATGAACCTCAGGATTTTTCAGGATTCCGTCAACTGATGTGTAATAACATGTCTCTGACCCCGTGTGGCATGTTGGACCATCAGGCTTCCCAAGATATATTATCTGGTAGGAAGTGTTGTTCATTCTTTTAGTAAAAAGGTAAATGCAATCACAAGCATTCTAGTTTAATTATCAAAAGGGATTCAAGAAACTTACAGAATCACGATCACAATCAAGAAAGACATCAAAAACATTGATAAAATTATTGGAGGTCTCTCCTTTTGTCCATAAAGATGAACGTGACCGGCTATAAAATGTTGCTTTACGTGATGAGATGGTTGTTGACAGAGCTTCTCTGTTAGCAAACCCTTGCATTAATACCGCTCCTGTATCAACATTTTGGGCAATTGCAACTGCCAGGCCTTTGTCGTCCCACTTGACATTATCTAGTAAGAAATCAACCTGAAGTACTGTTATCAGACGAGAGACAACAAGAGGCAAGGGAAAGCGATATGAAATGTTCATCCTTCCACAACAATATATAGAAGACATTTCAACTAGCCTTTGCTGGGAAGGTCTTGCATAATTCAAAGAGCACGACATTGTCCGTCACCAGAAGTACAGCATAACCCATCAGTGGCTAAGTGCAACAAATAAAAAAACACTTGAAGAGAGATCAAAGTGACAGATGAGAAGCTCATCGATTTTTTTCTACTTTGCTAGCTTCTCTTTTCCAGGGTGTAAAATACTGGCACAGTGCACATTGTAGGCACCTAACTATGTCGATATGTGTTCTAAAGAAGAACATTGTTGTCTAATGTTTCTAACTAAATTATGATGTGCAACTAGCATCCGAATGTAGCTCAATAATGAACGAATATTGGGCCTCGATGAACACTTAAGAGAGAACAAAATGATCCTTATTATGTCTTACCAACAAATTAACTACAAAATCATTCAATAGACAAGCTATACATAGATAATGGTAAACCAAGAAACCAAAACTTGTGGCTTCTGTATCTACTGAATATCAAAATAGAAATCTTGCAAATATTGCTTCAGTAAAGAACGCAAAAAACAAAAACAAAAAAACATGATAAATATTAGCACGTTGTTGCAGGCATACCTTTGCTCCAAGACTGATATCTTCATGTGATTTTTTCATACATGCCCCTACATTATATCGTTTGAAGGACTGAGTGCCGCTTGAACGAATATGATTGATTCTAGGGAAAACTTTCAGGGGTCGAAAGCAAGGAGAGTAAGAAATTGTCATTTTAAGATCTGATTACCAAGGGCGGCTCTAGGGTAAGGCAAATGAAGCCCTTTACTAAAAGGTAAGTTTTATAAAGCAGTGGTTAGCAGTGGTTAGGCCTGCAATGCTGTATGGGATCGAGTGTTAGTCGATTAAGAACTCACACACCCAGAAGATGAAAGTAGCAGAGATGAGGATGTTGAGGTGGATGTGCGGGCATACAAGGATGGATAAGATTAGAAATGAATACATTAGAGAGAAGGTGGGTGTGGCCTCCAGACAGGACAAGATGCGAGAAGCAAGACTCAGATGGTTCGGGCACATTCGGAGGAGGAGCACCGATGCACCGGTGAGAAGGTGTGAGCGACTGGCTGTGGTAGGCATGAGAAGAGGTAGAGGAAGACCTAAGAAGTATTGGGGAGAGGTGATAAGGCATGACTTAGCGCGTCTTAGGATTGCTGAGGACATGGCCCTTGATAGGGGATTGTGGAAGTCGAACATTAAAGTTGTAGGTTAGGGGGAAGTTGTGGATAATTCCACAACGCACTAGAGTGATATTAGCTAGTTAGGAGGTAATCGTAGGAGGTTATTGATCAGTACATGGAGCTATTTATTGGATATTAGTATACCTTTCATCTATTTCCTATTTCGTATTTCCTATATTTCTTATGGTGCTGCTACTTTATTATTTTGTGTTATGTTGTTATTTTATGTTATTTTTAGTATGAGTTTATTGACAGTACTAATGCATCATTTTTTTTGTTGATGTCTTGAGCCGAGGGTCTCCTGGAAACAGCCTCTCTGCCCCCTGGGTAGGGGTAAGGCCTGCGTACATATTACCCTCCCCAGACCCCACTTGTGGGATTATACTGGGTGGTTGTTGTTGTTGTTGTTGTTGTTGCCTTAGGCCCCAAATAATTAAGGCCCCAAATAATTAAGAATAACAACTATATTATTATATAATATATATTTTATAATATATTTATATAATTATTAATAAAAGGTTTAATTTAATAACTTTTAATATTTGGTAGACGTAAGATTGAGTAAGTTAATTGGATAAAAAAAATTTACTAAATTAAATAATATATTTATCTTCTCATTAATTTTATTTTCTTCCTTTATGTATAGTTGTTTTTTATGGTTCTCACGATTTTACTTTTTTAATTTCAACTCAAATTTTCTAAATTAACTATTCTTTTTTGTCACATTTCATTGATCCACACACTAGAAAGCAAGTTTTTTTGTGTTTCATCCCGAGACAAATGTCGCAAGATTCAAAACACGACAGATAATGGGTTCACCCATTACCATTTTCATTTAGGGAAAGATCAATTCAATATCATACGATATGCGTCTAACTCATATATCATGAGTTGCACTCTCACCACTATATTAAAGTCACGTAGTTTTTTTTGTATCTCAATATAACATGGATTTCGTAAAAGACGTTTCACGATCTTTTTAATATATTTTGATTTTAGGCCACCAATTTTGTTGAGCCTCCCTTATTGACGATCAACAATTATTTCTAGACTATGGTCCCACCATGAACGTACAGTTCAACCAATTTTATTCACATTTGGTAACTGAATGACACACTCACTATATTTAATGTTCTTGTCATTATTGTCTTATATTAAATGAGACTCTATAAATTTGATTGAGAATATCACGTGTGAACAAATGGCTCTCATAGGAGACTAGTAAAGCCTTGATTTACGTTTCCTAATTTTTTAATAACGAATTTTAAAATTTTATTTCAAATGAGGCAATATTAATGTTTGTAGAAAAAAATAAAAATTACAAAAATTGTAAAAAGAAAAATAAAAACAAAAGAAAGGTGTATACTCTTTTAACAATAAAATATTTTAAAACTTTGAATCAAACTACTTAAATCTTTATATTATTAAATATATTTTTTACAACAATATCAAATGTAACATATTGTAAATACATGTCTAACATCTTATTTATTTAAATTATTATTTTCTAATATAAATAATAATATTACTATGTGAAGTTGAAAACTTTATATTATTTAAGAATATATAGTATAAACAATAAGTATTAAAAAAATGGCAAGATTAATATTTTTGCATATATGTGTATAGGTACTAATAAAAAAAGTACGGCCTCTTATTAAAATTTGGCTTTAGGCCACCAATTTTAAGGAGCCGCCCTTGCTGATGACACTCGGAAATCAAGTCCTGAAAAACAGTATCACATGATTTGTACAATAACAACTTCAGATGAAGGTATATATCATTTTAACACAAAATTACATAGACTTATTTACTCCAAAATTTGAGGAGAACAGCAAGTCAAGCAAATTAGGCCCAAGTTTCGAGCTACACATTTTTACCAATACAACATTATTCAGAAAATACAGAGAGCTTAAGCATTGACACTTTAACATGAGATACTTAAAGCGCAGAATAAACACAAAAAGATAAAACTTTTGAGAGAAAATTTGACGCTACCTGATGTTAACTGCCTTTGAATAGCCTTCAAAACTAACACAAATTGCAATGGCGGCTCTAGGGTAAGGTAGGCGACATCCTTGCCTTAGCCCCCAAATGTTTAAGATCGGTCTTAAAAGTCAAACTACAATAATCATTGGTGCCCCAAATTTTTAATTTCTCCTCAATTCAATATTGTTTTATTGTTATAAATAATAAAAGAACAAGAGCAGGGGAATTCTTATTGAATTTTGGGATAATTTACAATGGGGTAAGACCCATTTATTTATAGGGAAAAAATGACTTAGTCACAAAGTAAAACTCTCCACAAGATAGACATTCACTTAAATAGAATTATATTCTTAACACTCCCCCTTGAATGTCTACTCAATTAAGTAATGTACCTCATTAAAACCTTAACTAAAATAAAACTCAATGGGAAAAAAATCTAGAAAAGGAAAAAGAGTACAAATATCTAATAATACGCCTTTTGGTTGCCTCGTAAAAACCTCGCAAGGAAAATACAGTGGGACAAAACCTTGTAAGTGAAAAATAGTGCAACGCGCATTAACTCTTCCTGACAAGAGCATCAATTCACATCCTTAAGCCTTCGCATCTCGATCTTGTACACTAGCTTCTTGAAGGTTGACGTTGGTAGAGATTTTGTGAACAAGTTAGTCATATTTTCACTTGAACGAATCTGTTGCACATTAATATCACCATTCTTTTGAAGATCATGTGTGAAAAATAACTTTGGTGAAATGTGTTTTGTCCTATCTCCTTTTATGAATCCTCCCTTCAATAGAGCTATGCATGCTACATTGTCTTCATACAAAATTGTGGATAACTTATCACATTTCACACCACATTTGTCTCGAATAAGATGTATTATAGACCTCAACCACACACACTCTCGACTTGCTTCATGAATAGCAATTATCTCAGCATGATTAGATGAAGTAGCCACAATTGATTGCTTAGTCGATCGCCACGATATGGCAGGTCCTCCACAGGTAAATACATAATCTGTTTGAGATCGAGCCTTATGGGGGTCAGATAAATACCCAGCATCAACATAACCAACAAGATCGGGACTGTAATTATTGCCATAAAATAAGCCCATATCGGTAGTACCTTTTAGATACTGCAACATGTGTTTGATCCCACTCCAATGTCTCCTTGTGGGAGCAGAGTTATATCTTGCGAAGACATTAACTGAAAAAGTTATGTCGGGCCTTGTAGTATTGGCAAGATACATTAATGCACCAATTGCACTAAGATATGGTACTTTAGGACCAAGTAGCTCTCCATTCTCTTCTTGAGGTCGGAATGGATCCTTGTTCACATCAAGTGATCGAACAACCATCGGAGTACTTAATGGATGTGCCCCATCCATGTAAAACCGTTTCAGTACCTTTTCTATGTAGGTAGATTAATGAACAAAAATTCCGTTTGCCAAGACGTAATTTTGTCTTTCCGAGATCTTTCATCTCGAATTCATTCTTTAAATAATCAATTGCCTTTTGGAGTTGTATATGAGTTCCAATAAGGTTTATGTCATCAACATATATGGCAAGTACAACAAATTTCGATGTTATTTTCTTTATGAAAACACATGGGCAAATGGCATTGTCACACCTCCTTTTTCCGCACATAAGGTAATGTACCACTGTTTAATATTACACCCCGAGAAGGGGTATAATAATGATCAGTGAAGGAGTTTTTCCACTTAAAGGACAGTCGGAACGGGATCAATTTATTTAATTTTTCGGAGTCGCCACTTGGAAAAATAATGGTGTCCCAAGTCACCGGTTAATCCCGAACCGAGGAATTTTATGACTCTGTATTACAGTCTGCGAAATCAGAAACCTGGATAAGGAATTCTATTAATCCGGGAGAAGGTGTTAGGCACTCCCGTATTCCGTGGTTTTAGCATGGTCGCTCAACTGCTATTTTTGTTTTTATCTGATTTCTTTATATGTTCCAACTATGTGCTGTTATGTTCCACTTTTCAATTTTTAGAAGAATTGCGACGTCACGAAAACACATTTCGAGTCACACCGCAACCGGTACGCCTGTGACTTTAATGTATTTCGGTTTCGCCGAGAGTAAGATTTGGGTCACATAAATGCACACCCGTATTTAGGTATTAAAGACGTACCTAAAAGAATTTATCGTGTTGTTACCTTTGGGAAAAGACCGTGAAATTAGCTAAACGGTCCTTCCGAGTCTAAGAATTATATTACCCTTTATTTGAGGGCCCCGCGATTGTGTATTTTTGCTTGGCGAGGCTCGTCTCATTATTTTTAAAGGTCATACCTAGAATAGCTAGATTTTCTATTGTTTCGTTTTTGTATCAAAAAGGAAAGAAAGTCCTAATTGATATTATTAAGAAAATTGCCTTAGTCTACCAATTAAACATTGATGGTCCTAATACCATTTTAACCTATTATCTAAAGAACCCCAATTTATACACTTGGATTTCAATATTTCGGCGCTGGGCCTAAACAGAAAAGGCAAACTGGTCATACTAATTTACAATGAATCTAACATGGTGTATCAACCCTTATTCAAATAGCATGCGTGAAGCAACATGTATCAGTTTTGTTTTGAATGAACTGAACCTATTCTATGTCAAATTCTTCATGGACTAACTATTGCATTTTTTGTACCGTGAATTATGCCTCTTAATAACCAGTGAAATTTCTAATTCTCACTACCAAAAAAGACGTTCAGTGAGACCTTCTAGTTGAGATAAAGCTAATTTTATTATATTAACCACCTTACACAAGCCTATTAAACTAATTACTTATCTAAATTCAAGGATTCAATTCAAATTAACTGATTGTTAAGCATAAGCAAATTACTTTTATTTTTTGTCTTTATTAACTATTAACACTACCTATTTCCGATTCAATCTAAATGGTAACATTTGATTTAACACTTAAACATGTTTTTATTAATATGAAACTAAGTCAAAAATTTAATTCACAATGAAGCCAAACAAAACAGCTAAGAACTATCTAATTAATAATGACAGTGATTGAGGACTTGTAATAACAGTCCAAACGTCTCTCCTAATATTAAGGACGAACAGTCCAATTATGAGTTACAAAAATCCAATTAGACGCCTGGACATAACTACAATATACAATTCTCAAGTTTGAACAAATCAACCCAAATTCAATATAGTATGGTGGATATGAATTAACTTGGCGGATTTGAAATAACACAAAGCATGGCCAGATTTGCATTATTCTCATTCAAATAAATCAAAGGTTTATACCATTCGATTAAGTGGTAACTGGCAATAACAAGCAAATGGGAGAAAATGGATCTCTTTCCCTACTGAATGAACAATCAGTATCTATCACATGATTACAGACTATATAATTGCGGGGATAAATTAATTCATGTCTTGCCGGTTCAAATGAATTATACAACCAGGATAAACCTAACAAAACTCAATTATAAATTCCACATTACTACCTAATTGTTCATAGGATTACATTAAATCAAACACCTTAAATATCCAATATTATTCATAAAGCAGACAGAATAAAAATAGAAAGAAAAGGAAAGGAAATAATTAGAAAGTCTATATTCCTTCTTCACAACATTATTCCTCGAGTTCAATTTACAGCCAAGGGTTACAAGACAATGTACCTGGAAGATGAAATCAAAAGGAAAGCATGTCAATGGTTTACAACAATCAACAGCAGCAACAAAACCACCCAGATTCAACAACGACAAATGATGATAACTACTTGAAAAGCTCTTGCAACCTTAGGAATCAATACAAAGCTTTCCAATAGAACAATAGCCTTGTCAGCTTCTCAGTTGTGTATACCAGTGTATAACATATTTTTTTTTTCACTCAATGCTCTCAAAGTTCTCCTAATACTCTAAATCTCTCTGTTTGTGTGTCTGTTTTCTCCCCTTCCAGAATCCCTCCAGATCTCTTTTATTGACAAAACTAAACCATTTTAACTTTCAAATTATTCCTCCCCCCATGTGTCTTCTGATCATCCAGCTCTTAAGAGCACTTAACAGACTTAAAACATAATATTTTGGCCCTGATATTCTTCGACTTCCCACTCTCAAAACAAACAATAGTGTGCTCCCCCACTTGAATCCACTGACAAATCCCTTTTCATTATAGAACTGTTTTATTAAACTATATCAATGCCATGCTGAATCAGGCATGCCTGATTATCACATGGCTTCCATTTGGTTCAAATAGTTTTAGGTTCAATTATAACTATCAACCAAGGCAATTTCTAATCAAATTCACATTCAAGTTCACTGCCCTATCATTCTATCAATCGAACTTATGCGAAACTACATGACGACATTCAATCAGTCGATTATAACATGTATCGATAACAATCAATCGCAACAACAATGATTCAAGCAATTCTCGGCCAATGCTAGAAAAATACAAAGCTAAATATTCGACGATATTAATCGAGACGAATCTACAACATTCAAACAACAATCAGAAACACACAAATTGACCAAATAAAGGTCTTTGATAGAAGAATAGAAAAATAGAAAATTAAAAAAAAATATCCGAGAAAATCAACAATGAACGAAACTACAAAAACGATTAAACTAAACTGACGAGTATGAATAAACGAGAACAGAAAAGGAGAAGAAATACCTCAATTTTTCAAGCTAAATCTTAACTCGTCCGGTTGACAATTTGACTCGAACTTTTGAGGTCCAAACGGACTTTAATCAAGTGTTCTTGACTAAGAACACCTGACTAAAGTCGATTGCGACCTCAAATTCTTTGTGTTCTTCTAGGGCTCGTTCAATCGAATTGAAATTCGACGAACTCTACTATGATTCGAACAAAACTAATATGGGATTTGGGGTTAGGGTAGCCTGTTGGTTCAATGGTGTTGATTTGGGGTTAAACACATGACCTAGTGTTTGGGGTCGATTTCTTAGATCTAATGTTTGAACGGCTCTGTGAAGATTTGAAGAAATCTAAAGGTGGGTTCAGACTGAGGGAGATTGGGTGGTTCGGGGATGTAAGTTTGGTGACCGGCGGCGTTGTTGCCGCCGGGTTTCAGGCGAAAGAGGAAAGGGGCGGCGACTAGGGTTTTTCTTCGTTTTTGAGGGAGATGAAGAATTGTGAAGGGTTAGGGTGAGAAATGAGACGGGTCTGGGTGTTTTTGGGGCTGTGGTATATTGATTTGAGATGATTAATGTACGTCGTTGGATCAACATGAATCAACGATCAGGATTAACCAATGAGAGAGAAACGGGGTCGTTTGGTGAAAGTTGGGGGCCGGATCGGTTCAGGGAATGGGCTGGGGCCGGGTACCGGGTTGGGCGACAGGATCTCAGCCGTTCGATCAACAAGGATCAATGGCTGTGATGGAGACGCCTTAAACGGGTTATTTGGCTTGGGTTTGGAGACCAACTGGACTGGATCCGTGGAATTTTGGTCTGGGCCTTTTGAATTTTGACTTTATTTTGGGCCCAATCCCATTTCCTTCTCTTATTTTCAACCCTTTTTTTTTCTTCTTTTATATTTCAACAAAATTCCTAATTACATTATAAAACAACATTAACTTATCAAATGTATTAACTAGCGTCCAACAACAATTGAACAACATAATTAAATACTAAAAAAGATAAATTAAAATCACACAATTGGACAATAAATGGTAAAAATGCAAAAAATACATTATTTTGTGATTTTTTCATTTTCGTAAAATAAACTTAACTATTTTTAAGTACGAAATTAATCCTAAAAGTATAAATGCAACATATTTTGTATTTTTATATTAATTTAAACAAATAGACATGGACACACAAACACAAACAATAAGAAAAAGAACATATAATCCACAAATATTGCAAACAAACACAAAAACTCTTTTATTTTTGAAATTTTGGGAGTAATTCTCATGTAGGGCAAAAATCACGTGCTCACAGCTGCCCCTCTTTGCGCAGAAACATGAAGAGTTTTCGTGCAAAGATAAGTGAGCGGATACGAGCGATTTTTTGCCCGTCTGAGCACTCCGTATGAAGCATTTTTTTTTGAAAAGTTTGACCGAACCTTTGCTTCAGAAGATCTCCTACATATCACTGGCTAAAAGGGAATCACGTCAATGTAGTTCGGGAAGTTTTGGTAGCTGGGACTACCATGACTGCTGTGATCTTGTTGTTACTGTTGTTGCTGCTGTTGCTGCTGCTTAACTGATCTCCTTGTTACACCGTGATAAATGAAAAATAAGAAGCTAGACTAAATTACAGCATTGCGAAATCTTATCTATCTCTTCATCTTGACTTTCCCCTGCTCCTTGCTGTCTTGCGGGCCTTGATGTTTCTTCACATGCTTCTTCTCTTCTGACGATTGTTATTGCGGCCTATCTTGATTGCCGAATTCTGACCGTTGGTCTCTTCCTTGTGATCTTCGAACTATTTTCTTTCGAAGTCTGAATCTATCTTTTCTGATCCTTGTTGCTTTCCTTCCGATTATGAACTTGGATTCATGCTGGGGATTTCCGTTACATTCTGTCACTTTCCGATGGTTCACTTTCCTTATCAATCTTAGAAAATGAGACGTCGTTCTGCTTTTCTGCTGGGCTTTTGACTTTATCGGCACACTCTAATCATAAATCGCCACTCCATTCTTCAGGCGAGCTCCCTGACTTCAACTCATAAACTTCGAAACTAAATCGTCGCTCCATTCTTCAGGCGGGCTCCCTGACTTCAACTACAACTTCAAAACTAAATCGCCACTCCATTCTTCAGGCGGGCTCCCTGACTTTAATTACAACTTCAAAACTAAATCGCCAATCCATTCTTTAGGCGGGCTCCCTGACTTCAACTACAACTTCAAAATAAATCGCCACTCCATTCTTCAGGCGGGCTCCCTCACTTCAACTACAACTTCAAAATAAAATCTCCACTCCATTCTTCAGGCGGGCTCCCTGACTTCAATTACAATTTCAAAACTAAATCGCCCCTCCATTCTTCAGGCGGGCTCCCCGACTTCAATTACAACTTCAAAACTAAATCGCCACTCCATTCTTCAGGCGGGCTCCCTGACTTCAACTACAACTTCAAAACTAAATCGCCACTCCATTCTTCAGGCGGGCTCCCTGACTTCAACTACAACTTCAAAACTTAAATCGCCACTCCATTCTTCAGGCGGGCTCCTTGACTTCAATTACAACTTCAAAACTAAATCGCCACTCCATTCTTCAGGCGGGCTCCCTGACTTCAACTACAACTTCCAAACTTAAATCGCCACTCCATTCTTCAGGCGGGCTCCCTGACTTCAACTACAACTTCAAAATTAAATCGCCACTCCATTCTTCAGGCGGGCTCCTTGACTTCAACTACAACTTCAAAATTAAATCGCCACTCCATTCTTCAGGCGGGCTCCCTGACTTCAACTAAAACTTCAAAATTAAATCGCCACTCCATTCTTCAGGCGGGCTCCCTGACTTCAACTGCAACTCCATTCTTCAGGCGGGCTCCCTGACTTCAACTACAACTTCAAAATAAATCACCACTCCATTCTTCAGGCGGGCCCCCTGACTTTAATTACAACTTCAAAACTAAATCGCCACTCCATTCTTCAGGCGGGCTCCCTGACTTCAACTACAACTTTGAAATTAAATCGCCATTCCATTCTTCAGGCGGGCTCCCTGACTTTAATTACAACTTCAAAATAAATCGCCACCCCATTCTTCAGGCGGGCTACCTGACTTCAACTACAACTTCAAAATAAATCGCCACTCCATTCTTCAGGCGGGCTCCCTGACTTCAATTTGCAACTCACTAATTTCATCCCATCCTTATCGCCTTCCTTTGCTTTTCTGTACCATTTTCTTCTTCCTGCATCGCCTCTTGGGCCACCTTTTCTTCTGGATTATCTTGTCTTGGAATTGCTTTCTCCCTGGGTCGTGTTACTTTTCCTTTGGCTGCTGGGGATATCTTTGGAACTGTTTATTCACCTACTGGAGATGATGCTGCTGGGGGAATCTCGGAGTTAGTGTTTCATTTTTCCAACAACTGCTGGGGATGATACCAGGCTCAAAGATCACCCCCTCGTGTTGTCTGGCCTCTCTCAACACTATTCTGCTCGGAACTGGCATTTCGCGAGATCTCATTGTCCTTATCCACTGGGTATTTGTTTTCAAGAAAATTTTCGCAATGGGAGAAAATTTTATGCCCCCGTTTGATGACCTTCTACGTGGCATGCTTTTCCGCCGACGAACCCTCTTTTCCTGCTTTAAATCAAAGAAAAATTGTTAGTTTCAAAACATCGTGAGTGGTCATGCTGCTCTTGCTGGGGCAATTTTTCTTTTCTCTTTCAGCTGCTTGGCCTCCCTCGAACTTTTGGGGATGACGTTGACATTTGCTGGGGATGGTGCTCTTTCCACATATGGTCTCTCATCTCTCCCTTTTATTCCAACCTTCAGTTTGATCCGACCCTTTTAGTCGATGATCTATTGTGAGAAATCATCTTTCGGATGTGTAATATGTGTCCATCGTACTCCATAATTCCTGTGAACCTTCCAATCAACCTGTCGTTCCAATCTTCATATCGGAACGACTTTTGCCTTATTGCCTCGTTCCACGCCTATTCATCTTCATTGTACCGCTTTGGGAGACTTGGTAGTAAACTTTGAAAAAGTCACTTTTCGAAAACAAAAGAAGAGAAAAATGATAGATAAAGAATGCTGACCGCGAATGACAAAAGAAAGGGAAAATTTTTCTGAACTCAAAGCTAGGAAAAACTTATCTGAATGTGTAACTGATCCAATGGTTATGCCGCGCCTTTGAGATTAATCTACCCAGTCTATTTATGTCAATCACTTTCTGATGGCCGCGTTTTGCTAGAAGCAAACGAATGTCCCAACCTTGTCTCATGCAGACACCTGGTAACCATCTCGCCTTGTCACCTCACAGTGCCCTTTCAAAGGGTTTTCACTAATGAGATTCTCTCATTTCTCTCGACCTCCCGTCGCCTTAGGGTGCCTGTAAAGGTTTTCACCGTAAGACTCTCTCATTTTATTTCTCTTAGCTTTCTTCGCCTTAAGGTGCCCGCGAGGGTTTTCACCGTTAAGGCTCTCTCATTTTGCTTTCTTTCCAGGCTGGGGTATTACCCACGAGATTCCCTCTAAAGCATTATCCCTTTTTCGGCTTGTGCATCCTGGATTCAATCGAGGATCGGAGTGCCGCTCTTGGCTTTCATTCGCATGACTTGGCATTTCTCAAATATTGATCGAGAGGTCTTTTTCGGTCATTAATGTGGTTTTTGTGCGCTAGGCTAGAGAAAAGGTGTCACGACCCGGATTTTCCCCTAACATCAGGATCGTGATGGCGCCTACTCGTGGTAGCTAGGCAAGCCACTGTATTCATACTATCCTGTTTTTAACACAATTTTAATTAAATAAATGCGGAATACTTTATCGAAATAGAAATAACTAATTACAAGATGAAAATCATACTGAAATCCTCTACCCAAGACGTGGAGTCACCAACTCACGAACTACTATGGAATACTACACATAAAAGTCTGAAGGAAATATAACATAATTATGTTTGTCTCGGAACAAAGAGACTACAGCTAATAACATAATTAAAGAGAGAGACGCCGGGCCTGCGGACGCAAGCTACCTCGGTCTCAAATATGATCAACTCCCACGCAATCGATTTACTGCTGCTGCTGCTCCTGATCGTAACCTGGACCTGTGCAAAAACGCACAGAAGTGTAATATCAGCACAACCGACCCCATGTGCTGGTAAGTGCCTGGCCTATCCCGGCGAAGTAGTGACAAGCCTAGGACCAGATACTCACATAAACCTGTGCAATTCAATATATATATGTGTACTACAAAATAACAAGAAATAATCAAGTATTAACACAGTAAGGAATATCTTAAAGAATTCAACAATTAACCACAGTTAATAATTTCATAAGGAAAAACCAAGTATAATGTAAACACAAGTAATATCACTTCAAGAAATAGCAAGCAGTTGCACGGCATCACCCTTCGTGCTTTTACTCTCATCCTCACCAAATAAACAAATAAAGTACACGGCATCACCCTTCGTGCTTTTACTCTCATCCTCGCCAAATAAACAAATAAAGTACACGGCATCACCCTTCGTGCTTTTACTCTCATCCTCACATCCATAGTACGGCATGATCCTTCGTACATGGTTCAATAACAGGCACGGCATGATCCTTCGTGCATAATCAATAAATAAACATGGCACAGCATTAACCTTCGTGCATAAATAAATAAACATGGCACGGCATTAACCTTCGTGCATAAATAAATAAACATGGCACGACATCACCCTTCGTGCATTATCACTCTTCCTCACCCAAATAACAATCACAGTTAAGGGCAAAGAAAGAAACAACAATTCATAAACCGTCCCATCAAGGGCAATCAATAATTATCTTCACAACAAGTCCCAACAAGGGAAAACAATAACAATTCATCTGTAATATATCTCAAAATAATCATTTTCCAACGACTCACGGTCATACTAGACGCCAGTGTATGGATGCTCGTCACCACAGCCCATACACCGCACTCGATCACATAACACATAACACATAATCCTATTCCTCAAGCTAGGATAGAACAAACACTTACCTCGAATGCTTATTAACAATTCACTCCGTGGAAATGTCTTTTTCTTTCAACTTGGCTCCAATCCAACCGTATCTATACATAATTGATTTAATATCATCAATTTTACTCAACAAACTAATTCTTAAGACCAAATACAACTTTTACAACATTCTGCCCGGAATAGTAAATTTCAACCCCGGGCCCACATGGTCGGAATTCGGGGTTAGGACCAAAATTCGGTTACCCATCCCCCACGAGTTCATGTATGTGATTTGTTTCAAAATCGGACCTCAATTCGAGGTCCAATTCCCCAATTTATGAAAAACCCTATTTTCTAACAAAAACAAGAATTCTACCATGAAAATCATTGATTTCTTATGAAAAACATGTTTTATGATGTTAGGAATTGAAAGAATTAAGTAAAAAGTGACTTACAATCGTTTTGATGAAGAAGAAATCCTTGAAAATCGCAAATGGGTGTTTTGGTTTTGTAAAATGTGAAGAAATGACTGAAATTCGTGTTTTTCAGGTCTCTGTGTTCGCATTTGCGAACAATTGCGAACCCCGACCAATTTCTGGAGTTTGAAAAATAAGCTAAGGCTGGGAAGTTCGCATTTGCGAACATTAGTTCGCATTTGCGAACACTGGCAGTCAAAGGGATGTTCGCATTTGCGAACCAGTGTTCGCATTTGCGAACACATGCTGTATAAGGCAGTGTTCGCATTTGCGAACAATGGTTCGCATTTGCGAACCAAGTCATTTTGGGGAATATTCGCATTTGCGAACAGTTGTTCGCATTTGCGAACATAAGCAGGCACTGGGGACCTTCGCAAATGCGAACAATTGTTCGCATTTGCGAACAAGGCTGGGCCAAAGGGGGCTTCGCATTTGCGATAAAGGTTCGCATTTGCGAGCCTGTCCCCTTCGCAATTGCGAGAAATACTTCGCAATTGCGAAGCCAACAACTGGGTGAAAAACCAGCTGTTCAAAAATTCAGAATTTCATCCAACGGCTTATCAAATCTTTACCCGAGCCCCCCGGGCTCCAAACCAAACATGTACACAACCTCGAAAACACATTATGGACTTGTTCGTGCGATCATATCGCCAATATCACTTCGTTTTAATCAAATCGAGCCTCAAACTCATGATTTTCATACTTTTGATTTTCAAAACTTCTTAACTTGGAACTCGAGGTCCAAAACATCTCAAACGACATCCAAATGTCACCAAACTTTACAGAAATCACATATATAATATTTAAGACTTGTACCGGGCGTCGGAACCAAAATACGAGCCCGATACCAAGGTCAATTAATTTATTTCCTTTAATAATTACATCAAAAACAATTTCACATAAAAATTCATAACTTGGGCTCTAGGCCTCAGAATTCGACTTCGGACACATGTCCAAGTCCCATATTTTCCTACGGACCTCTCGGGACCATCCAATCTCGGGTCCGGATCCGTTTACCAAAAATGTTGACCGAAGTCAACCATATCAATATTAATATCATTTTTATCCAAATTTCTCATAGAATTCATATTTTCTATCACAAAATCTTTCCGGCTACATGCTCGGATTGTGCACGTAAATCGAGGCAACATAGAATGAGGTTTTCAAGGCCTCGGAAGCTCGAAATGATTAATTAAATAAGTGATGACCCTTTGGGTCGTCACAGTTCAATACCTGGGTACAACATCAATTAGTGAAAGTCTGCACTCAAATCAGCCCCTTGGGCTTAGCACTCTTTAATAATTTCCATCAGGGTATCTGGTCAATAAGGAAAATAACACATGTATGCCAGTAATGTATGAGTGCTAAATGTCATGCCACATAGTACAAGTAAAGTCAATGAATGAATACAATGCAATGCACATAACGATGTGGCGTACAACCAGATACATGAAAAACTGGATGCACGGCTGATAAGCTAGGCGGCAAAGCTAATCTGTAAGCCACCCCTCCCACTCTGTCTAGGATCTCAAATGGACCAATATACCTAGGGCTGAGCTTGCCCTTCTTTCCGAACCTCATCACGCCCTTCATAGGCGACAACCGGAGCAATACTCGTTCACCAACCATGAAATCTACATCTCGAACCTTGCGATCCGCATAAGTCTTTTGCCTAGGCTGAGCTGAACGCAATCTCTCCTGAATAGTCTTGACCTTATCTAAGGCCTCCTGAACTAAGTCTGTACCCAACAACCGAGCCTCTCCCGGTTCAAACCATCCGACTGGTGGTCGACATCGCCTACCATACAACACCTCATACGGAGCCATCCGGATGCTAGATTGGTAACTATTATTGTAGGCAAACTCTGCTAATGGTAGAAACTGGTCCCACGAGCCTCCGAAATCAATAACACGGGCTTGAAGCATGTCCTCAAGAATCTGAATAGTCATCTCGGACTGGCCATCCGTCTGAGGATGAAATGATGTACTCAACTGAACCTGGGTGCCTAACTCCTGCTGGACCGCTCTCCAGAACCGCGAGGTAAACTGCGTTCCCCGATCAGAGATAATAGATACTGGCACCCCATGGAGACGAACAATCTCCCTAATGTAAACCTACGCTAACCTCTCCGACGAGTAGGAGACAGATACTGGAATAAAGTGTGCTGATTTGGTCAGCCTATCAACAATGACCCAAATAGCATCAAATTTCCTCCGAGTCAAAGGAAGTCCAGTAACGAAGTCCATAGTGATCCGCTCCCATTTCCACTCGGGAATTTCAATCCTATGGAACACACCACCAGGTCTCTGGTGCTCATATTTCACCTGCTGACAATTTAGACACCGAGCGACATACGCAACGATATCTTTCTTCATCCTACGCCACCAGTAGTGTTGCCGCAAGTCCTGGTACATCTTCGCGGCGCACAGGTGAATAGGATACCGCGAGCTGTGGGCCTCCGCTAAGATCAACTCTCTAATCCCCTCAATGTTGTGCACACAAACTCGCCCCTGCAATCTCAATACTCCGTCATCATCTAGGTTTACCTGTGTGGCACCTCCCCGCTGTACTGTATCTCTCAACTCACGCAAATGAGGATCATCAAATTGCCTCTCACGGATACGCTCTAGTAAAGAAGAACGAGCGACCGTGCAGGCTAACACTCTGCTAGGCTCAGAAATGTCTAATCTCACGAACCGGTTGGCTAAGGCATGGACATCTAGAGCTAATGGTCTCTGATTGACCGGAATATATGCAAGACTACCCATGCTGGCATACTTTCTACTCAATGCATCGGCCACCACATTGGCCTTACCTGGGTGATATAATATAGTAACATCATAGTCTTTTAGAAACTCTAACCATCTCCGCTGTCGTAGATTCAACTCCTTCTGTTTGAACAAGTACTGTAGGCTTTTGTGATCAGTGTACACCTCACATGTCACACCATATAGATAATGCCTCCGGATCTTTAAGGCATGAACCACTGCTGCTAACTCAAGATCATGAACTGGATAATTCTTCTCATGTATCTTTAACCGCCTCGAAGCATAAGCGATAACCTTACCATCCTGCATCAATACCGCTCCAAGCCATGTACGAGATGCGTCACAATAAACCGTATAAGGCACTGTACCTGTAGGTAGTACCAACACCGGTGCGGTGGTCGAGCGCGTCTCGAGCTTCGAAAGCTTGCCTCGCACTCCCTCGACCACCGAAGCCGGACACCCTCCGGGTCAACTCTGGTCATCGGGCTGCAATGAAGAAAGCCCCTATGCAAAATGACGGTAGTAACCTGCTAATCCCGAGAAACTCCGGATCTCAGTCACTGAAGCTGGTCGAGGCCAGTGCGGGTCGCCTCGATCTTCTTTGGGTCTACTCGAATACCTTCCACCGATACAATGTGACCCGGAAATGCTACCGAACTCAACCCGAACTCACATTTAGAAAATTTGGCATATAGGTGGTTATCTTTCAGAGACTGAAGAACCACTCTGAGGTGCTGCTCGTGCTCTTCCTGGCTGCGGGAGTACACCAGGATGTCATCTATGAAGACTATCACGAACGGATCTAAGTAAGGCCTGAATACCCGATTCATCAACTCCATGAATGCTTGCTGGGGCATTGGTCAACCCGAAGGACATGACCAAGAACTCATAATGCCCATATCTAGAGCGAAAAGGTGTCTTAGGAATGTCAGCCGCCCTGATCTTCAGCTGATGGTAGCCTGACCTCAAGTCTATCTTAGAGAATACCCTCGCTCACTGGAGTTGGTCAAACAAATCATCAATTCTCGGCAGTGGATATTTATTTTTGATAGTCACCTTGTTTAACTGCCGGTAATCAATACACATCCGCATCGAGCCATCCTTCTTCTTTACAAATAATACAGGTGCTCCCCAGGGGGAAACACTGGGCCTGATAAAGCCCTTCTCAAGAAGATCCTGCAACCGATCTTTCAACTCTTTTAGTTCCGGCGGGGCCATACGATAGGGTGGAATAGAGATGGGCTGAGTGCCCGGTGCCAGATCAATACAGAAATCAATATCCCTGTCGGGTGGCATGCCCGGCAGGTCTGAAGGAAAAACCTCCGGAAACTCCCGTGCAATAGGGACCGACTCAATGGAAGGAACTTCTGCGCCGGAATCACGAACATAAGCCAGATAAGCTAGACACCCCTTCTCGACCATACGTCGATCCTTAACATAGGAAATAACAGTGCGAACGGAGTGGCTTGAGGTACCCTTCCACTCTAATCGGGGTGATTCTGGCAAGGCTAAGGTGACAGTCTTAGCATGACAATCAAGAATAGCATGGTATGGGGACAACCGGTCCATCCCCAATATGACATCAAAATCTACCATATCCAAGAGCAACAGATCAACACGGGTCTCGAGACCCCCAAATATAACTACGCACGAACGATGCACCCGATCGACTACAATAGAGTCACCCATTGGCGTAGCCACATAAACTGGAATATCCAGAGCATAGCTGGGCACGGCCAAATATGGTGTGAAGTAGGAAGACACATAGGAATATGTAGATCCGGGGTCAAATAATACTGAAGCACCTCGCCACACAAAAGAATGGTACCTGTAATCACGACGTACGATGCCTCTGCCTGCGGCACTGGCCGGTAAAGCATAGAATCGGGGATCCGCACCTCCCTTCCTGAGCTGCGTCTCTGGGACGACCATCAGCCGGCTGACCTCTACCTGCTGGCTGGACGGTCTCCACCTCTACGGTCTCCACCTCCACCTCTAAAATCTCTACCCCCGCCTCGGGCTGGCTGGGCAGGTGAGGGTCAGCTGGGGCCTCGAATCATAGGACGAGGACCTCGGCTGCCGAGAGTTGCCCGCTGCTAGAGGGCAATTCCGATAAAATGACTCGGGTCACCACAACCGTAGCAACTCTTGGGCTGATAGGGCTGCTGGCCCCGACGACTCGAATGGCCTCCACGAACACTCCGAAGAGGCCGAGCATTAATAGGAGACCGGTCCGAATAATGCCCCGAACACCACGATCACCGGGTCCACCCTGTGAAGCTCGAAGGGCGGAATGAAAAGGCACGGAGGGACCGGCCTCTATCAAAGGATTCTGTGCTACCAGAGGAAGAAGCACCAAACCTACCCGAATGACGAGGCCTCTTATCCGAAGAATAACCGCCTCCTCTAGCGAGAGCCATCTCAACTCTGCGTGCTGCATTGGCTGCCTTCTGAAATGATATGTCACTCCCCACGCCCATAGCCATCTGGAGTCTAATCGACTGATTAAGCCCATCTATAAATCCGCGGACCCTCTCCCGCTCCGTGGGAAGTATCACTACTGCATGACGAGCCAAGTCGATAAATCTCGTCTCATACTGTGTAATTGTCATAGTGCCCTGATGGAGGCGCTCAAACTGCCTCCGAAGTACATCCCGCTGAGTAGGAGGGAGAAACTTCTCCATAAATAGTTCCGCAAACTGGTCCCATGATAAAGCTGGGGACCCTGCTGGTCGAGTCAAGCAATAATCTCTCCACCAAGTCTTGGCGGATCCTGCAAGTCTGAAGGTACAGAAGTCAACTCCGTTTGTCTCCACAATCCCCATAGTCTTGAGAATCTCATGGCAACTGAATAAGAAGTCCCGAGGATCCTCCGATGCGGCTCCACTGAATGTAGTGGTAAATAGCTTGGAGAACCGATCAAGCCTCCATAACGAATCAGAAGTCATGGCCGCTCCATCACCGGCATGAGATGTGGTACCTGACTGAGTGGCCACAGCTGGCTGAATTACTGGTGCCTGAGGCTGAGGAGCTACTGGCTCCGGAGTATGAGCAATAGGAGTCTGGGCCCCCCCTCCAGCCTGAAAAGTGGCTGGGGCAACTGATAATAGACCCGCTCTGGCAATGCTGTCCATGAATCCCGCTATTCTGACCAAAGCATCCCGGAGATCCGGGGTAAATAAAGCCTCTCCTGGGACCTGAGCTGGGCCCACTGGAGCTGCTGGAACCGGAACCTCCTCGTCAATCTCAATATGAGGCTCCACCTCTGGGGTAGCTGCCTGGGGCTGAGTTCTACCCCTACCACGGCCTCTGATACGGCCTTGGCCCCTGCCCCTCACGGGAGCTGCCTGGGGCTCGGGCTGCTGGTCAGCGGACGAAGAAGCGCGTGTCCTCACCATCTGCGAAAGGACAGAATAGAAATCCAATCAGTAATTGAGGAACAAGTCGCACGACAAGAAAGAACAAATGAGAGACTCTTTCCTAACTCAATAGACTCTGGAGGACAAGTACGGACGTCTCCGTACCTACCTCTCAAACTCTACTAAGCTTGTTCGTGAGTGGTGAGACCTATGTAACCTAGAGCTCCTGATACCAACTTGTCACGACCCGGATTTTCCCCAACATCGGGATCGTGATGGCGCCTACTCGTGGTAGCTAGGCAAGCCACTGTATTCATACTATCCTATTTTTAACACGATTGTAATTAAATAAATGCGGAATACTTTATCGAAATAGAAATAACAATTCATAAGGTGAAAATCATACTGAAATCCTCTACCCAAGACGTGGAGTCACCAACTCACAAACTACTATGGAATACTACACATAAAAGTCTGAAGGAAATATAACATAATTCTGTTTGTCTCGGAACAAAGAGACCACAGCTAATAACATAAATAAAGAAAGAGACGCCGGGCCTGCGGACGTCTGCAAGCTACCTCGGTCTCAAATATGATCAACTCCCACGAAATCGATTTACTGCTGCTGTTGCTCCTGATCGTAACCTGGACCTGTGCAAAAACGCACAGAAGTGTAGTATCAGCACAACCGACCCCATGTGCTGGTAAGTGCATGGCCTATCCCGGCGAAGTAGTGACAAGCCTAGGACCAGACACTCACATAAACCTGTGCAATTCAATATATATATGTGTACTACAAAATAACAAGAAATAATCAAGTATTAACACAGTAATGAATATCTTAAAGAATTCAACAATTAACCACGGTTAATAATTTCACAAGGAAAAACCAAGTATAATGTAAACACAAGTAATATCACTTCAAGAAATAGCAAGCAGTTGCACGGCATCACCCTTCGTGCTTTTACTCTCATCCTTACCAAATAAACAAATAAAGTACACGGCATCACCCTTCGTGCTTTTACTCTCATCCTCACCAAATAAACAAATAAAGTACATGGCATCACCCTTCGTGCTTTTACTCTCATACTCACATCCATAGTACGGCATGATCCTTCGTACATGGTTCAATAACAGGGCACGGCATGATCCTTCGTGCATAATCAATAAATAACAGGCACGACATGATCCTTCGTGCATAATCAATAAATAAACATGGCACGGCATTAACCTTCGTGCATAAATAAATAAACATGGCACGGCATCACCGTTCGTGCATTATCACTCTTCCTCACCCAAATAACAATCACAGTTAAGGGCAAAGAAAGAAACAGTAATTCATAAACCGTCCCATCAAGGGCAATCAATAATTATCTTCACAACAAGTCCCAACAAGGGAAAGCAATAACAATTCATCTATAATATATCTCAAAATAATCATTTTCCAACGACTCACGGTCATACTAGATGCCAGTGTATGGATGCTCGTCACCACAGCCCATACACCGCACTCGATCACATAACACATAACACGTAATCCTATTCCCTCAAGCTAGGATAGAACAAACACTTACCTCGAATGCTTATGAACAATTCAATCCGTGGAAATGTCTTTTTCTTTCAACTTGGCTCCAATCCAATCGTATCTATACACAATTGATTTAATATCATCAATTTTACTCAACAAACTAATTCTTAAGACCAAATACAACTTTTACAACATTCTGCCCGGAATAGTGAATTTCAACCCCGGGCCCACATGGTCGGAATTCGGGGTTAGGACCAAAATCCGGTTACCCATCCCCCACGAGTTCATGTATATGATTTGTTTCAAAATCGGACCTCAATTCGAGGTCCAATTCCCCAATTTATGAAAAACCCTATTTTCTAACAAAAACAAGAATTCTACCATGAAAATCATTGATTTCTTATGAAAAACATGTTTTATGATGTTAGGAATTGAAAGAATTAAGTAAAAAGTGACTTACAATCGTTTTGATGAAGAAGAAATCCTTGAAGAATCGCAAATGGGTGTTTTGGTTTTGTAAAATGTGAAGAAATGAGTGAAATTCGTGTTTTTTAGGTATGTGTGTTCGCATTTGCGAACATGGGTTCGCAATTGTGAAAAATAAGCTAAGGCTGGGAAGTTCGCATTTGCGAACATTTGTTCGCATTTGCGATCACTGGCAGACAAAGGGGTGTTCGCATTTGCGAACCGGTGTTCGCATTTGCGAACACAGGCTGTATAAGGCAGTGTTCGCATTTGCGAACAATGGTTCACATTTGCGAACCAAGTCATTATGGGGAATATTCGCATTTGCGAACAGTTGTTCGCATTTGCGAACATAAGCAGGCACTGGGGACCTTCGCAAATGCGAACAATTGTTCGCATTTGCGAACAAGGCTGGGCCAAAAGGGGCTTCGCATTTGCGATAAAAGTTCGCATTTGCGAGCTTGTCCCCTTCGCAATTGCGAGAAATTCTTCGCAATTGCGAAGCCAACAGCTGGGTGAAAAACCAGCAGTTCAAAAATTCAGAATTTCATCCAACGACCTATCAAATCTTTACCCGAGCCCCCGGGCTCCAAACCAAACATGTACATAACCTCAAAAACACATTATGGACTTGTTCGTGCGATCACATCGCCAATATCACTTCGTTTTAATCAAATCAAGCCTCAAACTCATGATTTTCATACTTTTGATTTTTCAAAACTTCTTAACTTGGAACTCAAGGTCCAAAACATCTCAAACGACATCCAAATGTCACCAAACTTTACAGAAATCACATATATAATATTTAAGACTTGTACCGGGCGTCGGAACCAAAATACGAGCCCGATACCAAGGTCAATTAATTTATTTCCTTTAATAATTACATCAAAAACAATTTCACATAAAAATTCATAACTTGGGCTCTAGGCCTCGGAATTCGACTCCGGACGCATGTCCAAGTCCCATATTTTCCTACGGACCTCTCGGGACCATCCAATCTCGGGTCCGGATCCGTTTACCAAAAATGTTGACCGAAGTCAACCATATCAATATTAATATCATTTTATCCAAATTTCTAATATAATTCATATTTTCTATCACAAAATCTTTCCGGCTACATGCTCGGATTGTGCACGTAAATCGAGGCAACATAGAATGAGGTTTTCAAGGCCTCAGGAAGCTCGAAATGATTAATTAAATAAGTGATGACCCTTTGGGTCGTCACAAAAGGGATTTAACCTCAACGGGTAGCTTATTACAACTTTCGGAATCCACACTATCTTTTCAAACGAAACAATGACTTCTGCCCCAGTTTTGTTGCTTGGGGAATCTTTGATTTTTTTTTTAATTATAATCGAGCCGTGTGGCGCCTACGTATCCTTCTTGAGGAATCAGGTAGAACGTAGTTCACTTTTCTTGTGTTTTTTTTTCTTTGTTTCTTTTTCTATTTTGTTATACATCTTCCTTGAGGATTCCAAAAGAGGGTATACGAAAGAATAATTAAGGCTCAAAGGGGAAAACAAGGGTTAAAGTGTTTGGGTAGTAGAAAAATTGCCTCTGTCATCTCATTCTCCGAAAAATGCCAAATACACACAAACGAAACCAAACGTTGACAAATACATTAAAGAATTACACGTAATATCTCTTGACTGCATCGAAATTGATAGCCATATCGGTGCACCTTCCTTCAATATCAGTTAGACATAGAGCGCCGTTGGATAATACTCTAGTCACAACAAATGGTCCCTGCCAATTTGGAGCGAACTTGCCTTTCGCTTCGGCCCGATATGGTAGAACTCTCTTCAGCACATGCTGTCCCACTTCAAATTTCCTGGGACGTACCTTCTTGTTATATGCTCTCGCCATTCTCTTTTGATACAATTGGCCATGACATACTGCTGTCAATCTCTTTTCATCGATCAAGCTCAATTGCTCCAATCGTGTTTTGACCCACTCATCATCGTCAATCTCAGCTTCAGCGACAATTCGGAGGGATGGAATTTCAACTTCTGCTGGTATTACTGCTTCAGTCCCGTACACCAACAAGTAAGGAGTTGCGCCTACCGAAGTCCGGATGGTAGTGCGATAACCCAACAGTGCGAATGGTAACTTTTCATGCCATTGCCTAGACCCTTCTACCATCTTCCTCAATATCTTCTTAATATTCTTGTTTGCTGCCTCAACCGCGCCATTTGCTTTGGGATGATATGGTGTGGAATTTCGGTGTGTAATCTTGAACTATTGACATACCTCTTTCATCAATCCGCTGTTAAGATTGGCACCGTTATCTGTGATGATCATCTTTGGAATTCCAAACCTGCAGATGATGTGGGAATGTACGAAGTCCACCACCGCCTTCTTGGTCACCGATTTGAAGGTTTTGGCCTCCACCCATTTGGTAAAATAGTCGATCGTTACCAGAATGAACCTATGACCATTGGAAGCCGCAGGTTCTATAGGTCCAATAACATTCATACCCCATGCAACAAACGGCCATAGTGCTGACATTGTATGCAATTCAGTCGGTGGAGAATGAATCAAATCTCCGTGTATCTGACACTGATGGCATCTTCGCATGAAACTTATACAATCACGCTCCATAGTGAGCCGGTAATATCCTGCTCGAAGAATCTTCTTTGCCAATACATATCCGCTCATGTGTGGTCCACAAACTCCAGAGTGTATATCTGTCATCACTGTTGTGGCTTGACTTGCATCTATACATCTCAACAATCCCAAATCCGGGGTTCTCTTGTATAGCACCCCTCCACTAAGGAAAAATCCGTTCGCCAATCGCCGAATAGCTCTCTTTTGATCTCCGGTTGCCTGCTCTGGGTATATTCCTAACCTGAGGTATTCCTTGACATCATGAAACCATGGCTCACCATCCATCTCTTGTTCTATCATATTGCAATAAGCATGTTGATTCCGGATCTGAATGTGAAACGGATCGACACGAACCTTGTCCGGGATATGTAACATCGATGCCAATGTAGCCAAAGCATCGGCAACCTCATTATGCATCCTTGGGATATGCCTGAATTCTACTGATCGAAAACGCTTGGTCAGATCATGCAAACATTGACGATACGGGATAAACTTCAAATCTCTGGTTTCCCATTCTCCCTGAATCAGATGTACTAGAAGGTCCGAGTCTCCCAAGACCAAGACATCCTGTACATCCATGTCTACCGCTAATCGTAACCCTAAGATGCATGCCTCGTACTCAGCCATATTGTTGGTACAATGAAAACGCAGTTGAGCAGTAACAGAATAATGATGTCCCGTTTCAGAGATAAGCACAGCCTCTATTCCGACTCCTTTTGCGTTCGCCGCTCCATCGAAGAAAAGCTTCCACCCTGGATCCTCGGTTAACTCTAACCCATCAATTTGCAATACTTATTCGTATGGAAAATACGTCCTCAAAGGTTCGTATCCGTCATCCATAGGATTCTCCGCTAAGTGATCGGCTAGGGCTTGAGCTTTCATAGCCGTCCTTGTCACATATATGATGTCGAATTCTATAAGCAGTATTTGCCATTTTGCTAACCTCCCTGTAGGCATAGGCTTCTGGAAAATATACTTAATGGATCCAAACGTGAAATGAGGTAAGTAGTGTAAGAAGACAAATAATGTTTCAGCTTTTGGGCTACCCAAGTTAAAGCACAACAGGTCTTCTCCAAATGAGTGTATTTGACCTCGTGGATCGTGAACTTCTTACTGAGATAGTAAATGGCCCGTTCCTTTCTGCCAGTAAGATCATGCTGCCCCAGTATGCAGTCGAACGAATTCTCCAAAACCGTTAGATAAAGAATCAGGGGTCTACCCGGTTCAGGCGGAACTAGTACGGGTGGGTTTGACGGATACCCTTTGATTTGGTCAAACGCTTCCTGACATTCTGTCGTCCATTCTATCGTAGTGTCTTTCTTCAACAGACGGAATATGGGTTCACAGGTTGCTGTAAGCTGAGCAATAAACCTACTGATGTAATTTAACCTTCCCAACAAACTCATTACCTCTATTTTATTCTTTGGCGGGGGTAACTCCTGGATGGACTTGATTTTGGATGGGTCCAACTCAATGCCCCGTCGGCTGACGATGAATCCTAGCAACTTTCCTGATGGAACTCCGAATGCGCATTTGGCTGGATTGAGCTTGATGTCATATCTTCGAAGTCTTTGAAAGAACTTCCTGAGGTCGGCAATGTGGTCTTCTCGACGTCTAGATTTTATAATCACATCATCCACGTACACTTCAATTTCCTTGTGTATCATGTCATGGAATACCGTAGTCATCGCCCTCATGTATGTTGCCCCTGTGTTCTTCAAACCGAACGGCATCACCCACTAGCAATAAGTCCCCCACGGTATGATAAAAGCCATCTTTTCTGCGCCTTCTTCATCCATCAAGATCTGATGATATCCCGCGTAGCAGTCCACAAAGGATCCGATTTCACGTCCGGCGCAATTATCAATCAGGATATGGATATTGGGAAGCGGGAAATTATCCTTAGGGCTCGCCTTGTTGAGATTGCGGTAGTCCACGCATACTCTAATCTTTCCGTCTTTCTTTGGCACCGGTACTACGTTAGCCAAACCATTCAGGGTATCGAGTGACACGAATGACTTTCGCCTGCAACTGATTGGTCACTTCCTCCTTGATCTTTACACTCATCTCCGTCTTAAATTTTTGCAATTTTTGTTTGACGGGCGGGCATGCCGGGTCAGTAGGTAATTTGTGGACCACTAGGTCAGTGCTGAGTCCTAGCATGTCGTCGTACGACCATGCGAAAATGTCTTTAAACTCCATGAGTGTTTTGATCAATTCTTCTTTCAGGTTGGGTTCAATATGGACACTTATTCCGGTTTCTTTGACGTCATCTGTGTCCCCCAGATTAACAGCCTCAGTATCATTTAAATTTGGTTTGGGTTTTTCCTCGAAGTGACTTAATTCTTCACCGATTTCTTCTACGGCTTCATCATCGCCGTATTCCGATTCACTCTCGTCACCTCTTATTCCATGCGTTATTATTTCCAAACCCGATTGACTTTCTAGACTGGGTTGATTAATCTTTAAGCACGCCATATCATTAAGATTAGTTGAAAGAAAGCTGTTCAGAAAAGTAAAAAGAAGTAAAATAAACAAAATTAGAAACGAAAGGAACAAAATTTCATTAATGGGAACAGTACAAGGAAAAACAAGCTTGCGAACTCAAATAAAAAATGAACTGAAACAAACGGATTTTACTTCGGGGACAATCCCAACACAAAATTTCGAAAGAAAACAATCCAAAACAAACTACCAAGACTCCTTCCGGACAGGGAGAGGAGTAGCCTTCCAATTATTCAACTTTGCTTTCTATCCCACAAACTGTATATCGGCATGGCTGGATCCTTCGCCATCCTCTAGCATGCATACATCCGCGAATAGGTCCTCGAACTTTCTTAAGAACTCTTCGTCTGGCCTAACCATAGGACTGGGAACCTTTGTCGTCGGATGTCCTCTTACTCCAGACCTGACAAAAGATCGGGAAAGGCGCGGAACAGGCTCCGGGAGCACCCATGTCTTCTGCTTATTCCTCTTGGCTCGCTGGATGTCCTCTGATGTTGGCTTGAATCCCAAGCCGAAGGTTCCCACATTTTCGACCACGGATACCGGTTGTATGATTCCTTGCAGAGATGCACCTAAACCTTTGCCGGGTACGAAACCGTTTCTCAGCATTTCATGAGCCACCATGACGTCTGCGGTAATTATTCTGTCATTGGGAATGCATTCCCCTTCCGGAACTCGGTTGGCGGATACCACATCGCAGATCTGGTATACCCATGGCCCAACATCCTTCTTCTGTCTCAACAAAGGGGACGATGGTGCCTGGTTGTAGATTATTCTCTCCATGGACTACGATCTCCTATTGGTCCCATTCAAATTTGACTAGTTGGTGTAGGCTGGATGGAACTGCTTTTGCGGCATGGATCCACGGTCGCCCTATCAGAAGGTTATATGAAACTACCATGTCCAGCACCTGGACTTCCATGGTGAACTCCACTGGTCCGATTGTCAAGATTAACTATGTCCCCGACCGATGCCTTGCCTCCTCCATCAAACCCTCGGACACATATGCTGTTCTTGCGTATCCTGCCGACATCCACTTTCAACTTGTGTAGTGTAGAGAGATGACAAATGTTCTCACTGGACCCATTGTCGACCAGGACTTTGCTGACCACCTGTCACACCTCCTTTTTACGCACCCGCGAGGGCACGAGGGAGTTTTTCCAATTAAAGGACAATCGAGACGGGATCAATTTATTAAATTCAGAGTCGCCACTTGGGAAAATAATGGTGTCCCAAGTCACCGGTTTGATCCCGAACCGAGGAAATTTATTACTTTGTAATATAGTCTGCGAAACTAGAAAACTGGATAAGGAACTCTGTTAACCCGGGAGAAGGTGTTAGGCACTCCCGGATTCCGTGGTTTTAGCACGGTCGCTCAACTGCACTTTTTGCTTTTATCTGATTTCTTTATATATTTTAACTATGTATTTTTAATGATCCGCTTTTATTTGTTAGAAGAATTGCGACGTCACGAAAACACTTTTCGAGTCACACCGCAACCAGTACGCTTGTGACTTTAATGTATTTCAGTTTCGCCGAGAGTAAGATTTGGGTCACATAAATGCGCACCCGTACTTAGGAAAATAATTTACTTACAAGTCGTGCCTAAAGAGTCTATCATCTTTAATAACTTTGGGAAAGGACCGTGAAATTCACTAAATGGTCCTTCCAAGTCTAGGTTTTATAACAACTAATTTGAGGGCCCCGCAATTATATATTTCTGTGCGGCGAGGCTCGTCTCATTTTTATTTAAGGTCAAACTAACGTGACTATGATTTTTCTACTTAATGGGTCTCTAATAATAAAGGTCCTAATTTATTATTATTAAGAAATGTCATAGCCCATCAATTAAACATTAACGGGCCAAGTGTCATTTTAACCTTAGGTCCAAGGAACTCAATTTATACATGCTAGGTTAATTCTTTTCCAATTGCGGGGCCTGAGACAGGCCCAAAAAATAATGGCAGAACAGGCCATACATTAATTCGCTTGAGTAAAACAGTATACTTATTTTTATTTGAACAAATTAAACTTATTACCAAATTAAATTCTCATGAGCTAACTGTTGTATTTTATGAGGACCAATTGTGAATTAATCTAATTAATAAGAGTCAAATCTCTACCCTTTCATTGTCGTAACCAGCTAACAGTGAAGCCTTTGAGTCGAGGTGAAGCTGATTTGCAATCGTTTCATATAGCCCCTATTTTATTAACAATTTAGAGTTTATAATCCTAAGAGAAGTATGTATGACTCTACATTCGAACATTGGTTATAATAACATATTTTTGTGTGAGTCATTATCTAGACATTTGATGCTCTCTTTGACAATCAGCGACGAAGTAATCACATTTAACTGCTCAAAATGCACTTGTTTCGAATCTGTTTTGTATTACTAAAAAATTACACTAGAACCTTTAACTAGTGATATAACTTCCAGGAATACGACTGCACATAAGCATGCTACTTCAATACACCTAACAGTCAACACTTGAAACAATATTATTCGTAGTCCAGTATTAATAAGAGTTGTGTTTGAACTATCTTATCTAATATCAAATACAAGTTCATTCATGATGAGTCTGTCTCTTTAACATTACAAATATTAAATGAAAACAAAGGCATTCCATTGTAGAATATCATCACACTTGATTCTGCAAAGCAATACATATGCAATTATCGAACTTCCTATTGCCGGGGGGTAGAGTATACCTGGAAATTGGCAAAAATGGAGAAGTAAGAGATCAGCTATAGCAGTGATAGCAATAGTAGCAGTGAACAACAGCCAGCAAAACACAACAGCAAACAGCCAACAGACACTCAGCAAACCAGTAGTAGTCCAACACCGCCACACTCAGTGAACCAGATACAACACTCAGCAACAAACGACCCAGAAATAATCAGACACCACCACACTCAGTGAACCAGTAGCCAAACTTTGACACCAAAACAACAACCAATGAAACAGTGACCAGAAATCAAATGGCAACTCAAGAAGAATAAAAAACTCTCCCTATGTTTCCTCTAATGTCTCTGTAGGTATCAATGCCTGTAGGTTTCAGAATTATCTCCCCAAATCCAGTGTCTAAGCCTATGTGTATATCAATGTTTCAGACTGCTCTCTAAGAGTCTATGTGTGTATGAAATGTTTCGGACTGCCCTCTAAGAGTCTCTCTGTGTATCCCCCTATGTGTATGTTTTGAATATCAAAATGAATCCCCGGAAAAACCTTAAAGGCAGACTTATAGAATAACAGAAACCAAAAAAAAACTAAGTTCAATGGAACAATAGTTGTTTTCAATCTTTTCTATCACTGTATTTCCTAGAGCATTTCTCCAAAATGCTCTCTATCACTGTTTTTGCTCTCCAGGTATGACCCCCTTTCAAGTCTGCCTATCACTGTATTTATATTTGAACCCCTCCCCACCCTAGATGGTCAGAAAAACTCCACTCAAACCCTTGCCCATCCCTGCTCTGCCAGCCCATTATCCCCTCTGTTTTCCCACTTAAACTTGTCTAAACATGGGGTTTTATGTTTAAAATTCCCTAAGTGCAGAGCCTGGTGGGATGCCCTGCTGTAATAGCAAGTTCCACTAGTTTAACTCATGGGCAAGGTAGTTTTAAAACCTAAGGAATGTTAATTCTGTTAATCTTTACTTTAAAATTAGCAAACTCCAGATTCTAATCCAACTGTAGTCCTAATGTGCTCTAATACTTCATTGGTTACACCCTTCGACCTTAACTAACAACAACTATATCCAATTCAATCTTAATTACACAAACAGTTCAAAAGAAAGGACCTCTCGATTCAATCAATGATTTGTAGTGTCCAATTCTGCCCTAAAAATGCTAATAAACCAAGCCTACGAGACTAATCGACCACATTGATTAGTCGACGACAAAATACATAATTGATAACAAATGAGCGACCTACAGTTTGATTCCATATATTTCAGGCAGAACCAAGGAACCAATCAAATATGAATTAAATGCTTGACGACCTTAATCGAAACTAATACCTATCCTATGACAAGCACATTCGAACAAATAAAACAGAATACTGATTGACCAAATAAAAGGTCGGATTGGAGAAGAAGAAAAAAAATTTTCAAAGCAGAAAGACAAAAATACTCACACAATTAACAAACAAGTACGAAATTAAATATAGCTAGAAGAAAGAAAAGGGTATATACCGTGATAGAACAATTCAGAACTCGATCAGACCCCGGACCAGCTTGTATTCAAAGTGTTTGAAGCCTTGGACCTTAATCGGGGTATTCTCAGTTGAGAATACCTAGATTAAGGTCCATTAGACCTCAAACATCTATATGTTTTAACCGAAAACAACCATCTCGGATTTTTAGGGTTCATAGGCTCAAATTTGGGGCTTGGGGCTTTGGGTTTGATTCGAGCAAAACCAAGGCCGGTGGGGGTATGAGGGAGATCACGGGAAGCTATGGTGTGATTTTGGTGAGGTTTGGCGTGGTTTGGGTCTTAACTCGAATCTTCAAATGAAGATTCGAGGAGTTCCGAGTGATTCGAGGAAAATGGTTCGTGGATATTGAATGGGGGAGTCGAGGTGGTCTTATTGTGTAAAAATGGGGGGCTTTGGTGACTGACCACCGCCGTAAGGCGATTTCCGGCGGTGGTGCACGGCGGGGGACGGTGGGGGCGAGATGCCTGGTCTCTGAAGCTTAGAGACGAAAGAGGGGGGGCTGGCGAGGGGGGCGGGGTATGAGATGAGCTTTATATATGAGATAGGAGATTAAATCCTGATCGTTGGATCATTTACGATCAACGACCAGGATCTCCTCACTTAAACTAAACGGTGTCGTGTGGTGTCATTTTAAGACCGGACCGGTCTTTGGAGTGAAACAAATCGGGTATCATGAAGTGATTAAGGCCGTTGGATGATGAGAATCCAACGGCCAGGATCAAACAATGGGGTGATTAATGTGATCCATCGGATCAACGCTGATCGACGGCTTGGATCTCTTCACTTAAAGCGGAACGACGTCGTTTGGGGTGTCTGTGAGAGACGGACTGGGCTAATGCAAGACTTGGGTTGACTGTCTCGTTTGGGCTCCAGATTTAGAAGCCCAAACGTAATTTTTAGCCCTTTCTTCTTTCCTTCTTTATAACAAAACCAACATCCTAATTAATTCATCATTAAAATAAAACCATAAGGATATTAATATTTAACCACAATGGACACATAATTAACAAAGAGAATAAAATCATATAATGGCAACAAAATAAAATACACCCTTATTATTTTGTGATTTTCCGTGTACTAGTTAATTCAAAATTTTTAAAAATAAGTTCCAAACTCTATTACATATATATATATATATATACATATACATATATATTTTTTTGTATTTTTCATTAATTTAATCAAATATGCATGCACACATAGATACGCATAATAAGAAAAATAATACCAAAATCCACAAATATTGCAAACAACGCAAAAACTCTTTTTTGAATCTTTTAGGAGTAATTCGTGTGAGGCAAAAATCACGTGCTCACAGTGATATTGTAGAAAACTACATGTGTGAAAAGATAGTGAGCAAATACGAGCGATTTTTGCCCGTTCGAGCACTCCGTGTGAAGTATTTCTAAAAAGATCTTGACCGAGCCTTTACTTCAGGAGGCCTCCTACATATCCTGGGCTAAACAGGAATGAGGTCGATGTAGTTCGGGAAGTTTTGGTAGCTGGGACTACCATGATTGCTGTGATCTTGCTGTTACTGCTGTTGTTGCTGTTGCTGCTGTTGCCACTGCTCAACCGATCTCCTTATTACACCGTGCTAAATGAAAAATAAGAAGCTAGACTAAGTTACAGTGTTGCAAATTCTTATCTATCTTTTCCACTTGATCTTGTCATGTTCCTTGCCATCCTGCTGGCTCTGATGTTTCTTCGTATGCTTCTTCTCTTCTGACAATTGTTATTTCGGCCTATCTTGATTGCCGAACTCCGACCATTGGTCCCTTCTTTGTGATCTTCGAACTATTCTCCTTCGAAGTCCGAACCCATCTTTCTGATCCTTGTTGCCTTCCTTTTGATTATGAACTTGGATTCATGCTGGGGATTTCCGTTATACTCTACCGCTTTCCTCAACCAACTTCCAAAATAAATCGCCACTCCATTCTTCAGGCGGGCTCCCTGACTTCTACTACTACTTCGAAATAAAATCGCCACTCCATTCTTCAGGCGGGCTCCCTGACTTCAACTACAACTTCACAATAAAATCGCCACTCCATTCTTCAGGCGAGCTCCCTGACTTCAACTACAACTTCGAAATAAAATCGCTACTCCATTCTTCAGGCGGGCTCCCTGACTTCTACTACAACTTCAAAATGAATCGCCACTCCATTCTTCGGGCGGGCTCCCGACTTCTACTACAACTTCAAAATAAAATCGCCACTCCATTCTTCGGGCGGGCTCTTCCGACTTCTACTACAACTTCAAAATAAAATCGCCACTCCATTCTTCGAGCGGGCTCCCGACTTCTACTACAACTTCAAAATAAATCACCGGTCCATTCTTCGGGCGGGCTCCACGACTTCTACTACAACTTCGAAATAAAATCGCCACTCCATTCTTCGGGCGGGCTCCCGACTTCCACTACAACTTCAAAATGAATCGCCACTCCATTCTTCGGGCGGGCTCCCCGACTTCTACTACAACTTCGAAATAAAATCGCCACTCCATTCTTCGGGCGGGCTCCCCGACTTCCACTACAACTTCAAAATAAATCGCCACTCCATTCTTCGGGCGGGCTCCCGACTTATACTACAACTTCAAAATAAATCGCCACTCCATTCTTCGGGCGGGCTCCCGACTTCTACTACAACTTCAAAATAAATCGCCACTCCATTCTTCAGGCGGGCTCCCTGACTTCTACTACAACTTCGAAATAAATCGCCACTCCATTCTTCAGGCGGGCTCCCCGACTTCTACTACAACTTCAAAATAAATCGCCACTCCATTCTTCAGGCGGGCTCCCTGACTTCTACTACAACTTCTAATTTCATCCCATCCTTATCGCCTTCCTTTGTTTTCCGTATCATTTTCTTCTTCCTGCATTGCCTCTTGGGCCACTTTTCTTCTGAATTACCTCGTCTTGGAATTGCTTTCCCCTGGGTCGTGTTACTTTTACTTTGGCTGCTGGAGATATCTTCGGACTTGTTTACTCACATGCTGGGGACGATGCTGCTGGGGAAGTATTCTTTATTTCCTTCACCCTCATTCTCTCTCGGACTTGCCGGGGGTTGAAATGTCATTAACTGAGGATCACCCTGGCGGGGGAACCCTTTTCCTCTTCCTTCTTCCCAGACCTCCTCTGGGATTACGCTTTGGCCTCCTTGAAAAGCTTATGGGATATGATGCTGCTGGGGGAATCTCAAAGTTAGTGTTTCATTTTCCAACGACTGTTGGGGATGATACCAGGCTCAAAGATCACCCCTCGTGTTGCCTGGCCTCTCTCAACACTATTCTGCTTGGAACGGGCATTTCCCGAAATCTCGTGTTGTTTTCTACCCTTATCTACTGGGTGTTTTGCTTTCAAGAAAATTTTCGCAATCGGAGAAAATTTTCTGCCCCAGTTTGATGACCTTCTACGTGGCATTGAGTGGTCGTGCCGCTCTTGTTGGGGCCATTTTCCTTTTCTCTTTCAGCCGCTTGGCCTCCCTCGAACTTTTGGGAGCGCCGTTGACACTTGCTGGGGATGATGCTCTTTCCACAGATGGTCTCTCATTTCTCCTTTTATTTCAACCTTTGGTTTGGTCCGACCCCTTCTCAGTCGGTGATTTGTCGTGAGAAATCATCTCCCGGACGTGCTATATGTGTCCATCATACTCCATAATTCCTGTGAACCTTCCAATCAACCTATCGTTCCAATCTTAATATCGGGACACCCTTTGCCTTATTGCCTCGTTCCACGCCTATTCATTTTCATTGTACCGCTTTGGGAGACTTGGTAGTAAGCTTTGAAAAATCGATTTTCGAAAACGAAAGAAAAGAAAAAGAATGATGACCGCAAATGACAAAAGAAAGGGAAAACTTTTCTGAACTCAAAAATAGGAAAAACTTATCTGAATGTGTGACTGATCCAATGGTTATGCCGCGCCTTTGAGATTAATCTACCCGGTCTATTCATGTCAATCACTTTCTGATGGCCGCGTTTTGCTAGAAGCACACGAATGTCCAAACCTTGTCTCATGCAGACACCTTGTAACTATCTCGCCTTGTCACCTCATAGTGCCTTTCGAAGGGTTTTCACTAATGAGATTCTCTCATTTCTCTCTATCTCCCGTCGCCTTAGGGTGCCCGTAATGGTTTTCACCGTAAGACTCTCTCATTTTATTTCTCTCAACTTTCTTCGCCTTAAGGTGCCCGCGAGGGTTTTCACCGTTAAGACTCTCTCATTTTCGCTTTCTTTCATTGCGGTGGGCTGTGGTATTATCCATAGAATTTCCTCTAAAGGGGCCATCCCTTTTCAGCTTGTAAGTCCTAAATTCAGTCGAGGATTGAAGCGTCATTCGTGGTTTCACTCGCATGACTTGGCATTTCTCAAATACTGATCGAGAGGTCTTTTTGTTTCATAATGTGGTTTCTGCGTGTGAGGCTAAAGAAAAAGGGGTTTAACCTCAACGGTTAGCTCATTACAACTCTCGGAATCCACACTATCTTTCAAACGAAACAATGACTTCTGCCCCAGTTTTGTTGCTTGGGGAATCTTTGATTTTTATTTTATTATGACCGAGCCGTGTGGCGCCTACATATCCTTCTTGAGGAATCAGGTCAAACGTAGTTCACTTTTTCTTGTGTCTTTTCTTTGTTTCTTTTTTTTTATTTTTATTTTGTTACACATCTTCCTTGGTGATCCCGAAAGAGGGTATATGAAAGAATTATTAAGGCTCAAAGGGGAAAACAAAGGTTAAAGTGTTTGGGTAGTAGAAAAATTGCCTCTGTCATTTCATTCTCCGAAAAATGCCAAAATACACACAAACGAAACCAATCGTTGACAAATACATTAAAGAATTACACATAATATCTCTTGACCGCATCGAAATTGATAGCCATATCAGTGCATCTTCCCTCAATATCAGGTTAGACATAGCGCGCCGTTGGATAATACCCTAGTCACAACAAACGGTCCCTGCAAATTTGGAGCGAACTTGCCTTTCGCTTCGGCCTGATGTGGTAGAACTCTCTTCAACACATGTTGTCCCACTTCAAATTTCCTGGGACGTACTTTCTTGTTATACGCTCTTGCCATTCTCTTTTGATACAATTGGCCATGACATACTGCTGTCAATCTCTTTTCATCGATCAAGCTCAATTGCTCTAATCGGGTTTTGACCCACTCATCATCGTTAATCTCAGCTTCAGCGACAATTTGGAGGGATGTAATTTCAACTTCTGCGGGTATTACTACTTCAATCCCGTACTCCAACAAGTAAGGAGCTGCACCTACCGAAGTCCGGACGGTAGTGCGACCAACAGTGCAAATGGTAACTTTTCGTGCCATTGCCTAGACCCTTCTACCATCTTCCTCAATATCTTCTTTATATTCTTGTTTGCCGCTTCAACTGCACCATTTGCTTTGGGACGATATGGTGTGGAATTTCGGTGTGTAATCTTGAACTGTTGGCAGACCTCTTTCATTAATCCGCTATTAAGATTGGCACCGTTATCTGTGATGATTATCTTTGGAATTCCGAACCTGCAGATGATGTGGGAATGTACGAAGTCCACCACCGCCTTCTAGGTCACCGATTTGAAGGTTTTGGCCTCCACCCACTTGGTAAAATAGTCGATCGTTACCAGAATGAACCTATGACCATTGGAAGTCGCGGGTTCTATAGGTCCAATAACATCCATACCCCATGCAACAAACGGCCATGGTGCCGACATTGTATGCAACTCCGTTGGCGGAGAACGAATCAGATCTCCGTGTATCTGACACTGATGGCATCTTCGCACGAAACTTATACAATCACGCTCCATAGTGAGCCAGTAATATCCTGCTCGAAGAATCTTCTTTGCCAATACATACCCGCTCATGTGTGGTCCACAAACTTCGGAATGTATATCTGTTATCACTGTTGTGGCTTGACTCGCGTCTATACATCTTAACAATCCCAAATCTGGGGTTCTTTTGTACAGTACCCCTCCACTAAGGAAAAATCCGTTCGCCAACCACCGAATAGCCCTCTTTTGATCTCCGGTTGCCTGCTCTGGGTATATTCCTAACCTGAGGTACTCTTTGACATCATGAAACCATGGCTCACCATCCACCTCTTCCTCTATCACATTACAATAAGCATGTTGATTCCGGACTTGGATATGTAACGGATCGACACGAACCTTGTCCGGGTGATGTAGCATTGACGCTAAAGTAGCTAGAGCGTCGGCAACCTCATTATGCATCCTTGGGATGTGCCTGAATTCTACTGATCGAAAGCGCTTGGTCAGATCATGCAAACACTGATGATATGGGATAAGCTTTAAATCTCTGGTTTCCCATTCTCCCTGAATCTCATGTACCAAGAGGTCCGAGTCCCCCAAGACCAAGACGTCCCGTACATCCATGTCTACCGCTAATCGCAACCCCAAGATGCATGCCTCGTACTCAGCCATATTATTGGTACAATGAAAACGCAGTTGAGCAGTAACAGGATAATGATGTCCCGTTTCAGAGATAAGCACAGCCCCTACTCCGACTCCTTTTGTGTTCGCCGCTCCGTCGAAGAAAAGCTTCCACCCTGGATCCTCGGTTAATTCCAACCCATCAATTTGCAATACTTCTTCGTCTGGAAAATACGTCCTCAAAGGTTCGTATCCGTCATCAACAGGATTCTCAGCTAAGTGATCGGCTAGGGCTTGAGCTTTCATAGCCGTCCTTGTCACGTATATGATGTCGAACTCCGTAAGTAATATTTGCCATTTTGCTAACCTCCCTGTAGGCATAGGTTTCCGGAAAATATACTTCAACGGATCCAAACGCGAAATGAGGTAAGTGGTGTAAGAAGACAAATAATGTTTCAGCTTTTGGGCTACCCAGGTCAAGGCGCAACATGTTTTTGCCAAATGAGTGTACTTAACCTCGTGGACCGAAATGGCCCGTTCTTTTCTGCCAGTAAGATCATGCTACCCCAGTACGCAGCCGAACGAATTCTCCAAAACCGTCAGATAGAGAATCAGGGGTCTACCCGGTTCACGCGGAACTAGTACGGGTGGGTTTGACAGATACCCTTTGATTTGGTCGAATGCTTCCTGACATTCCGCCGTCCATTCTATCACCGCGTCTTTTTTCAACAGACAGAATATGGGTTCGCAGGTTGCTGTAAGCTGAGCAATAAACCTACTGATGTAATTTAACCTTCCCAACAGACTCATTACCTCTGTTTTGTTCTTTGGCGGGGTAGCTCTTGAATGGACTTTATTTTGGATGGGTCCAACTCAATGCCCCGTCGGTTGACAATGAATCCTAGCAACTTTCCTGATGGAACTCCGAATGCGCATTTGGCCGGATTGAGCTTGATATCATATCTTCGAAGTCTTTGAAAGAACTTCCTGAGGTCGGCAACGTGGTCTTCCCGACGTCTAGATTTTATGATCACATCATCCACGTACACTTCAATTTCCTTGTGTATCATGTCATGGAATACCGTAGTCATCGCCCTCATGTATGTTGCCCTTGCGTTCTTCAAACCGAACGGCATCACCCGGTAGCAATAAGTCCCCCATGGTGTGATAAAAGCCGTCTTTTCCGCGTCCTCTTCATCCATTAAGATCTGATGATACCCCGCATAACAGTCCACAAAGGATCCGATTTCACGTCCAGCGCAATTATCAATCAGGATATGGATATTGGGAAGCGGGAAATTATCCTTAGGACTTGCCTTATTGAGATTGCGGTAGTCCACGCATACTCTGATCTTTCCGTCCTTCTTTGGCACCGGTACTACGTTAGCCAACCATTCAGGGTATCGAGTGATGCGAATTATTTTCGCCTGCAACTGCTTGGTTACTTACTCTTTGATCTTTACACTCATCTCCGTCTTGAATTTTCGTAGTTTTTGCTTGACGGGAGGATATGCCGGATCAGTGGGTAATTTATGAACTACTAGATCAGTGTTGAGTCCTGGCATGTCGTCGTACGACCATGCGAAAATGTCTTTAAACTCCATGAGTGTTTTGATCAACTCTTCTCTCAGATTGGGTTCAATATGGACACTTATTCTGGTTTCTTTGACGTCATCTGTGTCCCCCAGATTAACAGCCTCAGAGTATCATTTAAATTTGGTTTGGGTTTTTCCTCGAAGTGACTTAATTCTTCACCGATTTCTTCTATGGCTTCATCATCGCCGTATTTCGATTCACTCTCGTCACTTCTTATTTCATGTGTTATTATTTCCAAACCCGATTGACTTTCTAGACTGGGTTGATTAATCTTTAAGCACGCCATATCATTAAGATCAGTTGAAAGAAGGCTGTTCAGAAAAGTAAAAGAAGGAAAATAAACAAAAATTAGACACGAAGGGAACATAATTTCATTAATGGGAACAGTACAAGGAAAACAAACTTGCAAACTCAAATCAAAATGAATTAAAACAAACGGATTTTACTCCGGGGACAACCCCCAACACAAAATTTCTAAAGAAAACAATCCAAAACAAACTACCAAGACCCCTTCTGGACAGGGAGAGGAGTAGCCTTCCAATTATTCAATTTTGCTTTCGGTCCCACAAACTGTATTTCGGCATGGCTGGATCCTTCACCATCCTCAAGCATGCATACATCTGCGAATAGGTCCTCGAACTTTCTTAAGAACTCTTCGTCTGGCCTAACCATAGGACTGGGAATCTTTGTCGTCGGATGTCCTCTTACCCCAGACCTGACAAAAGATTGGGAAAGGCGTGGAACAGGCTTCGGGAGCACCCATGTCTTCTGCTTATTCCTCTTGGCTCGCTAGATGTCCTCTGATGTTGGCTTGAATCCCAAGCCGAAGGTTCCTACATTCTCGACCACAGATACCGGTTGTATGATTCCTTGAAGAGATGCACCTAGACCTTTGCCGGGTATGAAACCGTGTCTCAACATTTCATGAGCCACCATGACGTCTGCAGTAATGATTCTGTCATTGGGAATGCATTCCCCTTCCGGAACTCGGTTGGCGGATACCACATCGCAGATCTGGTATACCCATGGCCCAACATCTTCTTCCGTCTCAACAAAGGGGACGATGGTGCCTGGTTGTAGATCATTCTCTCCATGGACGACGATCTCCTATTGGTCCCACTCAAACTTGACGAGTTGGTGTAGGCTTGGATGGAACTGCTCTTGCGGCATGGATCCACGGTCGCCCTATCAGAAGGTTATATGACACTACCATGTCCAGCACCTGGAATTCCATGGTGAACTCCACTGGCCCAATTGTCAAGATTAACACTATGTCCCCGACCGACGCCTTGCCTCCTCCATCAAACCCTCGAACACATATGCTGTTCTTGCGTATCCTGCCGATGTCCACTTTCAACTTGTCCAGTGTAGAGAGAGGACAAATGTTAGCACTGGACCCATTATCGACAAGGACTTTGGTAACCACCGACTCCTCACACTTTACCGTAAGATATAAAGCCTTGTTGTGCTCGGTGCCTTCCTCGGGCAATTCATCATCGGTGAAGGTGATCCGATTCGCTTCGAAGATCCTATTGGTGATCTTCTCCAAATGATTCACTGAGATTTTATCAGGTACGTGGGCCTCATTCAAAACTTTCATCAAAGCTTGCCGATGTTCTTCAGAATGTATCAGCAAGGATAGCAATGAGATTTGCGCCGGAGTCTTCTTCAGCTGTTCTAGGACAGAATAATCATGTAGCTTCATCTTTTTTTGGAATTCTTCTGCCTCTTCGTCAGTTACCGGCTTTTTAATGTTGCCGGAGCGATCTTCCTCAATTCCACAGGGGCAAAACATCTCCCCGAGCGGGTCAAACCTTGCGCTTCGCAAACTTCCTCTTTCACTTCCTTTCCTTTGTAGGTTGTCGTAATCCGATCATAATTCCATGGAATAGCTCTGCTATCGGTTATTGGCAACTGTATTGCTGGCTTGATGATGAAAGGATCCACTCGAACACCCGCCACCGTCAAGACGGGTTTGGTTGCTACCCCCGGTACAACTATTTTTGCTTCCCCCGGTCTCACCGGCACTTTGTTCACGCTTCCCTTTCTTGCTTCCGACCCTCCCGGTATGTCCTTCTTGCAACTGAGTGACTCATCAAGGCTTGGCCCTTTTCTCATTCCTACCCCGCTAGACTTGATCATCATTACAGTCTGGGAGGTTTTCTCCTTTCCCTCTTCTACCCGTACCAACTTGATCATGTTGGTCTCATGATGAGTTGGAAGTGGATTTTGGTTGATGTTGGGCTCTACTGGAGTCTGGACCTCAATCCTGCGAGTGTCGATGAGTTCCTAGATGGCTGTTTTCAACCTCCAACACTTTTCTGTGTCGTGTCCCGGACATCCTGAGCAGTATGCACAATTTACTGAATGGTCTAGATTCTTTGGAAGAGGGTTTGGTAGCTTAGCCTCAACCGGATTTAGCAACCCTACTTGCTTCAACCGGTGGAACAAACTGGTGTAAGACTCTCCCAAGGGAGTGAAAGTCTTTGGCCTTGGCGCCCTGTCGCCCTTGAATGCTTGGTTCGGGCGAAAGCCCGTACCCGTGGGATTTCTATAGGCTCTTGGGGGTGGGTAATTGTTCTGTGGATTTGGCGCGCGCCATGGTGCCTGGACGGGAGGTGCGGAATATGACTGAGCGTGGTGGACAGTAAAATGGGGATCAGGTGCTGGATAGTAATGTTGCGGGAGGTTATATGGGTTGTGGAAGTAATTTTGGTGGTGAGGCGATGGCAGGTTATACTGGGGTGCGGGGCCTCTGTTTCTGAACCATGCTCCGGACTCAACTGCCGTGACTTCTTCTTTCCTCTTTTTCCCAAGCACTCCTCCGGTACCACTTTGAATAGCTTGGGTGGTGGCTTTCAACGCTGAATAGCTCATAATCTTGTTGGCTTTCAAGCCTTCCTCAATCATAGCCCCCATCTTTATCACCTCGGTGAATGACTTTCCCACGGACGTCACCAGATGTCCGAAGTAGGTTGGCTCTAGTGTCTGCAAGAAGTAATCCACCATCTCGCTCTCTCTCATAGGCGGATCTACCCTTGCCGCCTGTTCCCTCCAGCGGAAACCGAATTCTCTGAAACTTTCAGCGGGTTTCTTTTCTAACTTTAGCAATGATAAGCGGTCTGAGACTATTTCAAGATTGTACTGGAACTGGCCAATGAATGCCTAAGCCAAATCATTCCACGTAAACCATCTGCTGGTATCCTGCCTAGTGTACCACTCTAGTGCAGATCCCCCCAAACTCTGACCGAAGTAAGCTATCAGAATCTTGTCTCGTCCTCCGGCTCCTCGCATTTTACTACAAAACCCTCGAAGATGGGCTACTGGATCACCGTGCCCCTCGTATAGGTCAAACTTGGGCATTTTGAACCCGACTGGCAACTGGACATCTGGGAATGGACACAGATCCTTGTAAGCGACACTGACCTGGTTGCCCAAACCGTGCATATTCCTGAAGGACTGCTCCAGGCTTTTAACTTTTCGAATAACTTCCTCATGCTCCAAACTTTGGAAGTGCTTTTCCGGTTCTGCCGGGTTATCCCAATGAGGGGTGTATGGATGGGGTTCAGGAGCCCTAAAGGTAGGCTCGGGAGGATAGTAAGAATTGTCATGGATTTGAACATGCGGCTCACCGGACGACTTTTGTAGAGTAGCAGGTGGAGGTGCCGCAAAAACAGGGGTGACCGGAGGAGGATTTTGTTTGGCTGGTGGAATTTGGGTGACATAAGGGTTTTCCCTTGATAGTATGGATAGAGTAGAGCGCTTGTCGAAGGGTCAAGGGGTGGATGTTCTGGAGCTGATGCGAGAGTAGGGCGGTTTGGTGAAGACTGTCCCCTAGCCCAAGCTAGGTGCATCTCTGTTATCTGCTGTTTCAACCGGTCTACCTCTTCTTTCATGATTTGTATCTCCGATTTCTCTTCCTCGAGACTCTTACCGGAACTAGACATGCTTGCTGTAATTGGCCCTTTAGATCTAGTACGGTAATGATGGCTGGCCAGTATATTCTGTCAAACCAACTGCTAAACTTTTCCGGAAATGCAACAAACTTGTTAGTTTACCGAGTTTGACAGATATGTTATAGCACGTTGGATGCAATGCACCTAACCAAATAACCCTTTCTACATGTACTCATAACATGCGTCATTCCAGCTTTTCTCTTTATTTCTTTTTTTTTCTTCTTTTTCTTTTCTCTTTTTCAACTATCCTTGAAAGCCTTATTGTTATTAAGCTTCGTATTCTTTTCCTTTCTTTTTAGTGGTGGTCGAATCTTATGTGGATTGCCTACGTATCACGTTCCTGCGTGAATCAGACCGAGCGTAGTTCTGGTAACAAGATTGTGGCAAAATTCATTAACTTTTATATCAAATAAAGCCTTAAAGTTACAAAACATGTCTTACAACAATCAGCAAAAATAAAAGAGATGTTTGACTCGAAAAAGTAAAATAAAAATGCCAACTAGCTTGACCCAATATTTCAAAAATACATTTTAATCAAAAATCTAATGCTCTAAAATTCCTAGGGGCCCGCGAGGCATCATTCGGCCTTGCCGCGGGCCTTGGTGTGAGGTCCTTGTGTAGTCCCCTTAGTTCTCTCATGATCTGATGAACATAGCCCATAACTGAAGCAAAAAGGTCGGTGCGGGGCATTTGTTCACAAGCTAAGCACTTCATGGTGACATAATACCCGATTTCTCCAATTCTGTCCTTGATCATGTTCCTTTCTCTGAGTAGTCGTTCTATCTGCTGGTTTTTCGCCCCAATCTTTGAGCGTTGTTGGTGACTTGGTCTAGGAGCCTGTCTATTTGTTCTTGCAGTCGAGCCATCAAATTGTGGCAACGGTCGAGGTCTGTTCTAGCATCTCGGGCTTGCTTGAAAACCCGCTCCCTGAGGATAACATTTGCCTCCCTTAGACTAGTGATGGTCTCAATGTAATCTTCTTTCACGCGTCGTAGGTGAAGTGCATGTTGATGTGCCTCCTTTCTCCAGCTAGCATGGATCCTCATTGTTTGGGCTTTCGACTCTTCCAATTCTCTTTGGACATCGGCAACTTGGCTTCTCAAACCTTTTATCAATTTTTCGTCCGCTCGACTCCTCAACTGTCTGTCAACATCCCTTTTCATTTGCTGGATTTGAGCTCTCAAAAAGTCATTTTCTTGTGCCAACTTCTTTTTATCTCCTTCGTTGGCGGCGGCTTGCATATCCATTTCAAATTGGAGCTCCTGGGTCCGTTGCTCTATTCGGCTAATCTTTGTTCTATAAGCTTCTTCTCTGGCCAACCAGTCCCATTGTTCTTGTGACGCTCCAGCAAACTCCCTGAAGTTGGGCCTTTTTGTGGGCCTTTGATGCTCCAGTTCTCTGCTATACCATGCAGGGTATTCCGACGATACTTCACCCCAGGCTCGATCTCGCACTCTAGTGTCTATCTTCAATGTTTGACATTCACTCCAAATCTTTCGGACCAACGCTTCAGGGAACTGTTCTCCCGGTCCAATTTCAACCACATGTGGGCTGAGGTCTTCTTCTTTTGGGATTATTTGGCATCGTCCCAACTGTCTCAATACTCGACCTGGTGCATAGGGCTGGATGCTGTTGAGGCCCATTAGCAACAAATATGATTCCGTGGCCGATGCATATATGACTTCTTCCACGGGTAGCCAGCCAAATGTCCATTCTATCTTGTTGGCTGGAATCAAACGCAAAAGTCGTATCCATCCGTTAATCCCCTCTGGCAAATCATGTCCCTCGACCCTCGTAGGGAATTCTTCTACACAGGTTTTCTCCGATAAACTATACCTCATAAACTGCGGGCGATGACATAAGTGATCGATCATCCACATTTGGAGCAGTACGTTGCAAGCTTCAAAGAAGACCCCTCCAGCTTTGCAGATAGAGTGCACGAGAGATATCTGATATTATCATGGGAGCCAAAGTACTATTGTTTTGTTTCATCAGAGTGATGACGACCCCTGCCACTTGTATGTTGATATTCCCGTCTTTTTTGGGAAATATTAATGAACCCACGAAAGCTATCATGAAGGCGATGCGTATATGCTCTTCCCATTTTAACTGGTTTTGTCCACTGCAGATTTTGCTTTTGTATTTGCTGAAACCCCCGTAATGACCATATTTATCATATAGAAATGCTAAAGTGCAGGACCCTTCTGATAAGTCTGGGTTGTGTACAGTTCTGCGGATTTTCACAGTATCCAAAAACCTATGTACTGTCACTACCCTCGGTGCAGTGAGATATTGTTCTCTCATAGGGACTTTTGGTCTTCCGATATACCCGGCCAATTCTTCTAATGTTGGTGTGAGTTTAAAGTCTGAAAAGTGGAACACATTATGTGCTGGATCCCAGAATGAGATCAAGGCTCGTATGATGTCTCCTCTCGGGGGAATATTTAGTAGCCCCACTAGATCTCCCAGGTACAGCTTAACTGTGTCTTGTCCTTGCTCGCCCAAGTCGCTCCACCACCTATGCAAACTTAAGGGGACCTTGTTTATGATAGCTTCGGTTTTATTCTGACTCGTGCTCATTCTGCACATTTATTAAGGTAATTTTTAGATGAAAGAGAAATCTTTATTTGACCCAAACAAAACTATATTTTTCTTAAAAAAAACGAAACGGGCCACAGGAATTGACTGGTCAAAATATTAAGACTGATGAAAAGGTGGTCGTTGAAAACTTATTTTGAGATAAAGGGAAGTTGGACCCGTTAAAGGCTGCCTACGTATCTCACACCCGGTGAGAATCAAACCCGCGTAGTTCGGTCCGTCAAAACAACTATTTTAAAGAAAACACATTTTGTCAAGAAAACCATTTTGTTGGCAAAGTCAACCTTCTGTCGTTTTTTATCGGCAAACTAAATTTATTGACTTGTTGGTAAAGCACATTTTTTGTATTTTCTGAAAGATATTTATTTCCTCATACTATTTCCTTTTGTTTTTTTTCGTTTTTCTTCAGTATTTAAAAGCCGGTCAGCATGCCAGTCTAAATAAATGCTTACAACAAATATGATATAGCAAGATGGTCTTTTCATTTTGGGTTGCCTGTCCTAGACGGACCCAACCCCTGTGTTGAGTCCCCTAAGTCATATATGATGCAAATAAACGTCCTAAATCTAGGCTCAATATCCTGATGTTTTCAATGGTACTAGACCGTGTACCCGAGCAGACAACTCGGATTTGAGGAGGGAGCTACGTACCGAGGGACCCGCGGGATCGTCCGGCTTTGTAACTTATCCTGCCTCTTTTCTTATTTTTGGTATTGACACTAACAGAAAGGGGAGTCTCAACCAGTAAGCACATCCCCGGGGTAGGAAGAGACGGGTTTTCGGCACAATTTTATATACGGTTCACGCAATATCAAAGCGGTAAACATATAGCAGTTTGTATATATACAGTGCAACTAGTATCAAAGCGGTAGACATGTAGCACATCAATTAAACATGTAATAAAATCAGATATAGGCAAAAAACAACAATTTAACCGTGCTCGAATTCTTAAACCCTGAACCGAAGTTCTGGGTTAAATTATCCCCAGCAGAGTCGCCAGAGCTGTCACACCTCCTTTTTAGGCACCCGCGAGGGCACGAGGGAGTTTTTCCAATTAAAGGACAATCGAGACGGGATCAATTTATTAAATTCAGAGTCGCCACTTGGGAAAATAATGGTGTCCCAAGTCACCGGTTTGATCCCGAACCGAGGAAATTTATGACTTTGTAATATAGTCTGCGAAACTAGAAAACTGGATAAGGAACTCTGTTAACCCGGGAGAAGGTGTTAGGCACTCCCGGATTCCGTGGTTTTAGCACGGTCGCTCAACTGCACTTTTTGCTTTTATCCGATTTCTTTATATATTTCAATTAGGTGTTTTTTTAACATTCCGCTTTTAATTTTAGAAGAATTGCGACGTCACGAAAACACATTTCGAGTCACACCGCAACCAGTACGCCTGTGACTTTAATGTATTTCAGTTTCGCCGAGAGTAAGATTTGGGTCACATAAATGCGCACCCGTACTTAGGAAAATAATTTACTTACAAATCGTGCCTAAAGAGTCTATCGTCTTTAATAACTTTGGGAAAGGACCGTGAAATTCACTAAATGGTCCTTCCAAGTCTAGGTTTTATAACAACTAATTTGAGGGCCCCGCAATTATATATTTCTGTGCGGCGAGGCTCGTCTCATTTTTATTTAAGGTCAAACTAACGTGACTAAGATTTTTCTACTTAATGGGTCTCTAATAATAAAGGTCCTAATTTATTATTATTAAGAAATGTCATAGCCCATCAATTAAACATTAACGGGCCAAGTGTCATTTTAATCTTAGGTCCAAGGAACTCAATTTATACATGCTAGGTTAATTCTTTTCCAACTGCGGGACCTGAGACAGGCCCAAAAAAGAATGGCAGAACAGGCCATACATTAATTCGCTTGAGTAAAACAGTATACTTATTTTTATTTGAACAAATTAAACTTATTACCAAATTAAATTCTCATGAGCTAACTATTGTATTTTATGAGGACCAATTGTGAATTAATCTAATTAATAAGAGTCAAATCTCTACCCTTTCATTGTCGTAACCAGCTAACAGTGAAGCCTTTGAGTCGAGGTGAAGCTGATTTGCAATCGTTTCATATAGCCCCTATTTTATTATCAATTTAGAGTTTATAATCCTAAGAGAAGTATGTATGACTCTACAATCGAACATTGGTTATAATAACATATTTTTGTGTGAGTCATTATCTAGACATTTGATGCTCTCTTTGACAATCAGCGACGACGTAATCACATTTAACTGCTCAAAATGCACTTGTTTCGAATCTGTTTTGTATTACTAAAAAATTACACTAGAACCTTTAACTAGTGATATAACTTCCAGGAATACGACTGCACATAAGCATGCTACTTCAATACACCTAACAGTCAACACTTGAAACAATATTATTCGTAGTCCGGTATTAATAAGAGTTGTGTTTGAACTATCTTATCTAATATCAAATACAAGTTCATTCATGATGAGTCTGTCTCTTTAACATTACAAATATTAAATGAAAACAAAGGCATTCCATTGTAGAATATCATCACACTTGATTCTGCAAAGCAATACATATGCAATTATCGAACTTCCTATTGCCAGGGGGGTAGAGTATACCTGGAAATTGGCAAAAATGGAGAAGTAAGAGATCAGCTATAGCAGTGATAACAATAGTAGCAATGAACAGCAGCAACAAAACACAACAGCAAACAGCCAACAGACACTCAGCAAACCAGTAGTAGTCCAACACCGCCACACTCAGTGAACCAGATACAACACTCAGCAACAAACGACCCAGAAATAATCAGACACCACCACACTCAGTGAACCAGTAGCCAAACTTTGACACAAAAACAGCAACCAATGAAACAGTGACCAGAAATCAAATGGCAACTCAAGAAGAATAAAAAACTCTCCCTATGTTTCCTCTAATGTCTCTGTAGGTATCAATGCCTGTAGGTTTAAGAATTATCTCCCCAAATCCAATGTCTAAGCCTATGTGTATATCAATGTTTCAGATTGCTCTCTAAGAGTCTATGTGTGTATGAAATGTTTCGGACTGCCCTCTAAGAGTCTCTTTGTGTATCCCCCTATGTGTATGTTTTGAATATCAAAATGAATCCCCGGAAAAACCTCAAAGGCAGACTTATAGAATAACAGAAACCAAAGAAAAACTAAGTTCAATGGAACAATAGTTGTTTTCAATCTTTTCTATCACTGTATTTCCTAGAGTATTTCTCCAAAATGCTCTCTATCACTATTTTTGCTCTCCAGGTATGACCCCCTTTCAAGTCTGCCTATCACTGTATTTATATTTGAACCCCTCCCCACCCTGGATTGTCAGAAAAACTCCACTCAAACCCTTGCCCATCCCTGCTCTGCTAGCCCATTATCCCCCCTGTTTTCCCACTTAAACTTGTCTAAACATGGGGTTTTATGTTTAAAATTCCCTAAGTGCAGAGCCTGGTGGGATGCCCCGCTGTAATAGCAGGTTCCACTAGTTTAACTCATGTGCAAGGTAGTTTTAAAACCTAAGGAATGTTAATTCTGTTAATCTTTACTTTAAAATTAGCAAACTCCAGATTCTAATCCAACTGCAGTCCTAATGTGCTCTAATACTTCATTGGTTACACCCTTCGACCTTAACTAACAACAACTATATCCAATTCAATCTTAGTTACACAAACACTTCAAAAGAAAGGACCTCTCGATTCAACAGTGATTTGTAGTGTCCAATTCTGCCCTAAAAATGCTAATGAACCAGGCCTACGAGACTAATCGACCACATTGATTAGTCGACGACAAAATACATAATTGATAACAAATGAGCGACCTACAGTTTGATTCCATATATTTCAGGCAGAACCAAGGAACCAATCAAATATGAATTAAACGTTTGACGACCTTAATCGAAACGAATACCTATCATATGACAAGCACATTCGAACAAATAAAACAGAATACTGATTGACCAAATAAAAGGTCGGATTGGAGAAGAAGAAAGAAAATTTTCAAAGCAGAAAGACAAAAATACTCACACAATTAACAAACAAGTACGAAATTAAATATAGCTAGAAGAAAGAAAAAGGGTATATACCGTGATAGAACAATTCAGAACTCGATCAGACCCCGGACCAGCTTTTATTCAAAGTTTTTGAAGCCTTGGACCTTAATCGGGGTATTCTAAGTTGAGAATACCTAGATTAAGGTCCATTAGACCTCAAACATCTATAGGTTTTAACCGAAAAAAACCATCTCGGATTTTTAGGGTTCATAGGCTCAAATTTGAGGCTTGGGGCTTTGGGTTTGATTCGAGCAAAACCAAGGCCGGTGGGGGTATGAGAGAGATCATGGGAAGCTATGGTGTGATTTTGGTGAGGTTTGGCGTGGTTTGGGTCTTAACTCGAATCTTCAAATGAAGATTCGAGGAGTTCCGGAGTGATTCGAGGTAAATGGTTCGTGGATATGGAATGGGGGAGTCGCGGTGGTCTTATGGTGTAAAAATGGGGGGCTTTGGTGACTGACCACCGCCGTAAGGTGATTTCCGGCGGTGGTGCACGGCGGGGGACGGTGGGGGCGAGATGCCTGGTCTCTGAAGCTTAGAGACGAAAGTGGGGGGGGGCTGGCTTGGGGGGGGGGGGCGGGGTATGAGATGAGCTTTATATATGAGATAGGAGATTAAATCCTGATCGTTGGATCATTTACGATCAACGACCAGGATCTCCTCACTTAAACTAAATGGTGTCGTGTGGTGTCATTTTAAGACCGGACCGGTCTTTGGAGTGAAACGGATCGGGTATCATGAAGTGATTAAGGCCGTTGGATGATGAGAATCCAACGGCCAGGATCAAACAATGGGGCGATTAATGTGATCCATCGGATCGACGCTGATCGACGGCTTGGATCTCTTCACTTAAAGCGGAACGACGTCGTTTGGGGTGTCTGTGAGAGACGGACTGGGCTAATGCAAGACTTGGGTTGACTGTCTCGTTTGGGCTCCAGATTTAGAAGCCCAAACGTAATTTTCAGCCCTTTCTTCTTTCCTTCTTTATAACAAAACCAACATCCTAATTAATTCATCATTAAAATAAAACCATAAGGATATTAATATTTAACCACAATGGACACATAATTAACAAAGAGAATAAAATCATATAATGGCAACAAAATAAAATACACCCTTATTATTTTGTGATTTTCCATTTACTAGTTAATTCAAAATTTTTAAAAATAAGTTCCAAACGCTATTACATATATATATATATATGTATATATATGTATATATATATACATATATATTTTTTTGTATTTTTCATTAATTTAATCAAATATGCATGCACACATAGATACGCATAATAAGAAAAATAATACCAAAATCCACAAATATTGCAAACAACGCAAAAACTCTTTTTTGAATCTTTTAGGAGTAATTCGTGTGAGGCAAAAATCACGTGCTCACACCACCGACTCCTCACACTTCACCGTAAGATATCAAGCCCTGTTGTGCTCGGTGCCTTCCTCAGGCAATTCATCATCGGTGAAGGTGATCCGATTCGCTTCGAAGATCCTATTGGTGATCTTCTCCAAATGACTCACCGAGATTTTATCGGGTACGTGGGCCTCATTCAGAACTTTCATCAAAGCTTGCCGATGTTCTTCAGAATGTATCAGGCAAGGACAACAATGAGATTTGCGCAGGGGTTTTCTTCAACTGTTCTAAGACAGAATAATAATGTAGCTTCATCTTTTTCAGGAATTCTTCTGCCTCTTCGTCAGTTACCGGCTTTTTCAGTGTTGCCGGAGTGGTCTTCCTCAATTCCGCAGGGGCAAAACATCTCCCTGAACGGGTCAACCCTTGCGCTTCGCAAGACTTCTTCTTTAACTTCTTTTCCTTTGTAGGTTGTCGTGACTCGATCATAATTCCATGGAATAGCTTTGCTATCAGCTATTGGCAACTGTATTACTGGCTTGATGATGAAAGGATCCACTCGAACACCCGGCTTCCAATCCCCCTTGTACGTCCTTCTTGCAGATGAGTGACTCATCAAGGCTTGGCCCCTTTTTCATTCCTACCCCACTAGACTTGATCATCATTATAGTCTGAGAGGTTTCTCCTTTCCCTCTTCTACCCGTACCAACTCGATCATGTTGGTCTCATGATGAGTTGGAAGTGGATTTTGGTTGATGTTGGGCTCCGCTGGAGTGTGGACCTCAATTCGGCGAGTGTCAATGAGTTCCTGGATGGCTGTTTTCAACCGCCAACACTTTTCTGTGTCGTGCCCCGGACATCCTGAGCAGTATGCACAATTTATTGAATGATCCAGATTCTTTGGAAGAGGGTTTGGTAGCTTAGCCTCGACCGGATTTAGCAACCCTACTTGCTTCAAACGGTGGAACAAGCTGGTGTAAGACTCTCCCAAGGGAGTGAAGGTCTTCGTCCTTGGCGCCCTGTCGCTCTTGAATGCTTGGTTCGGACGAAAACCCGCGCCCGTGGGATTTCTATACGCTCTTGGGGGTGGATAATTATTTTGCGGGTTTGGTGCACGCCATGGTGCATGGACGGGAGGTGTGGCATATGACTGTGCGTGATGGACAGTAAAATGGGGATCGGGTGTTGGATAGTAGTGTTGCGGGTGGTTATATGGATTGTGGAAGTAATTTTGGTGGTGAGGTTGTGGCGGGTTATACTGGGGTGCGGGGCCTCTATTTCTGAACCATGTTCCGGACTCGACCGCCGTGACTTCTTCTTTCCTCTTTTTCCCAAGCACTCTTCCGGTACCACTTTGGATAGCTTGAGTGGTGGCTTTCAACACTGAATAGGTCATGATCTTGTTGGCTTTCAAGCCTTCCTCGATCATAGCCCCCATCTTTATCACCTCAGTGAATGACTTACCCACGGACGTCACCGGATGTCCGAAATAGGTTGGCTCCAGTGTCTGCAAGAAGTAATCCACCATCTCGTTCTCTCTCATAGGCGGATCTACCCTTGCTGGCCTGTTCCCTCCAGCGGAAACCAAATTCTCTAAAACTTTCGGCGGGTTTCTTCTCTAACTTTAGCAATGATAAGCGGTCCGGGACTATTTCAAGATTGTACTGGAACTGGCCAATGAATGCTTGAGCCAAATCATCCCATGTAAACCATCTGCTGGGATCCTGCCTAGTGTACCACTCTAGTGCAGATCCCCCCAAACTCTGACCGAAGTAAGCTATCAGAATCTCGTCTCGTCCTCCGGCTCCTCGCATTTTACTACAAAACCCTCGAAGATGGGCTACTGGATCACCATGCCCCTCGTATAGGTCAAACTTGGGCATTTTGAACCCGGCTGGCAACTGGACATCTGGGAATGGACACAGATCTTTGTAAGCGACACTGACCTGGTTGCCCAAGCCATGCATATTCCTGAAGGACTGCTCCAGGCTTTTAACTTTTCGAATAACTTCCTCATGCTCCAAATTTTGGAAGTGCTTTTCCGGTTCTGCCGGGTTATCCCAGTGAGGGGTGTGTGGATGCGGTTCAGGAGCCCTAAAGGTAGGCTCGGGAGGATAGTAAGAATTGTCGTGGATTTGAACATGCAGCTCACCGGATGACTTTTGTAGATTAGCAGGTGGAGGTGCCACAAAAACAGGGGTGACCGTGGGAGGAGGATTTTGTTTGGCTGGTGGAATTTGGGTGGCATAAGGGTTTTCCCCTTGATAGTATGGATAGATCGGGGCGCTTGTCGAAGGATCAAGGGGTGGATGTTCTGGAGCTGATGCGAGAGTAGGGAGGTTTGGTGAGGACTGTCCCCTAGCCCAGGCTAGGTGCATCTCTGTTATCTGCTGTCTCAACCGATCTACCTCTTCTTTCATGATCTGTATCTCCGATTTCTCTTCCTCGAGACTTTTACCGGAACTGGACATACTTGCTGGAATTGGCCCTTTAGATCTAGTACGGTAATGGTGGTTGGCCAGTATATTCTGTCAAACCAACTGCTAAACTTTTCTGGAAATGCAACAAACTTGTTAGCTTACTAAGTTTAATAGATATGTTATAGCACGTTGGATGCAATGCACCTAACCAATTAACCCTTTCTATATGTACTCATCACATGCGTCATTCCAGTTTTTTTTTTCTTTTTTTTTCAATTATCCTTGAAGACCTTTTTGTTATTAACCTCCCTATTCTTTTCTTTTCTTATTAGTGGTGGTCGAATCTTATGTGGATTGCCTACGTATCATGTCCCTGCGTGAATCAGACCGAGCGTAGTTCTAATAATAAGATTGTGGCAAAATTCTGGAATTCTTATATCAAAACTCTTATGGTTACAAAACCTATCTTACAATAATCAACAAAATAAAGAAATGCTTGACTCGAGAATAAAATGCCATCCAACTTGACTCAAAGTTTCGAAAATACATTTTTAATCAAAAGTCTAATGCTCTTAGATTCCTTGGGGCCCGCGAGGCATCATTCGGCCTTACCGCGGGCCTTGGTGTGAGGTCCATGTGTAGTCCCCTTAACTCTCTCAAGATCTGATGAACATAGTCCATAACTGAAGCAAAAAGGGCGGTGCGGGGCATTTGTTCACAAGCTAAGCACTTCATGGTGACATAATGCCCGATGTCTCCAATTCTGTCCCTGATCATGTCCCTTTCTCTGAGTAGCTGTTCTATCTGTTGGTTCTTCGCCCCCAATCTTTGAGCATTGTTGGTGACTTGGTCTAAGATCCTATCCACTTGTTCTTGCAGTCGGGCCATCAAATTATGGCAACGGTCGAGGTCTGCTCTGGCATCCCGGGCTTGCTTGAAAACTCGCTCCCTGAGGATAACATTTGCTTCCCTTAGATTAGTGATGATCTCAGTGTAATCTTCCTCCACCCGTTGTAGGTGAAGTGCCTGTTGATGTGCCTCCTTTCTCCAGCTAGCACGGATCCTCATTGTTTGGGTCTTCGACTCTTCCTATTCTCTTTGGACATCGGCAACTTGGTTTTTTAAACCCTTTATCAATTTTTCGTCTGATCGACTCCTCAACTGTCTGTCAGCATCCCTTTTCATTTGCTGGATTTGAGCTCTCAAAAAGTCATTTTCTTGTGCCAGCTTCTTTTTATCTCCTTCGTTGGCGGCAGCTTGCATATCCTTTTCAAATTGGAGATCTTGGACCTGTTGCTCTATCTTGCCAATCCTTGTTCTGTAAACCTCTTCATTGGCTAACCAGTCCCATTGTTCTTGTGATGCTTCAGCAAATTCCCTGAGGTGAGGTCTTTTGGCTGGTCTTTCACCCGATGTTTCTCCTTTGTACCACGTAAGATATCTGGATACAACCTCTCATCTAGCTCGATCCTGCACACAAGTGTTTGCCTCCAGATACTGGCATTTGCTCCAGATCTGGCGAACCCTCGCTTCCGGGAATTGACCGTTGGGACCAATTTCAATAACATGGGTACTCAGGTCTTCTTCTTTGGGTACTATCTGGCACCTCCCAAGCTGTCTCAAAACCCGATGGGGTGCATAAGGTTGAATGCTCTTAAGTCCCATTAAGAGAAAGTGGGACCTAGCCGCCGGCATGTACACGATTCTGTCTATCTGTAACCAACCCAACGTCCATTGTATTTGACTTGCGCTGAGAGCCTAAAAGTACGCCCTCCACGCCAAGGTTCCTTCAGGCAGGACGGTCCTATCAATCCTTGTATAGAATTCGCTTATGCAAGTTTTATCAACCAACCCATATCTCAAGAATTGGGTGCGGCGACACAGGTGCTCGATCATCCACATTTGTAGCAGTAAATTACATCCTTCAAAAAAATCTCCTCCAGCTTTGCAGGCTGTGAGAGCTCGATATATGTCTACTAGTATCATGGGAGCAAGAGTACTTTCGCTTTGGTCAAGCAAAGTACTGACAATTTCGGCTATCTTTATATCAATATTCCCGTCTTTTCTCGGGAATACCACAAGTCCTAAGAAGGCTATCATGAAGGCAATTCGTCTGTGCTCCTCCCATTTCTGGCGATTACCCTTGCTGCATAACTTATTCTCTGGCTTGTCAAAACCTCCCACATGGCCGTACCTTTGATAGATGAAGCTTAAAGTACAAAACCCTTGTGCTAGATCTGGGTTACGTACCGTTCTGGCTATCTTCAGTGAGTCTAAAAATTGGTGTATGGCGACAACCCTGGGAGCGATTAGATATTGGTGCCCCAATGGTATATCAGTGTTTCCAATGTATCCGGTCATCCCCTCCAAAGTTGGGGTAAGCTCGAAATCCAAGAAGTGAAAGACATTGTGTGCAGAGTCCCAGTATGTGACTAATGCTCTTATGATATCCCCTCGAGGCTTTATTTCAAGCGGACCTGTGAGACCTTTCAAATATTTCTTAACTTCATCCCGCCCTTCTTCGCCTAGATCATCCCACCATAGTCGTATTTGTACCGGGATTTTAGTCATGAGTGAAAAGGGTTCATTTCGAATCGTGCTCATCCTGCACATTTATTTAAAAAAGAAGATCACTTTGGCTGGCCATGATTGGACTATTTTTTTTTTCAAAATTTAAAATTTTGGTATTTTGAAAAAGGGCAAGTTGGACCCGATGGGGGTTGCCTACGTATCTCACATCCGGTGAGAATCAAACCCGCGTAGTTCGGTCCGTCAAAACAAACTATATTTTTTCTTTTATTGACCGACAAAGAAAACACATTTTGTTAAGAAAACCATTTTGTTGGCAAAGTCAACCTTCCGTCGTCTTTTATTAGCAAACTAAATTTATTGACTTGTTGGTAAAACACATTTTTGTATTTTCTAAAAAATATCTATTTCCCCATACTAATTTCTTTTGTTTTTCATTTTTCTTCAGTATTTAAAAGCCGGTCAACATGCAAGTCCAAATAAATGCTTAAAACATGGTGTAGCAGGATGGTCTTTTCATATCAGGTTGCCTGTCCTAGACGGACCCAACCCCTGTGTTGAGTCCCCTAAGTCAAATGCAACGTGATGCAAATAAGCGTTTCCTACTAGGGATCCGGTATGCAGGTTATGTTATTCTAAGCTCAAAACCTCGGTATATGATCTAGACTGTGTACCCAAGCGGACAACTCGGGCTGAGGAAGGAGCTCCTTTCCGGGAACCAAAAGGCCAGCCGGCTTAGAAACTTTCCGAGCCTCTTTATTATTTCGGGGTATGACACTAACGGAATAGGGAGTCTCAACCAGTGAGCACATCCCCGGGGGCGAGAAGAGAAGGGTTTTTGGCACAGTTTTATATACAGTTCATGCAATATCAAAGCGGTAAACATATAGCAGTTTGTATATACGGTGCAACTAGTATCAAAGCGGTAGACATGTAGCACATTAATTAAACATATAATAAAATCAGATATAGACAAAAACAACAATTTAACTGAGCTCGAATTCTTAAACCCTGAACTGAAGTTCTGTCCGGGTCTCCGGGAATCGAACCCGCTGTCACACCTCCTTTTTCCGCACATAAGGTAATGTACCACTGTTTAATATTACACCCCGAGAAGGGGTATAATAATGATCGGTGAAGGAGTTTTTCCACTTAAAGGACTGTCGGAACGGGATCAATTTATTTATTTTTTTAGAGTCGCCACTTGGAAAAATAATGGTGTCCCAAGTCACCGGTTAATCCCAAACCGAGAAAATTTATGACTCTGTATTACAGTCTGCGAAACTAGAAACCTGGATAAGAAATTTTGTTAATCCGGGAGAAGGTGTTAGGCACTCCCAAATTCCGTGGTTTTAGCACGGTCGCTCAACTGCTATTTTTGTTTTTATCTGATTTCTTTATATGTTCCAACTATGTGCTGTTATGTTCTGCTTTTCAATTTTTAGAAGAATTGCGACGTCACGAAAACACATTTCGAGTCACACCGCAACCGGTACGCCTGTGACTTTAATGTATTTCGGTTTCGCCGAGAGTAAGATTTGGGTCACATAAATGCGCACCCGTAATTAGGAAAATAATTTATTAAAGACGTACCTAAAAGAATCTATTGTGTTGTTACCTTTGGGAAAAGACCGTGAAATTAGCTAAACGGTCCTTCCGAGTCTAAGAATTATATTACCCTTTATTTGAGGGCCCCGCGATTGTGTATTTTTGCTTGGCGAGGCTCGTCTCATTATTTTTAAAGGTCATACCTAGAATAGCTAGATTTTCTATTGTTTCGTTTTTGTATCAAAAAGGAAAGAAAGTCCTAATTGATATTATTAAGAAAATTGCCTTAGTCTACCAATTAAACATTGATGGTCCTAATACCATTTTAACCAATTATCTAAAGAACCCCAATTTATACACTTGGATTTCAATATTTCGGCGCTGGGCCTAAACAGAATAAGCAAACTAGTCATACTAATTTACAATGAATCTAACATGGTGTATCAACCCTTATTCAAATAGCAGGCGTGAAGCAACATGTATCAGTTTTGTTTTGAATGAACTGAACCTATTCTATGTCAAATTCTTCATGGACTAACTATTGCATTTTTTGTACCGTGAATTATGCCTCTTAATAACCAGTGAAATTTCTAATTCTCACTACCAAAACAGACGTTCAGTGAGACCTTCTAGTTGAGATAAAGCTAATTTTATTATATTAACCACCTTACACAAGCCTATTAACCTAATTACTTATCTAAATTCAAGGATTCAATTCAAATTAACTGATTGTTAAGCATAAGCAAATTACTTTTATTTTTTGTCTTTATTAACTATTAACACTACCTATTTCCGATTCAATCTAAATGGTAACATTTGATTTAACACTTAAACCTGTTTTTATTAATATGAAACTAAGTCAAAAATTTAATTCACAATGAAGCCAAACAAAACAGCTAAGAACTATCTAATTAATAATGACAGTGATTGAGGACTTGTAATAACAGTCCAAACGTCTCTCCTAATATTAAGGACGAACAGTCCAATTATGAGTTACAAAAATCCAATTAGACGCCTGGACATAACTACAATATACAATTCTCAAGTTTGAACAAATCAACCCAAATTCAATATAGTATGGTGGGTATGAATTAACTTGGCAGATTTGAAATAACACAAAGCATGGCCAGATTTGCATTATTCTCATTCAAATAAATCAAAGGTTTATACCATTCGATTAAGTGGTAACTGGCAATAACAAGCAAATGGGAGAAAATGGATCTCTTTCCCTACTGAATGAACAATCAGTATCTATCACATGATTACAGACTATATAATTGCGGGGATAAATTAATTCATGTCTTGCCGGTTCAAATGAATTATACAACCAGGATAAACCTAACAAAACTCAATTATAAATTCCACATTACTACCTAATTGTTCATAGGATTACATTAAATCAAACACCTTAGATATCCAATATTATTCATAAAGCAGACAGAATAAAAATAGAAAGAAAAGGAAAGGAAATAATTAGAAAGTCTATATTCCTTCTTCACAACATTATTCCTCGAGTTCAATTTACAGCCAAGGGTTACAAGACAATGTACCTGGAAGATGAAATCAAAAGGAAAGCATGTCAATGGTTTACAGCAATCAACAACAGCAACAAAACCACCCAGATTCAACAATGAAAAATGATGATAGCAACTTGAAAAGCTCTGCATGATAACAGTACAAAGCTTTCCAATAGAACAATAGCCTTGTCAGCTTCTCAGTGTGTCTGTCACACCTCCCTTTTTACCGCACATACTTAAATGCGTATAAATACACTTGTAGGATATACCCCGACGCTCAATTACCCAAGACGGATAAAATAACGTAAGGGAAGGAGTTTTTCCAATTTAAGGACAATCGGTTCGGGATTTTATTAGAGATTAATCGGAGTCGCCACTTGGGAATGACAATGGTGTCCCAAGTCACCGGTTAATCCCGAATCCGAGGAATTTTGACTCTTATGAATGTCTGCGAAGCAGAGGTCCGGATAAGGAACTCTGTTAACCCGGGAGAAGGTGTTAGGCACTCCCGGATTCCGTGATTTTAGCACGGTCGCTCCACTGTCGTTCTTGACTTTTGTTTGACTCAATTATAAGTTTTAACAACATAATGTGTTTTTTTTTACGTTAAATATCATTTTTAGGAATTTGCGGTATCGCGAAAACACGCCTCGAGTCATACCGCAACCAGTACGCCTATGACTTTTGGTGTATTTCGGCTTTACCGAGATTTAGATTTGAGTCGCACCAAGTGCACACTCGTTCAATGGAAAGTATATTAAAATCGTGCCCTAAATGATGTCTATCGGCTTTTAATTGTTTTGGGTAAGACTATGGAATTAGCTATATAGTCTTCCCGAGTCTAGTTATGTTAAACCATTACTAAATGGGGGCCCCGCTTATTTTAAATCGGGCGAGGCTCGTCCCAATTTAATTTATTAAAGTCCAATCCTACTTTGTGTGTACTACATTTGCTATATTGTTTTTTGCCTTAATCGATTTCGTAACATCAAACATACTAGGCCTGTCGCAATTTGTGTATTTTTGTGCGGCGAGGCTCATCTCACTTTTATTAACAATATAATTCTAAAATGACTACATTTCCTATTTTTTAGTTTTTATAAATAAAGAAATCTCATAATTAATTTAGAAATTAAAAATGCAATACTTATCTTATTTATGACAAAAAAACTTAATGAAACAGATTTAAAAAAAAAAAAATTCGAAATTGTTTTATTTATTATTTTATTATTATTATTATTATTTTATTATTTTGTTAAATACAAAATTTCACAACTTAATAATAAAAGAAGATAATTTAGAAGAATATTAAAAACTTGAATAAATAAAAGAAAAACCAATAAAAATCATTTATTCAAAAACTATCAAAATTATAACAATTAAAGCTTATATGGTAAAAATCATTTTTTATTTCAAATTGTTCAAAACTAAGCTTATTTTTTAGAAAAACAGCAATTATAAATTGACTATAATTTTATTTAAATTCGTTTTTTATAAACTAAAAAAAATATATTTTATTTGTTATATTTAGATAAATGTTTAATAAAATAAACATTACTTAAATAAATATAAAAATAAAAGTGCAAAATCGACAACTAATATATATATATATATATACAAACTAAACCAATTATCTTACAACTAACTTAAACTCAATTTTTTTTTAATTTTTTATTATTTTTGAATTAAACCCTTACTGTTAACTATTTACAACTATTTACCAAAATCAAAATCAATCTTAATTATTTACACCTATATTTTGAGATGGTTAAACTTGAAAAGAAACAATTCTTGTGTTATTGAAAAATTCAAATCGTACCTAAATGCCTAATTTACGCAAAAATAATTAAAATTCACATTTTTATTGAATTTAACTACATGTTAACAACTTAATTTATTAAAGACAATATTAAAGAAGTTCTAATTAATTTGATTAACAAAAGAGTAATTCATTCTTCCTTTTATTTACTAAATGATTTGAACATTAATAAACAGATTCATAATTATACTATTTAATAACCATTTTTAGAAGTGAATTATTATTACTACAAGAAGGCTTAATTATTTAAAGTTATCACAAAAACTTATAGAATATTAATATGGAATTTATTAAAACATAATCTGTAAAAGAAGATAGAAATAGAAACTATTTAAAATTTCAACAAAATTCTCATCTTTCTCATATATTCATCTTATCATTTAAACATGATTAGATATGTACCTGATATTGGAAATAAAAGAAATCCCGGGGATCAACACAACAAATAACAACACAGCAATATCACAGCAACAGCAGTACAATCAAGAATACCAATATCCGGATTTAAGCAATAAGAATCAACATCCCATAATTGAGTTTCAAAATAAGACTTTGTAAAATAAAAACTAACACTCTTTTTTTTATTTTTTGTTTTTTTTCGTTTTTTTTTTGTTTTTCTTTTGTTTTGTTTTTCTTTTGTTCACTATTTGGTAACACTCTTAAGATTTTTTCAGATTTTTGCTCTCTAAAATGTTTTCTTCCTCCTCCTCCCTTTCTAAATGAAATATGATTCTAACTTATATACACAAGACTCAAGGTCCCCTTTTAATTAAAAATAAACCATTATTAATTAAAAAACTAAAAGTAAGACTTCCACTTTCTTTTTATTTTAATCCCACTTTTAATTCCACTATGTTATGTTTTATTCTCCATTATATATATTCTATTAATACTTTTATTACCACTATCTTTTGTTTTGTCTTCCACTTTAATTTAACAATAATTAAATAACTAATGGACAAAAATAACTTTAATTCAAATAATTGACTATAAATTAATGACCAAAATAACCCCAAAATTATTAAAATTTACTATTATACCCTTATCAGCTATAACCAATTCACCTAAATCAAACAACCAAAATATAGCAAATTTAACCAATTCTTAAACAATTTTAACAACAATCCTAACAACATGATAAACAACCAAGAACAACATTATCTTTAAATAACACAAAATTTTCAGATTTATCAACAATAATGAACAAGTAACTTCAAATCTCTTAAACTTAAATTAAATTGAACTTAACATATCAAACAAACTATCTCAATTCTGTAATTAAAAATCCGAATTTATACTTAAACAAAAATAATGAAACAAATTTAATCTACTAAACTTAATAACCAACTAAAATTCGAATTAAATCTAACAATATCACAACCAAGATTAAAGATGTAAAAATGATTGAACTATAACGTTTCTATATTAACAACTTAACAAAACACATGATTAAAGTAAAAAAAATGAAGAAATAATCAAGAACATAATGAACAACAAGTAAGAAACAAAATCCACCATATACTATCTAAATCCGAAAATATACATATATATATATATATATATATATATATATATATATATATATATATATATATATATATATATATATATATATATACACATATATCATCCGAAAAATAAAATAAATAACAAAAGTCTGTCCGAAAAATAAAAATAACAATAAAAATGATAATAAAACGAAATATATATATATATATATATAAATGTATATTCCGGAAATATATATATTCTGGCCGAAAAAAAAAAAGTAATAATAAAAAAAACGAAATATATATATATACATACTGTCCGAGAAACAAAAATATATTTATATACATATAATATAGTCATATATACATATATATACAGAAAGTATACATATATATACATAGTATATACATTCGCCGGAAAAATAAAAATGAAAGAAAGATGAAGAAAGATGATGTTGCTGCTGCTGGTCGTCGAAACTTGGAGCTCAACGACATGGGGGAAGGTTGGTGATGGTTGGTCACGGTGAGGGACGGCCGAGGTTGTTTGGACGATGGTGTAGGGTTTTTCCGGTGGGGATAGAGAGGTGGTTATGGAGGTTTTAATGTTTGTTTGAGATGGTGATGGTGATGGTGTAGGGGCTGCTCGTATGATGAAGCTGGATGGGAAGCCATGGATGGGAGGGGTGAGGTGAAGAAGAAGAAGGAACAAGAAAGAATAGTAAGGTGGAGGCTAGGTCTAGGGTTTTTAGTCTTTGTTTTTGGGTAGTGTAAAAAATGAAGATAAAAAAAAAAATAAGGGGTAGGATTTGTTTGGTCAGATTTGGGGGGGTTTAGATTGGGCTTGGGGTTTTGGGTTGGGTAGAATTGATTTGGGCTTGGGGTTACTTAAAAAAAATTGGCCCAATTTCGAATTTCCTTCTATTTTTGTTCTTTTTTTATTATTAATTAATAAAAGAAATGCTAAGATTAAATTACAAAAACTAAAATTATCTTAAAATACTAATTAACTCCCAATAATAATTATCACATAAAATTAAATATTAATTAAAATAAAATTGCATAATTTGGACTTTAAATGCTAAAAATGCAAAAAATACATATTTTTTTGTGATTTTTCATTTTCGTAAAACAAACTTAATTATTCTTAATTGTAAACTTGAATTTTATATACAAATTCAACATATTTTTTTATATTTTATTTATTTAAACAAATAAATATGCACAGATAAATGCAAACAATTCAAGAAAAATAACACAAAATTCACAAATATTGCAAACAACACAAAACTCTTTTATTTTGAAATTTTGGGAGTAATTCTCATATAGGGCAAAAATCACGTGCTCACAACTGAGATTCAGAGTTTTCCACGAAGAGTTTCTGTGCAAAGACAAGTGAGCGGATACGAGCGATTTTTGCCCGTTTGAGCACTCCGGGAGAAGCATTTTTTTTTTCAAAATTTTGACCGAACCTTTGCTTCAAAAGGTTTCCTACATATCCCTGGCTAAAAGGGAATCGGGTCAATGTAGTTCGGAAAATTTTGGTAGCTGGGACTACCAATGAAACTGCGATTTTTTGCTGTTACTGTTGCTGCTGTTGCGGTTACTGCTTGCTGACCTCCTTATTACACCGGGGGGGGTAAAATGTAAAATGAAGAAGCTATTCTAAGCTATGATCCTACAATTACAATTGTTCCTAATCTAGCTTTTGCTCTTCTTCCCTTTCCGGTGATGCAGGATCTTCCTTTTTTGTTGATTTTCTTGTTTTTTCTTGATGACTCTCTTTTTTGTTGATTTTCTTGTTTTTTTTTTTTGATCTCGAGCTGAACCTGCTCAAAACAAAACAACAAACTACCTCTTTTTTTTCTTTTTCTGCCCCAGTGTGGGCTTTTAAATATATAAACCATGATGATGCGGAAAATATTCCCGTATTTGAAGGTGGGCGCCTAACATAAATTTAAACGTGCAATGCGATGCAGAAAGTATTCCCGTATTTGAAGGTGGGCGCCTAACGTAAATTAAACGTGCAATGCGAATGCAGAAAATATTCCCGTATTTGAAGGTGGGCGCCTAACGTAAATTTAAACGTGCAATGCGAATGCGGAAAATATTCCCGTATTTGAAGGTGGGCGCCTAACAAAAAATTAAAACGTGCAATGCGATGCGGAAAATATTCCCGTATTTGAAGGTGGGCGCCTAACAGTAAATTTAAACGTGCAATGCGAATGCAGAAAATATTCCCGTATTTGAAGGTGGACGCCTAACGGAAATTAAACGTGCAATGCGAATGCGGAAAATATTCCCGTATTTGAAGGTGGGCGCCTAACAGGAAATTAAACGTGCAATGCGAATGCGGAAAATATTCCCGTATTTGAAGGTGGGCGCCTAACGGAATTTAAACGTGCAATGCGAATGCAGAAAATATTCCCGTATTTGAAGGTGGGCGCCTAACAGAAATTAAACGTGCAATGCGAATGCGGAAAATATTCCCGTATTTGAAGGTGGGCGCCTAACAGAAATTAAACGTGCAATGCGAATGCAGAAAATATTCCCGTATTTGAAGGTGGGCGCCTAACAGATAAATTTAAACGTGCAATGCGAATGCAGAAAATATTCCCGTATTTGAAGGTGGGCGCCTAACGGAAATTTAAACGTGCAATGCGAATGCAGAAAATATTCCCGTATTTGAAGGTGGGCGCCTAACAGAATTTAAACGTGCAAAGCGAATGCAGAAAATATTACCGTATTTGAAGGTGGGCGCCCAATAGAATTTAAACGTGCAATGCGAATGCAGAAAATATTCCCGTATTTGAAGGTGGGCGCCTAACGTGCAATGCGAATGCAGAAAATATTCCCGTATTTGAAGGTGGGCGCCTAACAGAATTTAAACGTGCAATGCAAAAAATATTTCCTCAGTTGAAGGTGGGCGCCTAACAGAAATTTAAACGTGCAATGCGAATGCTGAAAAGTATTCCCTTGTTAGATAGGTGGGCGCCTGAACAAGAATTAAAAATGCATGAAATTAAAAACTTTTGTGTTACCTTGTGACTGAAGGTTATCTTAGGTGAAAAATTCATCGGACTAAGACATTTAATCTTAGGAGAAAGTTTCAACAGACTAAGATTTTGATTCTCACTGGACTATGTCCATTTCAATGTAATCTCAGGAGGATTATCCATCGGACTGAGTTTATGACTCCAGGAGATAATTCATCAGACTGGGTCCATTTTCAATTCAGACTTTCTTAAGCCTTTCACATTCAACAAACTTTTCTTTCCTTTCAACTTTTAACTTTCTTTATTTCCCAAACTTCCGTTTTTCCCTTTTGTTTTCAAATTGCACTATCCCTTTATCTTAGGTGAAAAATTCATCAGACTAAGACTTTTAATCTTAGGAGAAAGTTTCAACAGACTAAGATTTTGATTCTCACCGGACTATGTCCATTTCAATGTAATCTCAGGAGGATTATCCATCGGACTGAGTTTATGACTACAGGAGATAATTCATCAGACTGGGTCCATTTGCAATTCATACTTTCTTAAGCCTTTCAAATTCAACAAACTTTTCTTTCTTTTCAACTTCTTAACTTTCTTTCTTTTCCAACTTCTGATTTTACCTTTCAAATTATGCCTTTCCTTTTCGTTTCAAATTATGCCTTCATTTCCTTTTCCAACTTCTACTTTCATTGACTTCGGCCTTCCTTTTGTTTTCACATTTCATTATCTCTTTATCTTAGGTGAAAAATTCATCAGACCAAGACTTTTATCTTGGGAGAAAGATTCAACAGACTAAGATTTTATCCAATTCATCTTAGGTGAAAAATTCATCGGACTAAGACTTTTGTCTTAGGAGAAAGTTTCAACAGACTAAGATTGTATCATTTTCCGATACTTGCTTCATTCACCTTTCAACTTGCCTTATTCATCTTCAAAAACAATTGTATTCACCTTCATGCTCTTCGGATGACTATCCGATGACAGAAAATTTTTTCTCCCCCAGTTTGACATTATCTTTTACTCCTGTTTCAAAGCAAAGAAAACTCTGTCAGTTTAAAATGCGATGGTTGGTTGTGGCCTTGAACTCTCCACTTGAATGCTTGGCATGTTCACCGACTATTCTTTTCCACTTCTTCTTTGTTCAAAATCCGCCTCTCTTTAGGCATGTATGTTCTTCCATTCTTGACGGATCCCACAATTCTGATCTTGAAGTCTACGATTTCTTCAATGATTTCATTGGACAGCCTTGGGGTGTTTCTTGACTGGCTCTTTCTTTTGTCAGAATACACTCCCCTATTTCCATTTGTTATATTTTCCCCCGAGTTGGCACTTTGCCGACCTTTGCGTCTTGCATGAACCCCAAATGTTTTTATTGTTGCCCGCTCCATTGCACATGTTGCTCTTTTGGCTTAAAGCACTGGCCTTGGCCTTTCCTCACTTACGACAATTGTCGTGTTGGCCAAATCCCATCTTGTGCAATTGGAAAGCTTGGTGGCAAATTTTGAAATCATTTCTATACTTGTTATGACCCGACAGGACTCAATAAGAGGGAGGGTAAAACAAGGTACAAAGAATAGAAAGAAAGGAAAACATAATTCCTAACAAGAAACCTACGGAAGAATGACCTATCGGATTTTGAATACCGACTTTAGCGACCTTGACATGCACTTTTGGCCTTCTCTGTATAGCAAATTTGATGTTCAACTCTTGTTGCAAGCTCTGCTGTGAAACCGGTCTCCAACACTTCATTTCTTTGATCTGATCCTTAGTCGACTTGTAGTACCCATAGGGTTTTCACCATCAAGCCTCTCTCATTTGCTCTTTCTTTCTCTCGACTCACCGTCGCCTTACGGTGCCCATGCGGGTTTTCACCGATAAGACTCTCTCATTTTGATTTCTCTCATCTTGGAGTCTCATGTTGGTTCTCATCATCTTGAATTCTTCATTCTCCTTTGTTCGGACTTGAGTGTTGCCCTTGATGTGATTCACCTTTGCTCGTTTGACTCGGCATTTCTTGACGATTGGTCGGAAGGTCTTCCTTTGGACCGTAATGCAGGCTTTTGGATGGGATATAGAAAAAAGGATATAAAGGCTCAAAAATATTTCATCGTGGGTTAAAATTACAACTTTCGGAATCTTATTTATTCGACAACCATAACTTCTGCCCCAGTTTCCTTCTTGGGGGATTTTTTTGGATTTTTCCTTTATTGTGACTGAACCTCAGTGAGGCTGCCTACGTACCCTTTCGGGATCAAGTCAGACGTAGTTCAGACTACGTCTGTATTCATTGTTGCATCTTGACTTCTCCCGATTTTTATTTGCATTTTTTTTTTTTTTTTTTTTTTTTTTGTTTCTCCATTTTATTTCCCCCCTCAATCATCAATTTATGTTGTTGATTCCGAAAGAGGGATATGAAAGAAAATATAATAAGGCTCGAAGGGATAACAATGGATAAAGTGTTTGGATAGCCGAATAAAAATGCCTTCGTCATTCCAATCTTCGAGACCTACCAAGTATAAACTACACGGTTAAACACCTTTGATTGATTCACATATTTGCCTTCTGTATTTGACGATTCTCAGTGCCATTGGGCAACAATCTCGATACCACGAATGGCTCCTTTATCTTTGGGGTACTTTTGCCTTTGGCTTTAATCCGATGAAGCATGATGCATTTCCAAGGCATTTCTTTATGTTCCGTTTTCCCCCAATATTCCCTTGATCCAAGTTTCACAGTATTCCAATATGTTTCATTTCTTTCGAGTATCATTACATCTTCAACATTGCTTCATGTTAAATTGACTTTTAAAATTAGGCTTAAAATTATGTGCATGTCATGTTGCTAAAGTGAGTATGAGAAGAACTACAAAGTGATCAGAAATGGAATGACTAGGAATGATGGGAAACAGAGAGTTGTATTAAACTGATGGGTTGAAACAACAAGATGAACAACAAAACGAACAGACTAGACTAGAATTACAAACCTAGACAGGACTAAACAAATTTATTACTAAACAAAGCAAAGTGGAAAGATAGAAGGGTTTTGACTCTCAAGACAACGTCCAGATTACAACCCTGAAATAACCCGGTCAAAAGAGATGACACCAAAATATACCACCAAAACTCCAAGAGACGGAGCGCCTTCCCAATTGACAAGCATGGCATCCTAGCCACTGAATTCCGCATTAATGTTGCCAAGATCACTTTCTGTTTCAATATCTTCAACTTCAGTTGACCTCCCAAGAAGATTTTCATCACCCACGTCGCCGGGCATCATTCCCACAAAATGTGCTCCGTTATGTGCAGGTAAAGGATTATGTGCAATGTTTTGGATGCCACTGCCTTGGACCACAATTATTCCTTCATGAATCATTCTTTCTATCTCTCTTTTCAAATCCCGACAACTTTCAACATCGTGCCCCAGGGCATTGGAGTGGTATTCACACCTTTTGGATGAGTCAAAACTTCTCGCACGTCGGTCTACCCGATTTGGAGGGATGGGTGCAATCACGCCACGTCGTTTTAGCTTCTCAAACAAGCTTGCATAGGACTCTCCGATTGGTGTAAAATTATCTTTCAACTTCTGTTCCTTTCCATACCCCTGGCTTGGATGTGGGTTATAAGGTATTTGAAAATTTTGCGGAGGCTGGTAAAGGTTTTGTGATGTTCGGGCTCGCTTTCTTGGGTGTTTTGAGGATTGAGCAACATACCGGACTGGATCAACAGAGTATATAGGGTTCTGAGGCGGGTAGTAATGCTTAAGAGGGTCATGGAAAACTTGATGAGGTTGTGTATACCTTTGAGATGTTCTCATGGGACCCCTTCTCGACCCTGACATCATCATGATTTCTTCATCACTCCCATACACATCACTGAATTCACTTTGGACATCCTGAGCCGCATTTTTGAGAGCTTCTTGACTTATAATTTTGCCTGTCTTAAGACCATGTTCCACCATTTCTCCCATTTTGATTATTTCTTCAAATGAGTGACCAACTGCAGATATCATGTTTTGAAAGTAATCCGGCTCTTGAGCCTGAAGGAAAACAGTGGCCAACTCGTGATCATTCATGGGTGGCTTAGCTCTCGCTGCCTGCTCTCTCCATTTGATGGCATATTCCCTAAAATTTTCAGTTGGGTTCTTTTTCAGTTTAGAAAGGGAAATGCGGTTTGGGGTGGCGTCAATATTGTATTGAAACTGTTTGATAAAGGCTCGTGCCAAATCATCCCAGACGTGCCAACCAGATGCGTCCTGATCCCAAAACCATTCAGATGCTACTCCCGAGAGGCTTTCCCCAAAATAAGCCATAAGCAATTCTTCTTTTCTTCCCACACCTCTCAATTGGTTGCAATACCTTTTCAGGTGGGCTATGGGGTTTCCGCGTCCATCATACTTTTCCAGTTTGGGAACCTTGAAACCAGGCGGCAAGTGGACATCGGGGAACATACAAAGATCTCTGAAAGCAACACTCTTTTGACCTGCCATTTCTTGCATGTTTTTCAGTTGTCGTTCTAATCTCTTCAATCTTTGGGCCATTTCTTCCCGTACATTCTTTCGGGTAAGCTTCTCAACGTTTGCAGGAAGGTCAAACGAGTACGAGTGGTACTCGGGAGAGTGGTACTGTTCTTGTTGTATAGCAGATTGTGACTCATGAGAAGGTTGTCCTTGGCCATTGGCCCACATTTTGGTCATTTGTTGTTTCAATGCTCCGTTTTCCTCAACCATAGTAGACCCTTGTTGAATTTTCTGACCCTGAGTCTCTTGAGCACTCGTAACAGCTTCGATGTCGGTTATCATTTTCCTTGGATCTTGCTTTCCAATTTACCACAACCAACCACCTCGACTTTCTGGATCAACAAAACGAAACCATCGGGTTAGCGTTAAGGTATTCCACTTATTGATTTCCTTGATTTCTTCTCTTCTCTTTCTCTCTTTTTTTTTTTTTTTGCTATTTTTTCTTCTTTTTTTTTTCTTTTTGTGGTTTTTCCTTTTTCTCTTTTTTTTTCCTTTTTGTAATTTTTCATTTTTTTTTCTTTTTGGTTATGGAAATGGTCGAATCCTATGTGGATTGCCTACGTATCATGACCCCGCATGAATCAGACCGAGCGTAGTTCTTGCAAATTAATGCAAGAAATAAAGAGATGTTTATTTGATTTTTTTTTTAAAGGAAAATTACAGAAACCGACTCCAACTACAAACTTGAAAAACTTTCACATTTTGTACCGGAGATTTCTACAAGAATAAGAATATTTTTGGTGTCAATTATGACTATTTTCTACAAAATTGTCCACATAATGGCTTATTTGACAAAACGACTATTTTTTGCAAAATTTATTTAAGAAAGATAAACTTGAATTTTTTTATCCTGTGGCTCATGGGGCATCGTTCGGCATCACCATAAACCAACACAAGACTATTTTTCGTAAACTGGCCATGTAATGGCTTATTTAGACAAAGTGGCTCTTTTTGCAAAATTTTATTTAAGAAGATGCAAATTCAAAATTTTTAACCCGGGGCCTATGGGGCATCGTTCAGCACCGACACAGGCCAACACAAGACTGAGGAAGTTAAAAATGCAAAATATGGCTATTTCAGCAAAATTCCGGCCATGTAATGGCTTATTTGATAAAGTGGATATTTTTGAAAAGTTGAGCAATGACTCAAACTTAATTTTGCGGATACAGCCTTTCGACATTTCCGCGAGGGAACATTTCAAGGCTATGTCCAAAATTATTTAAAAACGACTCGAAAGTGGCTATTCTTGCAAAAACAGCCTTCCAGCGTCCTTTTGAGGGACATTCGACTTATTTTAAGCAAGAATAGCATCACCCGACTTATTTATAACAAAATAAACAAAATTTGACATTTTTTTATTATTTTTGCAAAAGGGGTGTGAACCCGGACTTGATTTTGCGGCTATGGCCTTGCAACATTTCCACAAGGAATATTTCAAGGCTGTGCCCGCAAAAATGTTTCAAAGTGGCTATTTTTGCAAAAAACAACCTTCCGGCGTCCTTTCGGAACATTCAGCTATTTTTCAAAAATGGCATCACTTTGATTTTATTGACAAAATCAAACACACATTTTTTTTGATTTTTTAAAAGGGGTGGCCTTTCAACATTTCCACAAGGGTATTTCAAGGCTATTATTCAAAAGGAAAAGATTTCAAAGTGGCCATTTTTGCAAAAAATAGTCTTCCAGCGTTCTTTCGGAACATTCGGCTATTTTCAAAAAACAGCATCACTTTCGATTTATTGAAAACTAAACACACATTTTTTTTTTGATTTTTTGAAATGGGTGATTGGACCCGATGAGGGTTGCCTACGTATCCCACCTAATGGCGAGAATCAAACCTGCGTAGTTCGGTCAGATTATTTGACCAATTATTTCAAAAAAATGTTCCACCCCTTTTTTTTCAAATTTCCAAATTTTCCGGATACCTATTTTCTACAAATCATTATTTTCCTCTCTCTCTTTTCCTTTTCAATAATTTTTCCAATCTCGGGATTTTCGCCGGTCCGCATAACGATCAAGGACAATAAAATGCAACACATAGCATGCTCGGTCTTTTCAATACCGGGTCACCTGTCCTAGACGGACCCAACCCCTGTGTTGAGTCCCCTAAGTCAAATATGATGCAAATAATCGTCCTAGACCTATGTTCAAAATCTTATGGTTTCATGGATTGCTAGACCGTGTACCCGAGCGGACAACTCGAATCGAGGAGGGGCTACGTACCGGTGACCCGCGGAGTCAATCGGCTTTGTAACTTATCCGGCCTCTGTTTTCTTAATTTAAGGTGACATTTAACAGAAAGGGGAGTCTCAACCAATAAGCACATCCCCGGGGGAGAAGAGAGAAGGGTTTTCGGCACAGTTTTATATACAATCCACATAATATCAAAGCGATAAAGCACATAGCATGTTGTTCAAATCACATAATAAAGTCAAATAAAAACGCAAACGGCAGTTCTAAGGAGCTCGAGTTCTTAAACCTTGAAATCGAAATTCAGGGTTGGTTCCCCAGCAGAGTCGCCAGAGCTGTCACACCTCCCTTTTTACCGCACATACTTAAATGCGTATAAATACACTTGTAGGGTATACCCCGACGCTCAATTACCCAAGACGGATAAAATAACGTAAGGGAAGGAGTTTTTCCAATTTAAGGACAATCGGTTCGGGATTTTATTAGAGATTAATCAGAGTCGCCACTTGGGAATGACAATGGTGTCCCAAGTCACCGGTTAATCCCGAATCCGAGGAATTTTGACTCTTATGAATGTCCGCGAAGCAGAGGTCCGGATAAGGAACTCTGTTAACCCGGGAGAAGGTGTTAGGCACTCCCGGATTCCGTGGTTTTAGCACGGTCGCTCCACTGTCGTTCTTGACTTTTGTTTGACTCAATTATAAGTTTTAACAACATAATGTGTTTTTTTTTACGTTAAATATCATTTTTAGGAATTTGCGGTATCGCGAAAACACGCCTCGAGTCATACCGCAACCAGTACGCCTATGACTTTTGGTGTATTTCGGCTTTACCGAGATTTAGATTTGAGTCGCACCAAGTGCACACTCGTTCAATGGAAAGTATATTAAAATCGTGCCCTAAATGATGTCTATCGGCTTTTAATTGTTTTGGGTAAGACTATGGAATTAGCTATATAGTCTTCCCGAGTCTAGTTATGTTAAACCATTACTAAATGGGGGCCCCGCTTATTTTAAATCGGGCGAGGCTCGTCCCAATTTAATTTATTAAAGTCCAATCCTACTTTGTGTGTACTACATTTGCTATATTGTTTTTTGCCTTAATCGATTTCGTAACATCAAACATACTAGGCCTGTCGCAATTTGTGTATTTTTGTGCGGCGAGGCTCATCTCACTTTTATTAACAATATAATTCTAAAATGACTACATTTCCTATTTTTTAGTTTTTATAAATAAAGAAATCTCATAATTAATTTAGAAATTAAAAATGCAATACTTATCTTATTTATGACAAAAAAACTTAATGAAACAGATTTAAAAAAAAAAATTCGAAATTGTTTTATTTATTATTTTATTATTATTATTATTATTTTATTATTTTGTTAAATACAAAATTTCACAACTTAATAATAAAAGAAGCTAATTTAGAAGAATATTAAAAACTTGAATAAATAAAAGAAAAACCAATAAAAATCATTTATTCAAAAACTATCAAAATTATAACAATTAAAGCTTATATGGTAAAAATCATTTTTTATTTCAAATTGTTCAAAACTAAGCTTATTTTTTAGAAAAACAGCAATTATAAATTGACTATAATTTTATTTAAATTCGTTTTTTATAAACTAAAAAAAATATATTTTATTTGTTATATTTAGATAAATGTTTAATAAAATAAACATTACTTAAATAAATATAAAAATAAAAGTGCAAAATCGACAACTAATATATATATATATATATATACAAACTAAACCAATTATCTTACAACTAACTTAAACTCAATTTTTTTTTAATTTTTTATTATTTTTGAATTAAACCCTTACTGTTAACTATTTACAACTATTTACCAAAATCAAAATCAATCTTAATTATTTACACCTATATTTTGAGATGGTTAAACTTGAAAAGAAACAATTCTTGTGTTATTGAAAAATTCAAATCGTACCTAAATGCCTAATTTACGCAAAAATAATTAAAATTCACATTTTTATTGAATTTAACTACATGTTAACAACTTAATTTATTAAAGACAATATTAAAGAAGTTCTAATTAATTTGATTAACAAAAGAGTAATTCATTCTTCCTTTTATTTACTAAATGATTTGAACATTAATAAACAGATTCATAATTATACTATTTAATAACCATTTTTAGAAGTGAATTATTATTACTACAAGAAGGCTTAATTATTTAAAGTTATCACAAAAACTTATAGAATATTAATATGGAATTTATTAAAACATAATCTGTAAAAGAAGATAGAAATAGAAACTATTTAAAATTTCAACAAAATTCTCATCTTTCTCATATATTCATCTTATCATTTAAACATGATTAGATATGTACCTGATATTGGAAATAAAAGAAATCTCGGTGATCAACACAGCAAATAACAACACAGCAATATCACAGCAACAGCAGTACAATCAAGAATACCAATATCCGGATTTAAGCAATAAGAATCAACATCCCATAATTGAGTTTCAAAATAAGACTTTGTAAAATAAAAACTAACACTCTTTTTTTTTAGATTTTTTTTTCGTTTTTTTTTTGTTTTTCTTTTGTTTTGTTTTTCTTTTGTTCACTATTTGGTAACACTCTTAAGATTTTTTCAGATTTTTGCTCTCTAAAATGTTTTCTTCCTCCTCCTCCCTTTCTAAATGAAATATGATTCTAACTTATATACACAAGACTCAAGGTCCCCTTTTAATTAAAAATAAACCATTATTAATTAAAAAACTAAAAGTAAGACTTCCACTTTCTTTTTATTTTAATCCCACTTTTAATTCCACTATGTTATGTTTTATTCTCCATTATATATATTCTATTAATACTTTTATTACCACTATCTTTTGTTTTGTCTTCCACTTTAATTTAACAATAATTAAATAACTAATGGACAAAAATAACTTTAATTCAAATAATTGACTATAAATTAATGACCAAAATAACCCCAAAATTATTAAAATTTACTATTATACCCTTATCAGCTATAACCAATTCACCTAAATCAAACAACCAAAATATAGCAAATTTAACCAATTCTTAAACAATTTTAACAACAATCCTAACAACATGATAAACAACCAAGAACAACATTATCTTTAAATAACACAAAATTTTCAGATTTATCAACAATAATGAACAAGTAACTTCAAATCTCTTAAACTTAAATTAAATTGAACTTAACATATCAAACAAACTATCTCAATTCTGTAATTAAAAATCCGAATTTATACTTAAACAAAAATAATGAAACAAATTTAATCTACTAAACTTAATAACCAACTAAAATTCGAATTAAATCTAACAATATCACAACCAAGATTAAAGATGTAAAAATGATTGAACTATAACGTTTCTATATTAACAACTTAACAAAACACATGATTAAAGTAAAAAAAATGAAGAAATAATCAAGAACATAATGAACAACAAGTAAGAAACAAAATCCACCATATACTATCTAAATCCGAAAATATACATATATATATATATATATATATATATATATATATATATATATATATATATATATATATATATATATATATATATATATATATATATATATATATATATATATATATATATATATATATATATATATATATATATATATATATATATATATATATATATATATATATATATATATATATATATATATATATATATATATATATATATATATATATATATATATATATATATATATGTATATTCCGGAAATATATATATTCTGGCCAAAAAAAAAAAGTAATAATAAAAAAAACGAAATATATATATATACATACTGTCCGAGAAACAAAAATATATTTATATACATATAATATAGTCATATATACATATATATACAGAAAGTATACATATATATACATAGTATATACATTCGCCGGAAAAATAAAAATGAAAGAAAGATGAAGAAAGATGATGTTGCTGCTGCTGGTCGTCGAAACTTGGAGCTCAACGACATGGGGGAAGGTTGGTGATGGTTGGTCACGGTGAGGGACGGCCGAGGTTGTTTGGACGATGGTGTAGGGTTTTTCCGGTGGGGATAGAGAGGTGGTTATGGAGGTTTTAATGTTTGTTTGAGATGGTGATGGTGATGGTGTAGGGGCTGCTCGTATGATGAAGCTGGATGGGAAGCCATGGATGGGAGGGGTGAGGTGAAGAAGAAGAAGGAACAAGAAAGAATAGTAAGGTGGAGGCTAGGTCTAGGGTTTTTAGTCTTTGTTTTTGGGTAGTGTAAAAAATGAAGATAAAAAAAAAAATAAGGGGTAGGATTTGTTTGGTCAGATTTGGGGGGGTTTAGATTGGGCTTGGGGTTTTGGGTTGGGTAGAATTGATTTGGGCTTGGGGTTACTTAAAAAAAATTGGCCCAATTTCGAATTTCCTTCTATTTTTGTTCTTTTTTTATTATTAATTAATAAAAGAAATGCTAAGATTAAATTACAAAAACTAAAATTATCTTAAAATACTAATTAACTCCCAATAATAATTATCACATAAAATTAAATATTAATTAAAATAAAATTGCATAATTTGGACTTTAAATGCTAAAAATGCAAAAAATACATATTTTTTTGTGATTTTTCATTTTCGTAAAACAAACTTAATTATTCTTAATTGTAAACTTGAATTTTATATACAAATTCAACATATTTTTTTATATTTTATTTATTTAAACAAATAAATATGCACAGATAAATGCAAACAATTCAAGAAAAATAACACAAAATTCACAAATATTGCAAACAACACAAAACTCTTTTATTTTGAAATTTTGGGAGTAATTCTCATATAGGGCAAAAATCACGTGCTCACATATACCAGTGTATAACATATTTTTTTTTTCATCAATGCTCTCAAAGTTCTCCTAATACTCTAAATCTCTCTGTTTGTGTGTCTGTTTTCTCCCCTTCCAGAATCCCTCCAGATCTCTTTTATTGACAAAACTAAACCATTTTAACTTTCAAATTATTCCTCCCCCCATGTGTCTTCTGATCATCCAGCTCTTAAGAGCACTTAACAGACTTAAAACATAATATTTTGGCCCTGATATTCTTCGACTTCCCACTCTCAAAACAAACAATAGTGTGCTCCCCCACTTGAATCCACTGACAAATCCCTTTTCATTATAGAACTGTTTTATTAAACTATATCAATGCCATGCTGAATCAGGCATGCCTGATTATCACATGGCTTCCATTTGGTTCAAATAGTTTTAAGTTCAATTATAACTATCAACCAAGGCAATTTCTAATCAAATTCACATTCAAGTTCACTGCCCTATCATTCTATCAATCGAACTTATGCGAAACTACATGACGACATTCAATCAGTCGATTATAACATGTATCGATAACAATCAATCGCAACAACAATGATTCAAGCAATTCTCGACCAATGCTAGAAAAATACAAAGCTAACTATTCGACGATATTAATCGAGACGAATCTACAACATTCAAACAACAATCAGAAACACACAAATTGACCAAATAAAGGTCTTTGATAGAAGAATAGAAAAATAGAAAATTAAAAAACAATATCCGAGAAAATCAACAATGAACGAAACTACAAAAACGATTAAACTAAACTGACGAGTATGAATAAATGAGAACAGAAAAGGAGAAGAAATACCTCAATTTATCAATTTAAATCTTAACTCGTCCGGTTGACAATTTGACTCGAACTTTTGAGGTCCAAACGGACTTTAATCAAGTGTTCTTGACTAAGAACACCTGACTAAAGTCGATTGCGACCTCAAATTCTTTGTGTTCTTCTAGGGCTCGTTCAATCGAATTGAAATTCGACGAACTCTACTATGATTCGAACAAAACTAATATGTGATTTGGGGTTAGGGTAGCCTGTTGGTTCAATGGTGTTGATTTGGGGTTAAACACATGACCTAGTGTTTGGGGTCGATTTCTTGTATCTAATGTTTGAACGGCTCTATGAAGATTTGAAGAAATCTAAAGGTGGATTCGGACCGAGGGAGATTGGGTGGTTCGGGGATGTAAGTTTGGTGACCGGCGGCGTTGTTGCCGCCGGGTTTCATGCGAAAGAGGAAAGGGGCGGCGGCTAGGGTTTTTCTTCATTTCTGAGGGAGATGAAGAATTGTGAAGGGTTAGGGTGAGAAATGAGACGGGTCTGGGTGTTTTTGGGGCTGTGGTATATTGATTTGAGATGATTAATGTACGTCGTTGGATCAACATGAATCAACGATCAGGATTAACCAATGAGAGAGAAACGGGGTCGTTTGGTGAAAGCTGGGGGCCGGATCGGTTCAGGGAATGGGCTGGGGCCGGGTACCGGGTACCGGGTTGGGCGACAGGATCTCAGCCGTTCGATCAACAAGGATCAATGGCTGTGATGGAGACGCCTTAAACGGGTTATTTGGCTTGGGTTTGGAGACCAACTGGACTGGATCCGTGGAATTTTGGTCTGGGCCTTTTGAATTTTGACTTTATTTTGGGCCCAATCCCATTTCCTTCTCTTATTTTCAACCCCTTTTTTTTTCTTCTTTTATATTTCAACAAAATTCCTAATTACATTATAAAACAACATTAACTTATCAAATGTATTAATTAGCGTCCAACAACAATTGAACAACATAATTAAATACTAAAAAAAATAAATTAAAATCACACAATTGGACAATAAATGGTAAAAATGCGAAAAATACATTATTTTGTGATTTTTTCATTTTCGTAAAATAAACTTAACTATTTTTAAGTATGGAATTAATCCCAAAAGTATAAATGCAACATATTTTGTATTTTTATATTAATTTAAACAAATAGACATGGACACACAAAACAAACAATAAGAAAAAGAACATATAATCCACAAATATTGCAAACAAACACAAAAACTCTTTTATTTTTGAAATTTTGGGAGTAATTCTCATGTAGGGCAAAAATCACGTGCTCACAGGCATCATTTATATAGCCTTCTTTTAATGAATACTCACTAAGACGATTATACCACATTCGTCCTAATTGCTTTAGACCGTACAAAGATCTTTGCAATTTGATTGAAAATAATTTCCCGGGATTTTGAATTATTTGCATTAGGCATTTTGAATCCCTCGGGAATTTGTCATGTATATCTCATTATCAAGTGAGCCATAAAGGTAGGCGGTAACCACATCCATTAAATTCATGTCAAGTTTTTCATGGACAGCAAAACTAATGAGATAATGGAATGTTATAGCATCCATAACAGGTGAATATGTCTCTTCATAATCGACACTAGGACTTTATGAAAATCCTTGTGCAACAAGGCGTGCCTTATATCTTTGTACCTCATTTTTCTCATTTTTCTTACGTACAAAGACCCATTTATAGCCAACAAGCTTAACACCATTAGGTGTTTGGACTACAGGCCCAAAAGCTTCGTGTTTTGCAAGTGAATTCAACTCTGATTGGATTGCTTCTTGCCATTTTGGCCAATCAAGTCTTTGTCGACATTCACCAACAAATTGAGGTTCAAGATCCTCACTTTCTTACATAATGTTGGATGCAATATTATATGAAAAGACATAATCCACCACTTTATTCACTCAATTCAAATTTGTCTTAATATCGATTGGATTTATTGATAGTTCCTTATTTTCTTGAGTCTCGGGCTCAATGGATTCCTCATGAATCTCAGAATTTATTAAGTCGTGGATTTCTTCATGAGATTCTTTCATAGTGTCATTTTGATAATTTATTTTACTTTTTCTAGGATTTCGATCGTTGGAACCTAATGGTCTGCCACGTTTCAGGCGTGCTTTTGACTCATTAGCTATGACACAAGAAGATTGTCCAATATGGACATCAATACGGATTGGAACATTCTCCGTAGGGATATGTGATTTTGTTCTCATTTTCATATCCGTAAATATATCTGGCATTTGATTTGCTATTCTCTGCAAATGAATAATCTTTTGTACCTCTTTTTCACAAATAGAGGCACGTGGATCAAGATGAGATAATGATGGATTTTTTCACAAAATTTCCCGTTTGGTTTCACCAACTTCTCCCCCTAATTTTGGGAAAAGTGTCTCATCGAATCGACAGTCTGCAAATCGTGCAGTAAACAAATCCCCCGTCAATGGTTCGAGGTAGCGAATACTGGAGGGCGATTCAAACCCAACATATATTCCTAACCTTCTTTGCAGATCCATTTTGGTGCGATATGGCGGTGCTACAGGCACATATACTGCACATCCAAAAATTCTTAAATGGGATATATTCGGTTCATGACCCAAAACTAATTGCAACAGGGAATATTTATGATAATTTGTCGGTCTGAGACAAACTAGCATTGATGCATGCAAAATGGCGTGACCTCAAACAGAAGTAGGCAGCCTCATTTTCATGAGTAACAGTCTTGCTATCAATTACAGGCGTTTAATTAAAGACTCTGCAAGACCGTTTTGAATGTGAACATGAGCGACATGATGTTCCACTTTTATCCTAATTGATAAGCAATAATCACTAAATGCTTGGGATGAAAACTCAGTAGCATTATCAAGTCTAATAGACTTAATTGGATTATCAGGAAATTGTGTCCGTAATTGAATTATTTGTGCCATTAATTTTGCAAACGCGAGGTTGCGAGATGACAATAGGCACACATGAGACCATCTAGAAGATGCGTCTATCAAGACCATAAAATATCGGAACGGCACACTAGGTGGGTGAATAGGTCCACAAATGTCTCATTGTATACGTTCCAAAAGCGCAGGAGACTCAATTCCAACCTTTGTTGGTGATGGTCTAATAATTAACTTGCCTTGATAACAAGAAGTGCAAGAAAATTCATCATTTAAAAGAATCTTTAAATTCTTTAATGGATGTCCATTTGAGTTTTCTATAATTCATGTCATCATAATTGATCCAGGATGTCCCAATCGATCATGCCAAAGTACAAAAGTATTGGAATCTATAACCTTTTAGTTTACAATAGAATGTGCCTCAATTGCACTAATTCTTGTCCAATACAGGCCACAAGATAAAGATGGGAACTTCTCAATAGCCCTTTTCTAGCCGGAGACATTTTTGGTAATGATGAGATATTCAAGATTATTCTCATCTATTGTCTCAATATGATATCCATTTCTGCGGATATCTTTAAAACTCAACAAGTTTCTCTCGGACTTGGAGAAGAACATTGCATTCTCTATGATAAGTATTGTTCCCTTAGGCAGAGTTATATAACTCTTCCAGAGCCTTCAATTATTTACTACTACCAGAAATTGTAGTAACATCTGCCTTACACATACTTAAATGAGAGAAATATTTCTTCTCTTTGAGTATTGTATGTGTCGTACATGAATCAACTAAACAAATATTTTTACAATTGAACTTTGATCCAAGTTTTCTTTGTGAAATATCCATATTTGCTTCCCATATTTTAACATACAAAAGAAATATACGAATAAGCGTTAGAATTTTCAGATAATGGAAAAGTTAAATGAATAACTCAACATTGACTTTTAATGCAATTTCGAACAAGCTCTAATTATGATACAAATAATTATGTAGCTGAAAGTAATACAAATATAAGTACAACACATATGACTAATACAAAATAAAAATGACACAAAAAAATATTATTAGTGTCCAGAAAATAAAAAAAAAGTAAAAAATCAACCAAAAGATACATATTAACATTATTAGTAACTGCAAGTTTAGCGCCGAGTCGAGCGAAGTAGGCTGGGACGTGAAGCTGGGATCTCAGGTCATAGCCAAGAGGGACAGTTTCAGATATCTTGGATCAGTGATTCAAGGGGCCGGAGAGATTGACGGGGATGTCACTCACCGTATAGGAGCGGGGTGGTTGAAGTGGAGGCTCGCATCGGGAGTCTTGTGTGACAAGAAAGTTCCACAGAAACTCAAGGGGAAGTTTTATAGAGCGGTGGTTAGACCTGCTATGTTGTATGGGGTGGAGTGCTGGCCTGTGAAGAACTCTCATGTCCAGAGAATGAGAGTTGCAGAGATGGGGATGCTCAGGTGGATGTGCGGGCTCACCAGATTAGATAAGATTAAGAATGAAGTTATTCGGGAGAAGGCGGGGGTGGCCCCAGTGGATGAGAAGATGCGAGAAGCGAGACTCAGGTGGTTTGGGCATGTGCGGAGGAGAAGCCCTGATGCACCGGTGAGGAGTTGTGAGCGACTGGCGGTGGTTGGCGCGAGTCGAGGGAGAGGGAGGCCTAAGAGGTATTGGGGTGAGGTGATTAGGCAGGATATGGCTAGAATGGGGATTTCCGAGGACATGACTCTTGATAGGAAAGTTTGGAGGTCTAGTATTAGGGTTGTAGGGTAGAGCCTTTTAGAATTCTTAGTACTTCTGTTAGGGGCTGAGTGGGGTTTGGTAGCGATCTCTATAGTTAATTAATGTATTGTAATGTGCCTCTTATGGTAGTAACCGATTGGTATTATTGCATGTCATTCTACTTTTGATTTTATGTTTAGATAATTATTTATTTGATTTATCCCGGATTTACTAACATTGTTTTGTTTTGTTTTGTTTGTTGATTTTCTCTCTCTTTTTCTGAGCCGAGGGTTCGGCCGGAAACAGCCTCTCTACCCTTTCGGGTAGGGGTAAGGCCTGTGTACGTATTACCCTCCCCAGACCCCACTTTGTGGGAACATACTGGGTAGTTGTTGTTGTTGTTGTTGTTGTTGATGTTAGTAACTGCACTTTTCACTCCAATTCGTGAGATTTATAAGATACATGTTCATTAACCTATGCTCTCATGTTTAACAGAATTAACACTACTGGAACAATTAAGTTTTAATTTCATCACTGTAATACAAAATTATATACAACGTTTTTATAAGAACCTACAAAATGTATTTAATACTATACTAGTTTTGTGTTTACATTACACACAATAAAAAAAAACTTTATATGTGAGTGTGTAGAATTATTATTATTGTTATACACGCATATTTGCCTGAAATTTGGCGACACACTTTGCACATGATTATATTTTGTCATAAATAGTTTTAACTAATTTTTTTTTCAATTGCAGTGATTTGGCAGAAATGTCATAACTAGACATGTAGAAATTCTAACTACAAAACTCTAACCTTTATAGAATAGTACATAATACATTAGATGACAATCTTTCACATTACCATATTACTTAGAATTTTGTTAACTTTTACTAGCCTCATTTGTCTGATTAGTACTTAACTAATTCGACATAAACGCTAAATAAACCAAAATCAATAACAAACAATGATTAATCAAAATAAAATCAGACAGAACGAAAGTTTTATTAAATAAACGACTATAACTAAACTAATTAATACTAATTGGAAAACTAATACTGATGTAAAGACTATGATTATATGATCTTTATTCATTAACTATTATGAATAAGCAAAAATAAAAATAAAAAATTAAACTACTCAATCATCTTTAACCACAGATTCATCACCAATCAAGTGGTCTATTTTTCCATAAGGACGCTAAAGGAGTCTGCCACATCCAAGTGGGTGATGTCAAAATCATTGTGAGAGACAAAATTGGCTTGAGGACCTTTATTATTTAGAGATGTTTGATAAAGCTCAACCAAATGTCTTGGTACACGGCAAATATTTGCCAAATGCCATTTTCCACCGCAACGATAGCATTCAGTTTCTGAACAATTTACTTTTGGCTTCTCATCTTTTCCTTTCCACCTTTGTGGTTATTTCTCTTTGGGGGATGATTAACACCAGGAAAATTTCTTCCTTGTTTATGGCCACGACTATGATCACGATCACGACTGCGAATAGAGTCACGGCCTTTTTCACGCTTATTATAATGGGAATATACCTCATCCACTTCATGTAACGATCCGACCCGTTGTTACGGGAGTTATCGCCCCATTTTCTTTATTTAACACTTCAATATGCTAATTTATATGTGTTCGAAAAGTTAGAAGTAAGTCGGAAGGAATCTAGATAGAAATGAGGTCATGAACCTCTTTAAGAAAAAGGATAGTTTGGAAAAGTCGACCAAATGTTGACCGATGAGTTAGACAACTCGGATTTGAATTCTGATGATTCAACTAGTTTCGGGGGATCATTTATGACTTAGGAGAGCAATCAGAATCGAATTCGGAGGTCCGGTGTAGTTTTAGGCTTGAATTGGCTAAGGTTGAATTTTGATGAAATCCGAACGGTAGGTGAGATTTTGATCCGGGGCTCGGAATGAAATTACGAGAGTTTCAGTAGCTCCGTTAGGTAATTTTGGATATGCGTACAAAATTTTAGGTCATTCGGAGGTGTTTAGGTTGGGTTTTTTATCGAATGCGTGTTTCGGAAGTTTTTGAAGAACTTAGGCTTGAATCCGATGTGAATTGATGATTTCAATATTTTTAGGTGTATTTTGATGATTGGAACAAGTTTGAATGATATTTTGGGATATGTTGATACCTTTGGTTGAGGTCCCGGGGGCCTCGGGTGTGTTTCGGATTGTGATCACGCTGTTATTTGATGTTTCAACGTCGTATCTTTGGACATAAAGAGGTACCATATTGAACAAATGAGCTCCGAATATTATTTTGAATAAATCATTAGATCCGTATCGTAATTACTCGTAGCAAAAAGAATCATCGAATTTGGACATCGTATGAGGATTTTATGGCCATTTTACTAAAGTTGCCCGGATTTTCAGGTTAATGACGAAACTGCCCTTGACGGCGTATTAAAAACCTGCACTATTTACAAATCTTAAAACCTACATATCTCCTTTATTATAAGGTGAAATTGAGTGATTCAAAAGTCTAAATTCATTAGAATTTCACAAGGAATCAATTGGGAGAAGTAAAACACGTGAACAGTATACTTATAATGAGAAGGTCGAGTTTTCTTCCAATTTTGGAACGGGAAGAAGCTTTTGAGGTGATTATTAAGAGAGAAATCAATGGGTAATCGCTGGAGGTAAGTTCCTTGACTCAAAAACATAATTTTATGTTAGAATCAACACCAAAATTCCTGAAATTGGTAAAATTTGTGAAGAATTAGGGCCTAAATCATGAAAACGAATTTTTGGGTTTTGAAAGGCCATTTGAACTCCGATTTCGACAAATTTTATATGCACGGACTCGTGGTGAGACGAGGACTCGTGGTGATAAATTTTAAAGTTTGCGTTTTTCGAGTAATTTTAATTGGGTTATGTTTTTTGACCCATATTTATGTTATTATTGTGATTTTGACTAGATTTGACGCACGAGGCAGCAAATTTGAAGGGAAAAGGTACCGCGGACGAGTGCACGGCCGGCTAGAGGTGAGTAGTTAGTGTATATGGTAGCATGAGGGTTCGAAACCTCGACTTAGTACATTGTGACGCTAGTAGGGCGTGGCTCGCACCCCGTGGCAGTTGCGAGATTGATTGTCACTGGGGATTGAGACTTAGTCCATCCCGGATCTGAATAATATGGTATATGCGGTTGAAACGCACATTGTGTTAGATATATTTTGTGGGCTGTAAGCCATGTTTGGGGCCTTGTGCCGACCTGTAGTATCCCTAGGGGATAGTTATATATGTGATAGCTATACTTGCTTAATCACCGATCTTAGTCCTAGTTTGAAATCACGGTATTGAATTGCTAAGTCACCTGTTTTGGAAAAATTAAATAAAAGTTAAAGTATTTTTATAATTTATGAACTGGAAACTGGAAATAATAATATCGGGCTGCACGCCATAATGGTTGATATGAGGATTGGGCTGCACGCCGCAGCGGTATTGCGCTTGGGCTGTAGGAGCCCCTCTGGTGTCTGTACACACCCCTAGTGAGCGCCGTTCACGTTAAATGGATCAGGCTACACACCGTAGCGGTTATGTGCTTTGCATTGCATCTTTGTCTCTGAATTATCTGTGATAGTGGTAATGTACTGTTGTTGTTGTTAGTTCGTAGGAGGAATCAGGCTGTAGTTTGTAGGCATGTAATTTTGACCCGCGTATTAGAATCACCTTGAATAATCCTAGTATTTTCTTAGGATATTTATTTGGGTTTATTTTATAGGATTTTAATTTATTACTAATTTTAATGGCACCAAAAATTGAAAAATATACAAAAATATTTTCATGCTCTATTTTATCCTACTTAGTTTAAATTATTAATATTTGGTTTATATTTATAGCCTTATATTTGTTTCTACTATAATTTTAACTCTTGTTTTAATCCATAAAATATAATATATTATAATATATGTATATATAGTTTCATACTATTACATAATATATTTTAATTAATTGAAATTAATTTGGGTTTTAATTTAAAGGATTGGGTTATTTACTTAAAAATTGAAGAAGTGCAAATTTTGGGCCCAATTTCACACAAAAATGGCCCAAAATCGGGCAGCCTACCTCCATACCCCTTTGACCCGCGCCCCATTCTGTCCGACCCGCCCCATCCCATTTTAAATCCTGGCCATCAATCGATCTTCATCATATGGCCAGGATTAATCCCTACATTCATACACTAACAGAATATTTCCCCAAAAAAGAACCCTAACCCTAGGAAGAACATGAGTGTTGCGGCGCCACCTTCCCTATTCACCTTCTTCCTCACTCAACAATCAACCCAGCCCCAACTCGCCCATCTCGTTCATAATTCACACGAGTTCACCCACTGGTCCCCCATGGTCCCCTCTCCTTTCTTCTCCTTTTTCCACGTAGCAAAATCCTAACAAACCTCATCATTTTAATCCGATTTCGGTTGATTTCTTATTCTATTTTTGTTGTTTAAAGACAAAATCCGAGCCCTTGAATAAACTTGGGAAGAATGGGAATCGTTGGATGATTCTTTTTGTCCAAAGATCTCCATTTTTCCGATTTTATTCATGAAAAGGGATTTTCGGATTTTAATTAAGTGGTCCCACACGATTTCTTACGGAAGAAGCAGCCAAGATTCGAGAGAGGGTTATATATTGAGGGAATTTTTGGAAATTTCGGACAGGGGAAAAAACGGCAGTGAAAATTAGGGTTCTTGGGATTTTGGCTTCTTCTAAAAATTTTCTGTTTCTGGGCATTCTAAAAATACAAGAATGTAGTTGGAATTCGAATTACATCTTGTTCGAATCACTGTTTCATTTCAAAGAAAAATCAGAAAAATTCCAAAAATATTTTAATTTCTTTTTTTGCTTTTTGGTATTAAAAATGGAGATGTTTTCATTCTGCCGGACTGAGTTTATTGGTGTGTGTTCGTCGCAAATTGAATCGAGGTGTTGATTCGAGCCGCTGTGGTGCATTCGAGGTCGAATTCTGGTTCGTGGTCATTACTGCTTGTTCATTTTAAAGCTTCATCGGAGAGCTATTTGTAATTGCTTGCAAACGGATTTAATCGAAGGCTATATTCTCAGTTTCATTTCCTTATTCTTTTGGTTGCGTTTTTGCTGATTTTGAACATTGATTGATTGCAAATGAATTCTCTTCAATATGAATGTGCCCTGTTTTGTCTTTGTGTTAGAAGTATACTTTAACTTCGAATCTGGTACTCCAAGGCTATTTCAGTTTGTTTGTTGATGTTAAAGCTATGTTTTAGTTTGAAATTGCTTTATTCGTCAAGATGAATGATTGTATCCCTGCTGAATGTATTTTTGTTTTGTTCCGTCGGATTTCGATTTTGAGATTTCAATCCCGGAGTTTGCTTGAGGTCGGAGTTGTGTTCGTCGTTCAAGTTCCTGTTCTGTCTTTTGTTTTTGTTGCTGTTTCTCGTCAAATTTTATTTCGAATTGAGGAGTGTGTATTTGCTGATTTTTCCACTATTATTTAGAAGAATCTCAGTTTAACAGGTTCACTTCCTTTCCTTTCTTGTGTTTCTATTGTGAATCGAGCCTAATAAGCCATTAAGATTGGTTTGAATCTTAAATTTAGTTAAGGTCAAGTGTTAGCATAACAAATTGCTATGTTTCGATTGATGGCGAGTCTGGATGAATTCACATATTGTGCGATTCTGTTCTGCCTATACTGCTAATATGCTGTTCATACTGTTCCATTCTACTTGGTCGATTGCTGAGTTCCATTGTAATGCTCGCGTGCTGGCCAGGCTGTCAGAAATAGGAATATGGATTGTCCTTCCCTGTTTCATTGGAATTCTTTGTTCTCACTTAGATTTTGGTTCTGAAAACTGTTGACTTCTTCACTCTGATCATTTATTTATTTTGGACATCACTCACTGCTCATAAGTTTCTTGCTGAGTATCTGGTAGTTCATTCATTTTGTCGTTATCTGTGTTTGTTCGAGTTTAAGTTTATCATTGGCGTTTCATTTTTTTTAGTACGTTCAATTAGAAGTGAATTAGAGAAGTTTATTGTCGAGGTCCATCCATTATTCTTTAACACTTTATTCTACTGTTTCCTTCATGCCACTGTTTATGTTTGCTCGATAATGCTGGGATTTGAGTAGTTGATTTTTCTTTTTTCAAGTTAGTAGATGATCAAGCATGAAAGTCTCTCTGTTGAATTGTCTGATTTTCATATTAGTTGTTGAGTTGAATGGGCCATAGGTGTAGGATTTAAAGCTTAAAATTGGGAAGTTTGGGATTTTCTTTGGACAAATTGATTAAGTCTCATAGGAAAAGTGTTTTGGGATTCTTGTTCACTCCTAGAGTACCATGTGAAAGTATAAAATCTTTTGTTTACTGGGTTGATGACTTCATGGCTTATCAGTATCGATTTCTCTTGGATTTAGTTCATTGCTACTCTCCTAGTTGAATTCAAAGTGAATTTCAATATTTCACTAGCATGGGATTGAGAAGAAGTTTAATGGGAATGATTAGATAGACCTTAAACAGTTCTTATCATGCTTTTATTTGTTGTTTTCTGGACTTGGTTGGTTTTCTGTTTTTGTTAAATTGCTACAATTTCCTCATCTTCTATAGGCTTTCTATGTTAAGTACTACTTTTGTGAGTGTAGATTACTGGAGTATGTCATTTTGGATGTTTGTTTTGTGGAAGTCATGGGGTAACAAAATAAACTAAGAATTTAAAAGGAAAACCAGTGTACTGTTAACTTATCCCATCTCAGCTCTTTTTCTTATTTTATTATCTTGTTGTTTCAAGCGTTAGGAGCATGTTTTAGGCCGACCACACTTGGGTAGGCAAGCCTTAGGATTTTGCTTTTGATTTCGAGGTGAGAGGTTGTCTAGTTAAATTTATCCGGGGTATGCCCCGAAGTATTTGTATTTGGAGGTTGGTGGTAGCACTTGTAGTATTTTATTTTTATTTCTCTTTTATTAGGCGGGGGACAATCTCGAGCCTCGTATGTGTTTATTTTGCTTTTTCTGTGTTTTTACCTCAATTGAATAATTTAAAAGCCAACTTGATCATGTACGCAACCGTGACTTTCACGAGACTTGGGGAGTGCCTAACACCTTCTCCCCGAGTCAAATGAACCCCCTTACCCGAATCTCTGGTGCAGACTTAGTTTTGGAGTCTAAAGTGTTTTAAAGGAAAATCATTTTTAAAACGGTGGCCTGGCACACCGAAATCAATGTCAGGTGGCGACTCTGAGTTATTTCCTTTTAAATGCCATTTTTGTCACTTTCAAAATTGAAAAACCCTTTTCAAGCTTTTTCACTAAATTTTTTTTATTAATTTAAGGAGGGTTTAGTGGAAGGTTTTGGTAAAAAAAGGGGTGTGACATCTCTGGCGACTCTGCTGGGGACTTCTGCGGGTTCGAGCTAGTACTTGATTTTGTTGGCTTTTAGAACATTTGGTTGAGGTTTTTATGCTTTTTCATTAGCTTTACTTGATTTTATTATGTTTTTATATTTTTGTTATTTGCTAGTTGCTTATTTGTTTATAGTTTTTGCTTAATGTGTTTACTGCTTCATAACTGTCATCATTTGCATAACCCCGAGTCTTCTTTCTGCAACAAGTCTTCCGGAGTACGTTTGAGCGTACACGGTCTTTTTGTGAGTCAGCCGTGTCTTTATGGGGGTGGCGTGGGAGCGTGGAGTGGGCGGATAGCTAGAGCAGCCACCATCGACCACGTGCCGCCCCGAATTGCCTTGTTAGTGAACCCTAACCGTAGGTCAGCCTTTAGGTTATACTTATGTGCATCATATCATTTAAACCTAGCAGGGTTCGGTCCCAGGCACCGTGTCCCGTTGTAGGAGGCCTATCTAAATTATGTCAAAATGGGCACGTGGCCCAAAATGACATGTAATCATCTTATGTGCTAAATGTCGCATCTTTGAGGGTAAAAGGTCATTTGGTGGACCGATGTTTGGGAAAGAAGGGAAAAAATGAAGAAAATAGGGCCCGGTTGCATTTTTCTTTCACAACCTTTTCAAGAAAAATCCAAAAAAAAAAAGAAAAGAAAATCCAAAAATATTTTACACTTTTCCATTATTTTCCAAAAATTTCAAAAAAATTGAAAATGAAAAGTACAAAAAGATTTTACATTTTTCCATATTTTTTCAAAAAGAGAAAATATAGCTTTTTCTTTCAAATTAATTGCGTCTTCCCGAACTACGCGAACCTAATTCTCGTCTCTCGGGGCGAGATACGTAGGCAACCCACATAGGGTTCGGTCATCCTAGTAAGTCCTAGGTTCTTGGCTTTGCGGGGTCTTAGCCAAATCTTGCATGTCTAGCCACTTTTGGCCACATCGGCCATTCTTGCAAAATGGGGTCGTTTTGCGAAAGAGGTTCAATAAACCTATGTCTTCGGATTTTGAGTCCACTATTAGGTATCATATCAATTTAAGGTCTTTCCTTTTCAAGTTTGCATGTTTAGCCACTTTTGGCCACATCCGCAATTTTTGCAAAATTGGGTTAATTTTCGCAAAAGTGGTTCAATTACTCATATATTAGAATTTTATGTCTACAACTAGGAGTCATATTTCTTTAGGGTCTGTCCTTTTTGAGTTTGCATCTTTAGCCACTTTTGGCCATATCGACCACTTTTGCAAAATGAGTAATTTCTTCAAATTAATTTGTGGGCCATGATCATTGAAAGTTAAATCCATATAAACATTAGTATGGTAGTTTCATATAAGAGTAGCCACCTTTGTTGAGTTTGCACTAATAAACATCATTAGGCCATTTTGCAAATATAGCCAAATTGTGTCTTGCATTCATCCAATAGGAAATATTGTGTCACGTGGTGTCCTGAGTCACTAACCATGTTCTCTTTATTCAGGTATGGACCCACTCACCAATCTAGAGTATCAATGGTGGTCAAAGTCTCTAGAAGGCTAGTAAAGTGGTGGAATATGTTCACATTACTTGAGCAGCGTGATTTGATGGATAAATTAGGGACTCTTATTTCTTTAATGGAGATCACTCCCCGTCCCGACCTCATAGAAGCAATGTTGACCTTTTGGGACCCACATGGAATGGTATTTAAGTTTGGGGATCTTGAGATGACACCCACTTTAGCCGAGATAGCCGGGTTAACCCGTATGCCATACCTAGACAAGGATTTGTTTTACACTAGGGCTCATTCAAGCACCAAGTTCCTTAAGATCATAGGGATAGATTTGGAAACTCACATGGGATGTCTAGAGCAATCTTGGGTACCTTTGGACTTTTTGTTTGAGAGGTTTGCTCGTTCCACTGGGTATGAGACTTTCATAGATGAATTTTCCATATCATATGATTCTTGGAAGAAGAGGCGTCCCATGGTTTTCGCTATTGCATTGTTGGGTCTCCTAGTATTTCCTTTAGAGGGTAGGCATATTATCACGCGGCTAGGGTCAATAGCCTTTGCACTATTCCACGATAAACATAGTAGGAAGGTCACCTTAGTTCCGGCAATTTTGGCAGAAATATATCGTGCTTTAACTAAGATTCGAGAAGGTGGGAGGTTCTTTGAGGGGAGCAACTTATTGCTACAGCTGTGGATGATGGAGCACTTACACCCTGCCACCATGTTTGAGAAAGATGTTATTGACCGTTGTCTAAGAGATCGGGTAAAGTGCATCGAGCATAGGATGAGGTTCGATAAGTTTGCCTTACCACTCGGAGTTCAGGATTGGATTGATTATCTAGGATCTTTGACTGAAGAGAAGATTTTATGGTCATACCTATGGATTGATTTGGATGTGGTTTTAGCAGGGTCTCGTGTGCAAGACTTCTTGGTACTGATTGGACTTTGGTGTACTAGGCCATATACCCCTGCTAGAGTGATGCGCCAGTTAGGGAGGCGGCAGGAAGTCCCTTACATTCCTGATTCGCGTGATTTCATTAGGGAATTTGACACTATGCCGCACCGAGAAGTCGACATCCAGACTTATTGGCGTAATACAATGAAGATGGGTAAGGATACTTTAGCAGTTGACCCACATTCACCTGGGTATACCCATGAGTACTTCATATGACTACAGTCTACTCAGCGGGGGGCTAGCAGGCCATTGCCCCGACGTGTTAGAGGAGTATTTGACGAGGAGGCCACTTCACGGATATTGCTTAGACAGTTAATGGCACGGTTCACCTAGGCAGAGGAGGCTCATGCAACAGAAAAGGTTGGGGTCCGAGCAACACTTCAGTCACTAAGATCACAGTTGGTAGGTTTAGTAGAGAACATGGGACAACACCGTGAGTACATTACTAGAGTCAGCCTTCCAGATGCAGGCGCGCATTCCAGGATCCTTATTCCCAGCTTCGAGGTGTCTTTGCAGGGTATAATACAGAGCTTAGATTCGACAGGATTGACGGGGCCATCTGGATCTTCATTGGACCCATCCCAGCCAGGACCGTCGCATTCAGGAGCAACTTGAAGAGTCGTTCTATTTAGATGTTCTGAGATTGTCTTATGTTGTCTTTTACCTTTATGTCTTGTTTAGGAGTACTAAGTCCTTCAAGTAGTGTCAGAGTCTGTCGTAGTGTAATCGAGTCTGTCATGTCTTTCATTTTCGTACTTCCCTTTGTATTTTAACATCGAAAAGTTTTAAAAGAAAAGTCCCAAAAGAACTTTGTTTTAGTTTATGTCCCATTACTTTTTCAGAACTATGCTTGGTCTGATTCATGAGGGACATGATATGTAGGCAACCTACATCGGGTTCGGTCAAGTCATTTTTGTTCAAAAATAAGATAATATAAAAAAAAAGAAAAAGAAAAATAGGGTTGAAAAGAGGTGTTGGAAAGGAAAGAGAAGGATAGACAAATGAGCGAAACTGGGGTGATGCCATATGACCTTGCGACCCTCAAAGCCATTCTAGAATCGATAACTGTTGCTAGGTGCATTGCATATAATGTGATATTATTAGTTGATAAATGCACTAACGCTAACATGATGATTTTATGGTTGTCCTTTGTTATCTTTATTTACATCTCAGGAAGGTGGTTAGTTTGTTGGCATCCTGGCAAGTCATCCATACAATACCCGATCAAAGCGTCTAACAGTCATGGCTAGCAAGGAAATAGACACCGCAGTTGTAGACCCGCCAAGGGAGATTGTTGAGTCGGAATCAGAGCTGTAAGAGGAGGTTCGGAGGTTGAGGCATCAAATGGCAGAGATGTATCGAGCCTGGAGTAAGGGACACCCTCCTCCTTCGTTGCCTACCAACTACACAGAAAATCCCGCTTCTATTCCACCGATCTCTCAATCCCAGATGACCAATACCCTTGATCTTTCTCCACAACACGCACCTGGCTTCACCCCTTACCACAACTACCCCGGCACTTCGGCCCAAACCTTTCAAGCCCCACCATCCAAAACAACCTCGTACCCTGTTTCGACTTCCGCTCCTATTTTTGTACCCCCTCCACAAGCTACCTTCCACCGATCCTCTAGTGAGCCCGTATTCCCCGCTCCAGATTCCCACTATTATGCACCGGAGCCCACCTTCAAAGTTCCAGACCCTTATTCTTACCCTCCCCAATTTGAGCCTCATGTTGAAACTGATGAACCATCTAAGAATGCAGAGCAAGAAGAGATGTTTAGAAAAGTACAGAGTCTGGAGCAATCATTGAGAAATATGCAAGGTTTGAGAAACCAAGTGAGTGTGTTTTATAAAGATTTGTGTTTGTTCCCCGATGTCCAATTACCTGCTGGGTTCAAAATGCCCAAGTTCGACTTGTATGATGGACACGGGGATCCCGTAGCCCATCTAAGAGGTTATTGCAGTAAGATGAGAGGGGCTGGGGGAAAAGACGAATTACTGATGGCGTACTTCAGCCAGAGTCTAAGTGGGGCAGCTCTAGAATGGTACACCCGCCAGGATGCTAGTAGATGGTATACATGGGACGATATGGCCCAAGCCTTCGCCCGGCACTTTCAGTACAATATAGACATTGTCCCAGACCGCCTATCTCTGACCAAGGTGGAAAAGAAACCCAGCGAAAGCTTTAGAGAATATGGGTTTCGATGGAGGGAGCAAGCTGCACGAGTCAATCCTCCGATGGAAGAAGACGAGATGGTTAAATAATTTCTTCAAGCATTGGAGCCCACTTACTATGGTCATTTGATCTCAGCCATTGGTAAGCCTTTCAATGATGTGGTAAAGATGGGAGAAATGGTGGAAGAGGGCCTCAAGTCGAGTAAGATCATGAGTTATTATACTATAAAAGCAACCACCCAGGCAATCCAGAGTGGTACCGGAAGTTTGTTAGGCAAGAAGAAGAAGGAAGATATTGCTATGGTTGTCTCTGGATCATGGAAGGGCCCAAGAGGTTCACCTCATCAATACATCCACCCTCGACCCAGACCTCAAACCTATACCCAAGCTCCATATAATCCACCCCAACATTACTTCTCCTCACAAAACCCCCAATACTCAGCTAGACCATCCCAATACCTTGTTCACCATGCACAATCATATGCTCAACCCCCTCCTCACCCGCAATGGCGTGCTCCTGCTCCACAAAAAACAGCTACCCACCTCCACAACCCTACCAAAACCCCATTAGACCACATTTTTTACCAAGGACAGACTATAGGAAAGAGAGGATGCAGCGGAAACAAAGTTTTACCCCACTCGGAGAATCCTATGCCAGCTTGTTTCAAAGGTTAAGGCAGTTGGACGTCTTGAGGCTGATTGATCCAAAGATACCGAATCCCCCTCCAAAGAACCTCGACTATTCCCTAAGATGCGCGTATTGTTCTGATGCTCCAGGGCATGACATAGAAAAGTGTTGGTATTTGAAACAGGCAATCCAGGAGCTCATTGATACAAACCAAATTGTAGTCCAAAGCCCAGACGCGCCAAACATCAACCAAAATCCTTTGCCTACTCATGAAGAAACACATATGATTGAAATAGTTCACAAAGATGGGGAGCCCAAGAAGTCTTCTAAGTCCGTCATGATAATTCGGTCCAGTGAAAGCAATGTGGTTAAAGCTCCAGACTCCACCAAGGCAACGCCTTTGACAGTTGAAGAGGTAACAGAAAAGCCGAGTTTGCTCAATTTGAAACCACCGGTGTTGGTCGTGAAAGGGATGCCAAAAGATATTGGAGCAAGTCCAGAAAGCTCAAAAGTGATAGTGTCGGGGATTCCAAGTAAGCCTGTCATAATTGTGAAAGGGGCTCCCATTACCCCTATCATCATTAAACTAGTAACCCAGCTGCCAGTGGTAGACACCAAGGCTGTTCCGCGGAATTATAAACAAGTGATAGTGACATACAAAGGGAAGGAAGTAGAGGAAGAAGTTAATGAAGCTGGAGGATTGACTCGCTCTGGAAGGTGTTTCACCCCAGAAGAATTAAGGAAAGCTAAGCCACTCAAGGATAGCCAAATGCCAGTAAAGAAACCGATCACTGAGGAAGAGGCTGAGGAATTCCTGAAGAAGATGAAAATGCAAGATTATTCCATCGTGGAACAGTTTAGGAAAACCCCAGCTCAGATTTCTCTTTTATCTTTGCTGATACATTCTGATGAACATCACAGGGTCTTGATGAAGATTTTGAATGAGGCCCATGTCCCTGATAAGATCACGGTGAATCACCTAGAAAAGATGGCTAGCAAGATCTTCGAAGTCAACAGGATCACTTTCTCAGATGATGAACTTCCCATGGAGGGTACAGAACACAATCGAGCTCTTTATCTCACGGTAAAGTGTGAAGATTCTGTTGTCCCAAGGGTTCTGGTTGACAAACCCCTGTCTACCCTGCAAAAGATGAAGATTGGCACTGAAAGAATCCATTTGAACAATGTGTGTGTTCGAGGCTTTGATGGGGGAGGTAAAGATTCTATCGGAGATATAATGCTCGAATTATCGATAGGGCCAGTTGAATTCACCATGGAATTTCAAGTATTGGACGTGGCTGTCTCCTATAACCTGTTGTTAGGCAGGCCCTGGATACATGATGCCAAGGCAGTCTCGTCTTCTCTGCACCAAATGGTGAAGTTTGAATGGGACAAACAAGAAATAGTTGTGCACGGTGAGGAGGACCCGTCAGCTGATAATGATGCAATTGTTCCGTTTATCGAAGCTGAAGATGGAAAGGGACCTTGGGTTTATTAGACTTTCGAAACAGTATCTATTGAGAAAGTTCCTGAAGGAGGATACATTCCGGGTCCTAAGCTCTCCTCCGCGTCCGTCATGGTGGCGAATGAAATGTTAAAGAGTGGTTTTGTGCCGGGCAAAGGTCTGGGCTCATCTCTACAAGGTATTATGCATCCAATGCGTCCTAGTGGGAATCCCGGTGCATTTGGTCTGGGGTTCACGCCCACAGAGAATGGATTGAAAAGGGTTAAGAATTTGAAACAGAAGGTATGGTCACTCTCTAAGCCTGTCCCACACATCTCTAAGTCTTTTGTCAAGCCAAAAGCTGAAGGACCTCCAACCTCCTCAATTCCAAAACCTTTGTTCGATGTTGATGAAGAGCTGATCAAGAGGTTCCAAAGTGTGTTCGAAGAAGTCAATATGGTAGAAGTTGGTGAAGGCTCCAGTAAAGCAGATGTGCAGCTTGTTGGCCCAAACGTGAAGCTTAGCAATTGGGAAGCTACTCCTCTCCCCGTCAGGAAGGAGTTTTGGTAGTTTGCTTTGTTTTCCTTCATGTTATCTGGGTTATTCCAGGGCTGTAATCCAGATTTTTAGTATTTTCTTGTTTTGATGTTCAAACACTTCTATCCTTTTATTTTCAATGAAATGCGATCTCTCGTTTTCCGTTATTCTTAATAGTGTTTTTATTTTTGTTCTTTTTATTTTCCTTTTGTACAGTTCTTTTTACGCTGGCTGCAGTGACATGACGTGCATGGAGAACTCTCAGTCGAGTCTTAAAAGCCAATATAATCCTGAAATAACAATCCAAGAAGTAGAATATGATGATGAAATAGAATATGATGAAGAAGCAGCATTTGAGGAAATCAGTAAAGAGCTAAAACAGTTTGAAGAAAAACCAAAGCCTAATTTGAGTGAAACTGAAGCAATCAATTTAGGAGACCAAGATGATGTTAAGGAGACCAAGATAAGTGTGCATTTAGAACCGCAAGTTAAGGAGGAAATAATCAAAATATTATTTGAGTACAAAGAAGTTTTTGCGTGGACATATGATGATATGCCGGGCCCGAGCACTGATTTGGTAGTTCACAAGTTGCCGACTGATCCTACTTCCCCTTATGTTAAGCAAAAGTTGCGAAAGTTCAAGACTGACATGAGCGTAAAGATCAAAGAAGAAATCACAAAGCAACTTACTGCAAAGGTCATTCGGGTCACTCGGTATCCCACTTGGTTAGCCAATGTTGTGCCGGTACCGAAGAAGGATGGAAAGACCAGGCTTTGTGTTGATTACCGTGATCTTAACAAAGCGAGCCCAAAGGATGATTTTCCATTGCCGAACATTCACATTCTGATCGATAATTGTGCCAAGCATGAGATTGGGTATTTTGTGGATTGTTATGCGGGGTATCACCAAATCTTGATGGACGAGGAAGATGCAGAAAAGACAGCATTTATCACGCCATGGGGCACATATTGATATCGAGTAATGCCATTTGGTCTGAAGAATGCTGGGGCAACATATATGAGGGCGATGACCACCATATTTCATGACATGATGCATAAGGAGATTGAGGTCTATGTAGATGATGTGATCATAAAGTCAAAGAAGCAGTGCGACCATGTCAAGGACTTTAGGAAGTTTTTTCAGAGGCTTCGCAGGTACAACCTCAAGCTCAACCTAGTAAAATGTGCATTTGGTGTCCCGTCTGGGAAACTGCTAGTATTTGTGGTCAGCCGGCGCGGAATTGAGTTAGACCCATCAAAGATCAAGGCCATTCAAGAGTTGCCGCCGCCAAAGAACAAAACAGAGGTGATGAGTTTGCTTGGAAGGCTAAATTACATCAGCAGGTTCATTGCACAGCTCACAACAACTTGTGAGCCCATCTTTAAGCTGCTCAAGAAGAATGCTGCAATCAAGTGGACTGACGAGTGTCAGGAAGCATTCGATAAGATTAAGAGATACTTGTCGAATCCACTAGTGCTGGTCCCTCCAGAGCCTGGAAGACCTTTGATTCTCTATATGACGATCTTGGATAATTCTTTTGGCTGTGTATTGGGTCAACATGACATCACGGGGAAGAAGGAGCAAGCGATCTATTACCTTAGTAAGAAGTTCACTCCCTATGAGGTTAAGTACACTCTACTTGAGAGGACATGTTGCGCCCTGACTTGGGTGGAACAGAAGTTGAAGCATTATCTGTCATCCTACACTACTTACCTCATTTCTCGCATGGATCCTCTAAAGTATATCTTTCAGAAGCCGATGCCCACGGGAAGACTAGCAAAGTGGCAGATTTTACTCACAGAGTTTGACATTGTCTATGTGACCGGGACTGCAATGAAAGCACAAGCGTTGGCTGATCATTTGGCTGAGAATCCAGTAGATGAAGAATATGAACCTTTAAAGACATACTTCCCTGATGAAAAGGTAATGCATGTTGAGGAATTGGAGCAAGTCGAGAGGTAGGGATGGAAGCTTTTCTTTGATGGGGCTGCCAATATGAAAGGCGTCGGGATAAGAGCAGTACTTATTTCTGAGACAGGGCAGCACTACCTTGTTACAGCTCAGCTTCGTTTCTATTGAACTAGTAACATGGCCGAATATAAGGCATGTATCTTGGGTTTAAGGTTGGCTATAGACATGGGTGTCCAGGAAATCTTAGTCATGGGTGACTCGGATCTTCTGGTGCACCAGATTCAAGAGGAATGGGAGACACGAGATTTGAAGCTCGCGCCATACCGGCAATGTTTGCATGATCTTTGTCAAAGGTTTCAGTCAATAGAGTTCAAGCATATTCCCAGAATTCATAACGAAGTTGCTGACGCCTTGGCTACTCTGGCGTCTATGTTACATCATCCATATAAGGCCTATGTGGACCCACTGCAGATTCAAGTTCACGATCAACATGCCTACTGTAATATGGTGGAAGAAGAACTTGACGGTGAGCCATGGTTCCGGGATGTCAAAGAATACCTCAGGATGGGAGTGTATCCAGTACAAGCCACAAGAGATCAAAAGAAAGCAATTCGACGCTTCGCAAGCGGATTCTTCTTTAGTGGAGGGGTGTTGTACAAGAGAACTCCAGATCTAGGACTACTGAGGTGCATAGATGCTAAAGAAGCTTCAACTATCATGACCGAAGTGCATTCTGGAGTTTGTGGGCAGCATATGAACGGATATGTCTTGGCAAAGAAGATACTTCGAGCAGGTTATTATTGGCTCACCATGGAACGAGATTGTATCAGTTTTGTTCGCAAGTGTCATCAATGCCAGGTACATGGTGATTTGATTCATTCTCCCCCATGTGAGTTACATACGATGTCTGCTCCTTGGCCCTTTGTTGCTTGGGGCATGGATGTTATCGGACCAATTGAGCCGGCAGCGTCGAACGGGCATATGTTTATTCTCGTGGCCATTGATTACTTTACCAAGTGGGTCGAAGCTGTAACTTTCAAGTCCGTGACCAAGAAGGCAGTAGTGGATTTTGTCCATTCAAACAACATCTGTCGATTCGGAATTCCCAAGGTGATTATCACAGATAATGCTGCTAACCTTAATAGCCATTTGATGAGAGAGGTATGCCAACAGTTCAAGATCATGCATCGAAACTCCACTCCCTATCGCCCTAAAGCCAATGGAGCTGTCGAGGCCGCCAACAAAAGCATAAAGAAGATACTTCGTAAGATGGTTCAAGGATCTAGGCAGTAGCATGAAAAGTTGCCATTCGCATTACTGGGTTACCGCACTACTGTTCGCACTTCAGTAGGTGCAACTCCCTATTTACTAGTATATGGGACCGAGGCAGTTATACCTACGGAAGTTGAGATTCCATCTCTTCGGATCATCGCAGAAGCTAAAATTACTGATGATGAGTGGGTCAAAACCCGGCTCGAGCAGTTGAGTCTGATTGATAAGAAAAGATTGGCTGCAGTTTGTCATGGTCAATTGTATCAGAAGAGAATGGCAAGAGCATACAACAAAAAGGTGCGTCCTCGGAAATTCGAAGTGGGCCAGATGGTATTGAAACGTATCCTTCCTCATCAGGCTGAAGCTAAAGGCAAGTTTGCCCCAAACTGGCAGGGGCCGTTCGTCGTGACAAGAGTGTTGCCCAATGGTGCTTTGTATTTAACGGACATAGAGGGCAAATGTGTAGATATGGCTATCAATTCTAATGCAGTTAAGAGGTATTATGTATGATTTCGTTGCCTGCTTTCATTTGTATCGTGTACCTGGCATGTTCAAAGTTGAAATGACGAAGGCATTTTGTTCCGCTACCCAAACACTTTCATCATTTGCTACCCCTTTTGAGCCTTATTTATTTTCTTTCATACCCCTCTTTTGGAATCAGTACCAAAGATAGAGAATGAATAAAATGACGACGAATGAGTGTAAATAAAAAGAAAAGAAAAAAGAAAAGAAAAAAAAAGAAAAAAAAGAAAGAAAAAGAAAAAAAAGAGAAAAAAAAGAAAAGAAAAAGAAAAAGAAAAAAATAAAATGAATTGCTTTGTTTTCTTTGAACTACGTTCGACTTGATTCCTTTTAAGGATACGTAGGCAGCCTTATGGTTCGGTCTTATCCAAATAAAAATTAAAAATTTCCCAGACCCGAAGAAACTGGGGCAGAAGTTTTAGTTTTGAAAAGAACCGATTCCAAAAGTTTAAATTTTGACCCTTGTTTCGTCTTAAATTAGTTTGAGCCTTCATACCACCCTTTCTTTCTAACCATGTCCAAAAACCTACATTACGGTCCAAAGAAAGACCTTCCGATCAACCTTAGAGGATGCCAGGTAAAGCAAGACAGAGGTATGATTTACATCATGGGTAACACTTGGCTTATGGACGCAAGAGAGAAAATTAAAAATGAGAGAGTCTTATTGGTGAAAACCCTTGCGGGCACCATAAGGCGACGGTGAGTTGAGAGAAAATTTAACATGAGAGAGTCTTGTTGGTGAAAACCCTCACGGGCACCATAAGGCGATGGTGAGTTGAGAGATAAACAAATGAGAGAGGCTTGTTAGTGAAAACCCATTAGGGCACTACAAGTCGAATGAGGTTCATGGCTATTCAGTGGAGTCAAATCAGTGAAAGCCCGGTTTAAGGTATGAAGGCACGACATAAGGTAAAATATGATTGGTGGGATGGATTAGGCTGATCAGTCCGAAATGCATGTCATGATCATTGGAGCTGGCTACCTCCCCTCAGATAAGTCTTCTTTTCTCATTCTTCTTCATCTTTTCATTAGTGTTCAAAATTTTCCTCTATTCCTTTTGTCAAAAGTCATTTCACTTTACTCTTTCAGTCTATCTTTATGAGTTTCTTTCGAGGTAGCCTTAGTCAAACAAGCAGGAAAGGATTTCAAAGCATACTACCAGCCTCTGAGTTGCACAAAGTGGAACCCGACAAGACGCATCACAATTGACATTTTAGAATAAGAGTATGGTGATAACCAGGGTTCAGGCAATCAATTGAATCTTGAAATTTGATAAAATGCAAGGACTCAGAAGCTTTCAGAATGGAAATATGATGCAACAAGTAAGTGTAAGAGGTTTTGTGGTCAAATTCCAATCAAAAGGTCAAACAACTCCTTGCTAGCCCGAAGCAACTAATCGGAATGAAGCATGGCAATGGCAGAAGCAGACACTCAGCAATGATGCCACAAACTAACCACCACATTTTCAAACTAACAAGATTTTATTTATCTGAAGCAAGGGCAAGAAATTTTTAAGTCCACATGGACCTCCTATGGGAAAGCATGGTTCAGGGAGCAAATTATATTCAGAATCCTCCAAGATGTGAGCGCGGCTCAGGTAAATTAGTTTTAGATTTTCAGGACACTCCTGGATAATGGGATTTAGTTTTTGAATTTTCAGGACCCTCCTGGATAATGGGATTTAATTTTAGAGTTTTCAGGACCCTCCTGGATAATGGAATTTAGTTTTAGATTTTCAGGACCCTCCTGGATAATGGAATTTAGTTTTTGAATTTTCATGACCCTCTTGGATAATGGGATTTAGTTTAAAGTTCTCAGGACCCTTTTGGAGAATGGGGTTTAATGTTTAAATTTTCAGGACCCTCCTGGATAATGGGATTTAGTTTTAGAATTTTCAGGACCCTCCTGGATAATGAGATTTAATTTTTGAATTTTCAGGACCCTCATGGATAATGGGATTTAATTTTAGAATTTTCAGGACCCTCATGGATAATGAGATTTAATTTTAGAATTTTCAGGATCCTCCTGGATAATGGGATTTAATTTTAGAATTTTCAGGACCCTCCTAGATAATGGGATTTAGTTTTAGAATTTTCAGGATCCTCCTGGATAATGGCATTTAGTTTTAGAATTTTCAGGACCCTTCTGGATAATGGGATTTAATTTTTGAATTTTCAGGACCCTCCTGGATAATGGGATTTAATTTTTGAATTTTCAGGACCCTCCTGGATAATGGGATTTAATTTTAGAATTTTCAGGACCCTCTTGGATAATGGGATTTAATTTTTGAATTTTCAGGACCCTCCTGGATAATGGGATTTAGTTTTAGATTTTCAGGATCCTCCTGGATAATGGGATTTAGTTTTTGAATTTTCAAGACCCTCCTGGATAATGGGATTTAGTTTTTGAATTTTCAGGACCCTCCTGGATAATGGGATTTAATTTTTGAATTTTCAGGACCCTCATGGATAATGGGATTTAATTTTTGAATTTTCAGGACCCTCCTGGATAATGGGATTTAATTTTTGAATTTTCAGGACCCTCCTGGATAATGGGATTTAGTTTTAGAATTTTCAGGACCCTCCTGGATAATGGGATTTAGTTTTAGAATTTTCAGGACCCTCCTGGATAATGAGATTTAGTTTTTGAATTTTCAGGACCCTCCTGGATAATGGGATTTAGTTTTAGAAATTTCAGGACCCTCCTGGATAATGGAATTTAATTTTCAAACTCTGAGAGCTCTGTAGGTAGCATAGTCTAATTAACATTCACATTTATGCCCCAGTCCCAAACTGGGGCAGAAAAATTTCTTTTGTTTTGTTTGTCTTGTTGTAATGTCAGGCGCCCACCTGGATAACAAGGGAATACATTTCATGTTTTGGTAATCAGGCGCCCACCTGGATAACGAGGGAATTCATTTCAAAGTTACTTTCAATTCACAAATTCAAGAAGCGTCAGGAGCACGCCGGAAGAATATGATCCACTTTGAATCTCATGTTGAAGATCAAGAAGAGATTCAAGGCAGATTCAAGACAAAAGTAGATAGGATATTGTATTTTTCTTTATTTTTCATTGTAATTTCTCCTTTTATTTTTTATGTAATGGCAGGAACCGCGGACTGGAACCTTGACGGCACTCGGCTCGACTCGCCACCTCGGTACACTCCATTGCTCTTCTTACTCTGAACTACACGTGGCCTGATTTCTCTATAGCCGGGGATATGTAGGCAGCTCAAATACCAGACCTCGGTCACATTCTCTTTTCCTTAGTTTGTCTTTCTGAATAAGGGTCGGGTCAAAAACATGTCTTGTTGTTCTTTGTCTGAAAACACTCCGTGTTTCCCGTCAAAGAGGAGCAGCTGTAGGCATGTAATTTTGACCCGCGCATTAGAATCACCTTGAATAATCCTAGTATTTTCTTAGGATATTTATTTGGGTTTATTTTATAGGATTTTAATTTATTACTAATTTTAATGGCACCAAAAATTGAAAAATATAAAAAAATATTTTCATGCTCTATTTTATCCTACTTAGTTTAAATTATTAATATTTGGTTTATATTTATAGCCTTATATTTGTTTCTACTATGATTTTAACTCTTGTTTTAATCCATAAAATATAATATATTATAATATATGTATATATAGTTTCATACTATTACATAATGTATTTTAATTAATTGAAATTAATTTAGGTTTTAATTTAAAGGATTGGGTTATTTACTTAAAAATTGAAGAAGTGCAAATTTTGGGCCCAATTTCACACAAAAATGGCCCAAAATCGGGCAGCCCACCTTCATACCCCTTTGACCCGCGCCCCATTCTATCCGACCCGCCCCATCCCGTTTTAAATCCTGGCCATCAATCGATCTTCATCCTATGGCCAGGATTAGTCCCTACATTCATACACTAACCCAATATTTCCCCAAAAAAGAACCCTAACGCTAGCAAGAACATGAGTGTTGCGGCGCCACCTTCCCTATTCACCTTCTTCCTCACTGATTCAACAATCAACCCAGCCCCAACTCGCCCATCTCGTTCATAATTCACACGAGTTCACCCACTGGTCCCCCATGGTCCCCTCTCCTTTCTTCTCCTTTTTCCACGTTGCAAAATCCTAACAAACCTCATCATTTTAATCCGATTTCGGTTGATTTCTTATTCTATTTCTGTTGTTTAAAGACAAAATCCGAGCCCTTGAATAAACTTGGGAAGAATGGGAATCGTTGGATGATTCTTTTTGTCCAAAGATCTCCATTTTTCCGATTTTATTCATGAAAAGGGATTTTCGGATTTTAATTAAGTGGTCCCACACGATTTCTTACGGAAGAAGCAGCGAAGATTCGAGAGAGGGTTATATATTGAAGGAATTTTTGGAAATTTCGGACAGGGGGAAAAATGACAGTGAAATTAGGGTTCTTGGGCTTCTGGCTTCTTCTAAAAATTTTCTGTTTCTGGGCATTCTAAAAATACAAGAATATAGTTGGAATTCGAATTACATCTTGTTCGAATCACTGTTTCATTTCAAAGAAAAATCAGAAAAATTCCAAAAATATTTTAATTTTTTCTTTTGCTTTTTGGTATTAAAAATGGAGATGTTTTCATTCTGCCGGACTGAGTTTATTGGTGTGTGTTCGTCACAAATTGAATTGAGGTGTTGATTCGAGTCGCTGTGATGCATTCGAGGTCGAATTCTGGTTCGTGGTCATTACTGCTTGTTCATTTTAAAGCTTCATCGGAGAGCTATTTGTAATTGCTTGCAAACGGATTTAATCGAAAGGCTATATTCTCAGGTTCATTTCCTTATTCTTTTGGTTGCGTTTTTTCTGATTTTGAACATTGATTGATTGCAAATGAATTCTCTTCGATATGAATGTGTCCTGTTTTGCCTTTGTGTTAGAAGTATACTTGAACTTCGAATCTGATACTCCAAGGCTATTTCAGTTTGTTTGTTGATGTTAAAGCCATGTTTTAGTTTGAAATTGCTTTATTCGTCAAATTGAATGACTCTAATCCGTGCTGAATGTATTTCTATTTTGTTCCGTCGGATTTCGATTTTGATATTTCAATCCCGGAGTTTGCTTGAGGTCGGAGTTGTGTTCATAGTTCAAGTTCCTGTTCTGTCTTTTGTTTTTGTTGCTGTTTCTCGTCAAATTTTGTTTCGAATTGAGGATTGTGTATTTGCTGATTTTTCCACTGTTATTTAGAAGAATCTCAGTTTAACAGGTTCACTTCCTTTCCTTTCTTGTGTTTTTATTGTGAATCGAGCCTAATAAGCCATTAAGATTGGTTTGAATCTTAAATTTAGTTAAGGTCAAGTGTTAGCATAACAAATTGCTATGTTTCGATTGATGGCGAGTCTGGATAAATTCACATATTGTGCGATTCTGTTCTGCCTATACTGCTAATATGCTGTTCATACTGTTCCATTCTACTTGGTCGATTACTGAGTTCCATTGTAATGCTCGCGTGCCGGCCAGGCTGTCAGAAATAGGAATATGGATTGTCCTTCCCTGTTTCATTGGAATTCTTTGTTCTCACTTAGATTTTGGTTCTGAAAACTGTTGACTTCTTCACTCTGATCATTTATTTATTTTGGACATCACTCACTGCTCATAAGTTTCTCGCAGAGTATGTGGTAGTTCATTCATTTTTTCGTTATCTGTGTTTGTTCGAGTTTAAGTTTATCATTGGCGTTTCATTTTTTTTAGTACGTTCAATCAGAAGTGAATTAGAGAAGTTTATTGTCGAGGTCCATCCATTATTCTTTAACACTTTATTCTACTGTTTCCTTCATGCCACTGTTTATGTTTGCTCGATAATGCTGGGATTTGAGTAGTTGATTTTTCTTTTTTCAAGTTAGTAGATGATCAAGCATGAAAGTCTCTCTGTTGAATTGTCTGATTTTCATATTAGTTGTTGAGTTGAATGGGCCATAGATGTAGGATTTAAAGCTTAAAAATGGGAAGTTTGGGATTTTCTTTGGACAAATTGATTAAGTCTCATAGGAAAAGTGTTTTGGGATTCTTGTTCACTCCTAGAATACCATGTAAAAATATAAAATCTTTTGTTTACTGGGTTGATGACTTCATGGCTTATCAGTATTGATTTCTCTTGGATTTAGTTCATTGCTACTCTCCTAGTTGAATTCAAAGTGAATTTCAATATTTCACTAGTATGGGATTGAGAAGAAGTTTAATGGGAATGATTAGATAGACCTTAAACAGTTCTTATCATGCTTTTATTTGTTGTTTTCTAGACTTGGTTGGTTTTCTGTTTTTGTTAAATTGCTACAATTTCCTCATCTTCTATATGCTTTCTATGTTAAGTACTACTTTTGTGAGTGTAGATTACTGGAGTATGTCATTTTGGATGTTTGTTTTGTGGAAGTCATGGGTTAACAAAATAAACTAAGAATTTAAAAGGAAAACCAGTATACTGTTAACTTATCCCATCTCAGCTCTTTTTCTTATTTTATTATCTTGTTGTTTCAAGCGTTAGGAGCATGTTTTAGGCCGACCACACTTGGGTAGGCAAGCCTTAGGATTTTGCTTTTGATTTCGAGGTGAGAGGTTGTCCCTTAGTTAAATTTATCCGGGGTATGACCCGAAGTATTTGTATTTGGAGGTCGGTGGTAGCACTTGTAGTATTTTATTTTTATTTCTCTTTTATTAGGCAGGGGACGATCTCGAGCCTCGTATGTGTTTATTTTGCTTTTTCTGTGTTTTTACCTCAATTGAATAATTTAAAATCCAACTTGATCATGTACGCAACCGTGACTTTCACGGGACTTGGGGAGTGCCTAACACCTTCTCCCCGAGTCAAATGAATCCCCTTACCCGAATCTCTGGTGCAGACTTGGTTTTGGAGTCTAAAGTATTTTAAAGGAAAATCATTTTAAAAACGGTGGCCTGGCACACCGAAATCAATGTTAGGTGGCGACTCTGAGTTATTTCCTTTTAAATGCCATTTTTGTCACTTTCAAAATTGAAAAACCCTTTTCAAGCTTTTTCACAAATTTTTTTTTATTAATTTAAGGAGGGTTTAGTGGAAGGTTTTGGTAAAAAAAAAAAGGGGTGTGACATAGTTTAGCTTCATTATGTGGTATTCTGTGGATTTCTTACTTTCAACTTCTTGTATATATTTATTACTCACTGAATACTTAGTACTCACCCCTGCTCCCTGCACCTTTGTGTGCAGATTCAGGTACACATGAGGGATATATGAGCACTCCAGCTTTTATCAGTATTTATCCGAGTTGCTGAGGTAGCTGCTGGCGTTCGCAGGACCTGGCACCTCTTCTTATTCTAGTTTTCCTTTGTATACACATTATTCGGACTTGAGTATTTGGTTTAGATATTGTATCCGATCATGTTAGAGGCTCTAGACTCGTGACCCTAGATCTTTGGGTGATTATTCAGTTTAGTTTTATTGTTGATACTAATATTCAGGTAATTGATTTGAGTCATGCTTGGGATGAGAGTGTAAATGGTCGGGCTTGCCTAGCAGTTGTGTTGGGTGCCATCACGACCGGGATTGGGGTCGTGACACTTCAGGCAATGATGTAGACCTAGTGGGTCGATTTTCGTGATTTCTCATAAGCAAGTCATTGTTTTGCTCAGCCATAAGAAGAAGAGAAATCAGCTCAGGGTACTTCTTGAAACATCTCTCTCTGTACTGCTGTTGCAGAACCATATTGGAGGCATGAAACGTTGTAAACGTTTTTTCAAGCATATCATAATCACTAATAGTATCTCCAGTCAGTTTCAATTAGAAGTAATTCTGAACATCGCAGAATTATATTCAGAAACAGACTTAAAGTCTTGGAGCCTCAGATGAGCCCAATCATATCGTGCTTGTGGAAGGTTGGCCAACTTTAAGTTGTCATATCTTTCCTTTAAGCCATTCCACAAAATAAGTGGATCTTTGACTGTAAGATATTCAATTTTCAAGCCTTCATTAAGGTGATGGCGCAAGAAAATCAAGGCATTAGCATAGTCTCGGGTGGATGGTTTATTTCTGTCTTTAATGGCGTCTCCAAAACCCATTACATCTAAGTGGATTTCAGCATCCAACACCCATGTCATGTAGTTCTTGCCCAAAATTTCAAGGGCAACGAACTTTCTTTTCATAATGTTAGTCATAATTAAAAAGAGGAGAAACATTAGCTTAATCTTCTCAAAGAGTTTCTTGAGATGGTAGAGTCTCGTGCTGATAACATATTATAATTAATAAAATAACAAGAGCAATATTATAGAGAAAGGGAGATGGGGAATTCTTATTGAATTTTGGGATGATTTACAATGGGGTAAGACCCCTTTATTTATAGGGTAAAAATGACTTAGTCACAAGTAAAATTCTCCACAGGATAGACATTCACTCCAAATAGAATTCTATTCTTAACATTTATTATATAATATTTTTTTTATAATTTTAGATATAACTTAAATTATGTAATACCTATTACAAATTGTAACTAGAATTTATTAAAATTATAAGTAGAATAAGTAATTAGAGTCAATTAAAAGTTATTTTTATGATTGTTATTTTAATGTAATGCATATTAAATATATATTTAATTATATTTTCTTAGCAGCAGAGCTAGAAATTCATATAAGAGGATTGAAAAATACCCCAATTTTTTTTTCGGATTGAACTTGTGAGCTAAGGGAACTTGCTGTATTTTTCAGTCCTTTATATGAAAAACTCGGATTGAACTTATGAGTTAAGAAATTAGTGAGCTCTATTCTCTTAGCTTACAAATTTTAATTTCTTAGCTCACAAGTTGTGACGACCTGGCCCGTCGTCACGGGAATTACCACCCCCTTATGTTGTAATTACATGTTTTATGATTTTATATCAGTGTTAGAGTCTATCGGGTGAGTTAGGAATGATGTGGATTGAAAATAAGGCATATAGCCTTTTTGAAGGAAACTTGAATAAGGAAAGTCAACTCGGAGTTGACTATTTGGTTAGAGGGCTTGGAATTGAATTCTGATGATTCGGTTAGTTCCGGGAGGTCATTTGTGACTTAGGGGAGCAATCGGAATTGAATTTGGAGGTCCGGTGTAGAAATAGGCTTGAATTGGCTAAGGTTGAATTTTGGCGAAATCCGATCGGTAGGTGAGATTTTGATCCGGGGGTCGGAATGGAATTCCGACAGTTGCAGTAGCTTCGTTATGTGATTTTGGATATGTCCGCAAATTTTTAGATCATTCGGACGTTGTTTAGTCGGGTTTTTGATTGATTGTGTAATTCGGAATGTTTTAAGGAATTTAGGCTTGAATTCGATGCGAATTATGGGTTTTGATGTTGTTAGACGTGTTTTGAGGATTGGAGCAAGTTCGAATAAGGTATTAAGATATGTTGGTGTGTTTGGATGAGGTCCCGGGGGCCTCGGGGTGTTTTCGGATGGCTAAACGGGAGAAAATGTGGAAAAATTGCAGGTTTGGGATTCTGGTTCTGTTGTTTTCGCTCCTGAAGAAATGGGGGCGCAGGAGCGAGTCCGCAGAAGCGGATACTGGAGCGCAGAAGCGCTGTTGATTGCGGAAGCGGAGTTTCGTCCACAGGAGCGGCACCGCTGGTGCGGAAAGTGAGCCGCAGAAGCGGAATTGGCCGGCTAGGCCTGGAAACGCAGAAGCGACCCTCTGGTCGCGGATACGGGCTCGCAGGAGCGGACTCCTATCCGCAGAAGCGGGAAGGACCGCAGAGGCGGAGGGTATTCCGCAGAAGCGGTTCCGCAGGGGCGGAAAATGGCCCGCAGAAGCAAAAATCGCGGTGAGTTAAGTGTATCAGAAGTTAGAAAATTTCAGAAACATTTCACACATATGGGTCTCGGCTTTAGAGGCGGTTTGGGCGATTTTAAAGAGAAACTCAAGGGAAATCATCAGGTAATCAACTATGGACTAAAACTGTGATTAGTATTGATATTATTATGCAATTATATCATGAAAATGGAGAAATTTGGGGTGATTCATGGAAGATTTAACCCTAGGCTTGAACTTTAGAAAATCAAGGTTTTGAAAGGGCAGATGGAGTCCGAATTTGGTAAAATTGATATGCTTAGACTCGTATTGAGATGAGGGTTCCGAATATATGACTTTTGTAATTTTTTCGAGAAGCGTACCGAAAGTCGGGTTTTGACAACTTTGGGAATTTTGATGTAAATTGAGTTGTATTGATTGGGTGTCGTCCCATTGGCCTAATTTGTTGTATTTCTACTGAATTTGACTAGATTCTACACGTTCGGAGCTTGATTCTCATGGCAAAGGCATTGCGGAGTAGTCGTCGCGCCGTATTGAGGTGAGTAATAGATGTGGGTGATGACCAGCGGGTTCGAAACCCCGGTATACCACTTTGTGATGTTGTATAGCGGCGAGACACGTACTCTCATGTGAGTGCGGGGTCGATTGTGATTGGGGACTATGGCTTAGTCCGACTTGTTGGCATTGTGTTATGATATTGGCTATTCTTGAGCCGTCGAACCTCCTTCTCGGATGGTTGCATACTATATATTGTGATATTGGCCACTCTTGAGCCGAGGAACCCCTTCTTGGGCGGTTGAGTATACTTGTGGGCCGTGAGCCAGTTATTGGATGCCGCGAGGATCGTTATCATTGTCTTATCATATTGACATGTTAGTTACTACCGATCCGTAGCTATTTCTGTTATCATGCTATTTCCAATCTCTGGAACTTGGTATTACTGTTTAACAACTAAAAAATGATAAAAAGGTTTTCAAAACTACTTTTGAGCCTGCGAGGCTGTATTTGCATATTAGCTGACTGGTAGTGGATCGGGCTGCACGCCACAGCAGTATATATGTTGGATCGGACTGCACGCCGCAGTGATATTGTGCTTGGGCTGTAGGAGCCCCTCCGGAGTCTGAACCCCCACGGTGAGCACGGGTACCCAAATTGGATCGGGCTACGCGCCGTAGCGGTCATATCATGCATTGCATTGCATTTAGCTACATCTGCTAGCTGTTATACTGTTTTGCTGGTACTTGTTGGTACAGGTACGGTTGATATTGGCCTAGCAGTGTGTTGGGCGCCATCACGACCGGATTTGGGGTCGTGACATCTTATCTGCGTTGTCTTACCCTTGTTTATTACCATTGAGTCTGGCAGTACTCATTTTACTCCCTGCACCTTGTGTGCAGATCCAGGTACCTCTCAGCAGTGATCCAGTAGCTGTGCGAGGCGACGTCTATAGGATATACGAGGTAGCTATAGAGTCCGCAGGACCCGATATTCCTTCTTACTATTTTGATTCTGCATCGACATTGCTTTCCGTACTTGGTATCTTGTAAACTATCATATACTCATGTTCAGTAGAGGCTCATGACTCTTGACCCTTCGGTCTATGGGAGTTGATGTATTATGGGACTTGGTTCCCCGTTTTCGTTATATGTACCGCTGTTGATTCGTGAATTAATATGCTTAAATGGGCTAAAGAGAGCTTCTAGCTCCGTTGTTGATATTGATTGGTCAGGCTGGCTTAGCAATGTGCTGGGTGCCATCACGACCGGATTTGGGGTCGTGACAAGTTGGTATCAGAGCCTAGGTTTACTAGGCCTCGTGAGTCTTGAGCCGGTTAGTAGAGTCTTGTGGATCGGTACGGGGACGCCTGTACTTATCCTCGGGAGGTTGCGAACCTTTAGGAAAACTTCACTTTTCTTGAACTCTGTCGTGCGATCTTGTTGTTCCGAGAACTAAACTTCTATATTCTATTCTCTCGCAGATGGCGAGAATGCGAGCATCAGGACGAGGTGGACGACCTCCATTGCCACCTGTTAGAGGCCGTGGGCGCGGTCGTGCTAGAGGTTGAGGTAGGGCGGCTGAGGCAGTGCCAGCTGACCCGCCCGTTGTACCGGTTCAGGAGCAGGCCCCGGTGGTTGATGCTCCGGCGGCCCCAGTTCAGGGCCCAGACCGTGTCTATTGCTATTCCCGGTCTTCGGGAGACTCTCGCTCGGATATTATCGGTGTGTTCCGGTTTGGCTCGGGAAGTCTCGGCTATTGCTACTGCGGCGACATCTCGGACGAGGGCGGTCGGCGGACCCCGCAACTCGCACGCCTAACCCGGTTGTTCGGGGACTTCGGACGCCGGAGGCGGTCCCCGCTCGGGTGGTTGCACCGGTTATTCCTCCGGCTGCACCGGCTCCAGCTCCAGAGCATATGGTTGAGGTTATGCCCGACGACGAGCAGCGTCGTCTTGAGAGATTTGGTAGACTTCAGCCACCCCATTTCGGTGGCGTTGAGGGCGAGGATGCCCAGGGTTTCTTGGACAAGTGTCAGAGGATGTTGCGGACGGCTGGTATTCTTGAGTCCAGCGGAGTTTTATTTACTACCTTTCAGTTCACCGGTCCCGCATTTGATTGGTGGGAAGAGTTTGAGAGGTGTAGGCCTGCAGGAGCAGCACCTCTCACATGGCAGCAGTTCTCTACTCTCTTTCTAGAGAAATATGTACCACAGTCTCGTCGCGAGGAGCTACGTTGCTAGTTCGAGTGGTTGGTTCAGGGCGACATGTCTGTGACCCAGTATGAGCTCGGATTCACACGGTTGGCTAGGCATGCCACATGGATGATCCCTAATGATAGGGAGAGGATCAGGAGGTTCATTGATGGCCTCAATTACTCTATCCGCATTCTTATGACCAGAGAGAGAGTTTTGTCATCATCATTTGAGCAGGTTGTTGATATGGCACACTCCATTGAGGCGGATCGTCGCCGACAGAGAGAGGAGCGGGAGGCCAAGAGGCCTCGTGGTTCTGGCAGTTTCAGTGGTGCTGCATCTAGAGGGCATTCCCAGCAGAGCAGAGGTCGCTCATCTAGACCTTCTCATTCAGGCCGTCCAGAGCAGAGCGGAGGTTCTTATGGTCGTGGTCGACAGGGGTTTCAACAGGGTCAGTCATCACTTAGTGCCCTTCCAGCCCAGAGTGCAGCACCTACTTCTTTAGCCCAGGGTTCTTCTGCGGCGAAGGGTTCCCTTCAGTCCCCTTCTCCAGCACCAGGTGCATGTTTCGAGTGTGGTGAGTATGGCCACGTGAGGAGATAGTGCCCTCGACTCCGTAGGGATAGGACTCGGCAGAGGGATCAGGCCCTCCTCTTGAGCACCATCTCGGTCTAGTAGAGGTAGAGGTTGGTCTTCTCGTGGTCGCCTTAGGGGCGAGGAGAGATCCGGTGGAGGCCGGGCACGATTCTATGCACTTCCTGACGGGCGTGATGCAGTTGCCTCCGATGTAGTGATTACGGGTATCATTTCTGTCTGTCACAGAGATGCCTCTGTTCTATTTGATCCGGGGTCCACATATTCATACGTGTCCTCTTATTTTGCACATCACTTGGGTGCGACTCGTAGTAGTCTTGATTTACCTGTTCATGTATCCACCCCCGTAGGTGATACGATAGGTGTGGATCATGTCTATAGATCCTGTGTTATATCTATTGGGGGTCTGGAGACCCAGGCCGATTTGTTATTGTTGGGTATGGTGGACTTTGATGTTATATTGGGTATGGACTGGTTGTCTCCGTACCATGCTATATTGGACTGTCATGCTAAGACAGTTACGTTGGCCATTCCTGGTATTTCTCAGATCGAGTGGCGGGGTTCAACCGATTTCGTCCCTAGCCGTGTCATTTCGTTCTTAAAAGCTTAGAAGATGGTCGAAAAAGGATGTTTATCATACTTGGCTTTTGTGAGAGATGTGGAAGCTGAGTCTCCTAGCATTGATTCTGTACCTGTTGTGAGGGACTTCCCAGATGTATTCCCCTCAGACCTGCCGGGCATGCCGCCGGACAGGGATATTGATTTTGGCATTGACTTGGTGCCGGGCACTCGGCCCATATCCATTCCTCCTTATCGAATGGCACCAGCTGAGTTGAAAGAATTGAAAGAGCAGCTTCAGGAGCTTCTGGATAAGGGTTTCATCCGTCCTAGCGTGTCCCCGTGGGGTGCACCGGTGTTATTTGTTAAAAAGAAAGATGGTTCCATGCGAATGTGTATTGATTATAGGCAATTGAACAAAGTAAAAGTGAAGAACAAGTACCCTCTACCGCGCATAGATGATTTGTTTGATCAGTTACAGGGTGCGAGGGTGTTTTCTAAGATCGATCTTCGTTCGAGCTATCATCAGTTGAAGATCAGAGACTCAGATATTATGAAGACTGCATTCAGGACCCGATATGGTCATTATGAGTTCCTTGTGATGTCTTTTGGGCTGACCAACGCCCTAGCAGCATTCATGCATATGATGAACAGTGTGTTCAGGCCCAATTTGGATTCATTTGTGATTGTGTTTATTGATGACATTCTAGTCTACTCCCGTAGTCGGGAGGAGCATGCTCAGCATTTGAGCATTGTGTTAGCAGAGATTGAGGGAGGAGAAGCTATATGCTAAATTCTCCAAGTGCGAGTTTTGGCTCGAGTCCGTAGCATTTATGGGACATGTGGTGTCTCGTGATGGTATTCAGGTTGATCCTAAGAAGATAGAGGCGGTGCAGAGTTGGCCTAGACCGTCCTCAGCTACAGAGATCGGGAGTTTTCTTGGCTTGGCGGGATATTATCGCCGGTTTGTTCAGGGATTTTCATCCATTGCTTCTTCATTGACTAGATTGACACAGAATGGTGCACTATTCGTGTGGTCGGATGAGTGCGAGGAGAGTTTTCAGAAGCTCAAGACAACTTTGACCACAGCTCTAGTGTTAGTATTGCCATCAGCTTCAGGTTCATATACTGTTTACTGTGATGCCTTGAGAGTGAGGATAGGTTGTGTGTTGATGCAGGAAGGTAAGGTGATTGCTTATGCTTCTCGGCGGTTGAAGCCACATGAGAAGAACTATCCTGTTCATGATTTGGAGCTAGCCGCCATTGTTCATGCATTAAAGATTTGGAGGCACTATTTGTACGGTGTGTTTTGTGAGGTGTATACCGACCATCGTAGTCTCCAGCACTTGTTCAAACAGAAAGACCTTAATTTGAGACAGCGGAGATGGCTTGAGTTGTTGAAGGATTATGATATTACTATATTATATCATCCGGGGAAGGCCAATGTGGTGGCCGATGCTTTGAGCCGGAAGGCGGTCAGTATGGGGAGCTTGGCATATATTCCAGCTGAGGAGAGGCCATTTGCTCATGATGTTCAAGTGCTAGCCAATCGGCTAGTGAGGTTAGATATTTCGGAGCCCAGCCGGGTATTGGCTTGTGTTGTATCTCGGTCTTCTCTATATGATCGTATTCGTGAGCGCCATTATGATGATCCACATTTGGCTGTCCTTAGGGACAGAGTTCAGCATGATGATGCTAGAGATGTCACCATTGATAGTGACGGCGTATTGAGGATGCGGGGCCGGATATGTGTGCCCAATGTTGATGGCCTTCGTGAGTTGATTCTGGAGGAGGCCCGTAGCTCGCGGTATTCTATTCATCCAGGAGCCGCGAAGATGTATCAAGATTTGAAACAGCACTATTGGTGGAGAAAGATGAAAATGGACATTGTTAGATATGTAGCACGGTGCCTCAACTGTCAGCAGGTTAAGTACGAGCATCAGAGGCCCGGTGGTGTATTTCAGCGCATTGTTATTCCTGAGTGGAAATGGGAGAGGATCACTATGGACTTTGTTACTGGACTCCCTCGGACGGCGAGGAAGTTTGATTCTGTATGGGTGATTGTGGATAGACTGACCAAGTCGGCTCACTTCATTCCAGTTAGTACTACCTACTCATCGGAACGGTTGGCATCGATCTTTATTCGAGAGATTGTTCGGTTGCATGGAGTTCCGGTGTCTATCATATCCGACAGGGGTACTCGGTTCACTTCTTAGTTTTGGAGAGCATTTCGGCGAGAGATGGGTACGCGGGTTGAGTTGAGTACTGCATTTCACCCCCAGACAGATGGGCAGTCTGAGCGTACTATTCAGATTATGGAGGATATGTTGCGAGCATGTGTGATTGACTTTGGTGGTTCATGGGATGAGTTCTTACCACTTGCTGAGTTTGCCTACAACAACAGTTATCAGTCGAGTATTCAGATGGCCCCGTATGAGGCATTGTATGGCAGGCGGTGTAGATCCCCCGTGGGATGGTTTGAGCCTGGTGAGGTTAGATTGATAGGGACCGAGTTAGTCCAGGATGCTCTGGATAGAGCAAAGTTGATCCAGGAGAGGCTTCGTACAGCACAGTCTCGTCAGAAGAGTTATGCGGACCGTAGAGTTCGAGAGTTGTCTTTCATGGTTGGTGACGGAGTATTGTTGAAGGTTTCACCTATGAAGGGTGTCATGAGGTTTGGGAAGAAAGGAAAGTTGAGTCCTAGGTACATTGGTCCTTTTGAGATACTCGGGAGGGTTGGAGAGGTGGCATATGAGTTAGCCTTGCCGCCCAGCTTATCCAGCGTTCATCCAGTATTCCATGTATCTATGCTCCGGAAGTACATTGGAGATCCGTCTCATGTATTAGACTTCAGCACCATTCAGCTTGATGGTGATCTATCCTATGATGTGGAGCCTATCGGCAGGTGAGATTTTGATCCGGGGTCGGAATGGAATTCCGACAGTTGCAGTAGCTCCGTTAGGTGATTTTGGATGTGCCTGCAAAATTTTAGATCATTCGGACGTTGTTTAGTCGGGTTTTTGATTGATTGTGTAATTCGGAATGTTTTAAGGAATTTAGGCTTGAATTCGATGCGAATTATGGGTTTTGATGTTGTTAGACGTGTTTTGAGGATTGGAGCAAGTTCGAATATGGTATTAAGATGTGTTGGTGTGTTTGGATGAGGTCCCGTGGGCCTCGGGGTGTTTTCGGATGGCTAAACGGGAGAAAATGTGGAAAAATTGCAGGTTTGGGATTCTGGTTCTGTTGTTTTCGCTCCTGCGGAAATGGGGGCGCAGGAGCGAGTCCGCAGAAGCGGATACTGGAGCGCAGAAGCGCTGTTGATCGCGGAAGCGGAGTTTCATCCGCAGGAGCGGCACCGCTGGTGCGGAAAGTGAGCCGGAGAAGCGGAATTGGCCGGCTAGGCCTGGAAACGCAGAAGCGACCCTCTGGTCGAGGATACGGGCTCGCAGGAGTGGACTCCTGTCCGCAGAAGCGGGAAGGACCGCAGAGGCGGAGGGTATTCTGCAGAAGCGGTTCCGTAGGGGCGGAAAATGGCCCGCAGAAGCGAAAATCGCAGTGAGTTAAGTGTATCAGAAGTTAGAAAATTTCAGAAACATTTCACACATTTGGGTCTCGTCTTTAGAGGCGATTTGGGAGATTTTGAAGAGAAACTCAAGGGAAATCATCGGGTAATCAACTATGGACTTAAACTATGATTAGTATTGATAATATTATGCAATTATATCATGAAAATGGAGGAATTTGGGGTGATTCATGGAAGATTTAACCCTAGGCTTGAACTTTAGAAAATCAAGGTTTTGAAAGGGCAAATGGAGTCCGAATTTGGTAAAATTGATATGCTTAGACTCGTATTGAGATGAGGGTTCTGAATATGTGACTTTTGTAATTTTTTCGAGAAGCGTACCGAAAGTCGGGTTTTGACAACTTTGGGAATTTTGATGTAAATTGAGTTGTATTGATTGGGTGTCGTCCCATTGGCCTAATTTGTTGTATTTCTACTGTATTTGATCAGATTCTACGCGTGCGGAGCTTGATTCTCGTGGCAAGGGCATTGCGGAGTAGTCGTCGCGCCGTATTGAGGTGAGTAATAGATGTGGGTGATGACCGGCGGGTTCGAAACCCCGGTATACCACTTTGTGACGCTGTATAGCGGCGAGACACGTACTCTCTTGTGAGTGCGGGGTCGATTGTGATTGGGGACTATAGATTAGTCCGACTTGTTGGCACCGTGTTATGATATTGGCTATTCTTGAGCCGTCGAACCTCCTTCTCGGATGGTTGCATACTATATATTGTGATATTGGCCACTCTTGAGCCGAGGAACCCCCTTCTTGGGAGGTTGAGTATACTTGTGGCCGTGAGTCAGTTATTGGATCCCGCGAGGATCGTTATCATTGTTTTATCATATTGACATGTTAGTTACTACCAGTCCGTAGCTATTTCTGTTATCATGCTATTTCCAATCTCCGGAACTTGATATTACTGTTTTCCAACTGAAAAATGATAAAAAGGTTTTCAAAACTACTTTTGAGCCTACGAGGCCGTATTTGCATATTAGTTGACTGGTAGTGGATCGGGCTGCGCGCCGCAGCAGTATATATGTTGGATCGGACTGCACGCCGCAGTGATATTGTGCTTGGGCTGTAGGAGCCCCTCCGGAGTCTGAACCCCCACAGTGAGCACGGGTACCCAAATTGGATCGGGCTACGCACCGTAGCGGTCATATCATGCATTGCATTGCATTTAGCTACATCTGCTAGTTGTTATACTGTTTTGCTGGTACTTGTTGGTACAGGTACAGTTGATATTGATTCTGTGACAGGGTAGCTGATTATAGCTTTACATAGTGCTTTATTGCGGATTTCTTATCTGCGCTGTCTTACCCTTGTTTATTACCACTGAGTCCGGCAGTACTCATTTTACTCCCTGCACCTTGTGTGCAGATCCAGGTACCTCTCAGCAGTGATCCAGTAGCTGTGCGAGGCGACGTCTATAGGATATACGAGGTAGCTATAGAGTCCGCAGGACCCGATATTCCTTCTTACTATTTTGATTCTGCATCGACATTGCTTTCCGTACTTGGTATGTTGTAAACTATCATATACTCATATTCAGCAGAGGCTCATGACTCTTGATCCTTCGGTCTATGGGAGTTGATGTATTATGGGACTTGGTTCCCCGTTTTCGTTATATGTACCGCTGTTGATTCGTGAATTAATATGCTTAAATGGGCTAAAGAGAGCTTCTAGCTCTGTTGTTGATATTGATTGGTCAGGCTGGCTTAGCAATGTGCTGGGCGCCATCACGACCAGATTTGGGGTCGTGACACAAGTTCAATCCGAATTTTTCATTTTAGAAGATTGAAAAGCACCCCATGGTATCTTAGATCACAAGTTCAATCCGAAATAAAAGAAATAGGGTATTTTTTGATCCTCTTATATGAATTTTTAGCTTATTCTACTTATAATTTTAATGAACTAATTACAATTTATAATAGATATTACATAATTTAAGTTATATATTACATAACTTAAGTTAGAGCTAATACAATAAAAAATATCATATAATAAAAAAGTATTGAATTGAGGAGGAAATTAAAAATTCAAGGGCAAAAAAGACATTATGCAAGATAAAGGGGGGAGAATTATTATTGTTCAAAGTTGAGGGAAGAGTTTGATTTTTGACACAAAGTTAGAGAGAGTAAATGATTTTTACCCCCCCCCCCCCCCCCGCTCCCCCCAAAAAAAATATATATAATGAGGGTTTCGAGTTAATAATCACACTTGATAATTTCAATATTTATTTATACGAAGGAACACTATAATTTAATTAATAATAATTTTATGTATAAGAATACAACAATCATCTAAATGCCGAAAAATATTATTACATTAGCATAATACATGAATTTCAAATAAATAACATCATCACAACTTATGCAAATGATCAATTTTGTCATGTTAGTTAGATAATTATGTATTATAGTTTAAAAGTATTTAATGTGATGGTATCTTAACGAACACTACTTTATGGTCGATATTTTTTGTGTATATTTCCTCATAATGCTTTGGTTGCTCTGCTTTAACCAGTATTCTTGTCGTCGATCTTGATATCCCTCTTAAAAGTATAACATACAATTATTCATGCAAGAAAATATATTGCGTAAATATAGTCCAATATTTAGTATGTTTGTCCTTGTACTTTATTTATTATATTTGCAAAATATAAACATACTAAAAATTATTTTCACACAAATTTAAAAGGATATTCTTTAGTTTCGAAAGACAAAAGTTGAATTTAGAGATAAGAATATACTTAGAAGTATATTGACCAGTATTATAATTTTTGCATGTATGACGTTATTGTCAAAACTTCTATATACCATCTATGTGCTATTACATAAGATATTTGGCATATTTAAGTTTTTCAATAGTGTGTAGAACCTAGTTTTCTTCAAAATCAAACTATATACAATGGAAGATTAACTTAGTCTATTATATATACGATGACACTAATATGCGTAAGAAATAATAAAGTTGACAATAAATATGTATGGTAGAAGTCAACAAGTATTTAAGTATTCTTCTTAGTAGTAATTATTAGTATCATTTTCTGCTGAACCAAAAACAAAACAAATATTTTACTATAAAATATTGCAATCAACCTCTTATTTAGTTGATCAACATATTCTTTTCTGCTAGCTAATACGTCTTTTTAATTTTATCATATGATTTGTACAAATTTTATTTTAATATAATGATAAAAATATTTTTGTAACGACCCGGCCGGTCGTTTTTGAAATGTACGCCCCCATCCCCAATTTAGCTGTTCACCTAAGTTCATTTCTGCTATTGTAGTTTGCTGGGAGGTTCGATTCTAGAATTTGGAGTGTTTTGGGACACTTAGTCCTTAAATGAGATCTTTATAGTTGAAAAATGGCCCGTATTCGGAACAGTGTTAAGACGACCTCGGAACGGAAATCTGATGGTTCTATTAGCTTCGTTAGATGATTTCGGGATTGGGAGTGCGCTCGGAATGTATTTTGGAGGTCTGTAGCTCAATTAGGCTTGAATTGGCGAAATTAGTATTTTGGCGATTTTCGGTTGATAGGTGAGATTTTGATCCGGGAGTCGGAATGGAATCCGAGAGTTGCTGTAGCTTCGTTAGGTGATTTTGGACTTATCCGCAAAATTTCAGGTCATTCGGATGTCATTAGGTTGGGTTTCGGATCGAATGTGAGTTTTGGAAGAATTTGATAAATTTAGGCTTGAATCCGTTGTAAATTGATAATTTTTATGTTTATGACGTGTTTTGATGATTGGAACATGTTTGAATAACGTTATAGGAAGTGTTGGTGCTTTTGGTTGAGGTCCTGGGGGCCTCGGGTGAGTTTCGGGGTGGTTTCAGACCATTTCTAGGCCATTTTTTAACTTCTAGTTTTTGGCTACAGCAGTGCTCTATGCGATCGCGGGGAATTGGTCGCGATCGCGGTGAGCAAAATCTGAGAAAAATGCTAATGAATCGCGATCGCGTAGTGTGCTTCGCGATCGCGCAGAAGAAATTTCTGTCGCGCAGGTCCTACTTCGGAAGATCATATCTTTTTATTTACAGGGAAATTTGAGGGGATTCAAAAACGAAAGTTGTAGAAACTCCTGTCTATCTTTCAGAAAGCTAAAGAAATCGCGATTTGGAATTTTGTAGCAAAAGTTATGGACGTTACACTATAGGTTGTCCGAGAAGTATCTCTAAAACATGTGAATGGATTCGGAAGCTTGTATCTCGTAATGTATAAGGATTCAGGAAATGGTCAACAAATGAAAGTTATATCCCTATGTTTTTAGTTTCCAGAACATCAAATCATTTGTCATTTAGAGTTGTGTGTAAAAAGTTATGACCATTTTACTGAAGCCTATCCGGAGGAACCGGAAGTTGTTCACCGCGATCGCGAGGTCTTTCCCGCGATCGCGAAGTGTAATTTTTGGGTCAGAAATTTGTTCTCCGCGATTGCGGTGAACAAAATACCTGGGCAAAATGTTTTAAAACATTTTATCCGCGAACCAAATCCATTTTTCCACCATTTTTAGTCATTCTTGAGAGCTTTTGGACGGGAATTGAAGGGGTTTTGACGAGAAGTGATTAGAGGTAAGTTCTATGAACTAAATACATGATTTTATTGAAGAATCATCCTTGAAATTCATGAAACATAGCAAAATTGTAAGAAATTAGAGCTTGGAGCAAAAACTTTAAATTTGGGAGTTGAGGGGCTATTTGTGGTCTGATTTCGGAGATTTTTATATGGTTAGACTCGTGAGAGTACAAGGGTTCTGATAATATAAAAATATTTCAATTCCGAGCCGATGGCTGCGTGGGTATTTTGGTCATTTCACCCACTTTCGCGCCGTAGCTGTAATTTTATCATTATAATTAGTTACTTGCAATGTTATTTACACTATGTAAATAGTTTGACTAGATTCGGGCCACTCGGAGTCGGATACTCATGGCAAGAGAGTCATTTCTTAGCGGTTTTGTACCGGAATCGTGGTAAGTGACTTGTCTAACCTTGCGTGGGGGAACCATTCTCCCTTAGGATAATATGTGTTAATTTAAATGCCTTGTACGCGAGGTGACGGACGTGTACATGTGCAGATTGTTGGAAAACCACCTTACTTGAACTGTTCAAATCATGATATTCTTATTATTTAATTGATTCAATTGTAATATTTACCTGATATTAGATAGAGAAGCATGACTAGATAAAATTATCTATCTAAGTGCCTACTTGTCTTAATTGAACTTCCTGGAACTTATTATGCTGGTTTTGGTGTAAATTGTAGTTATGTATTTCATATTTCTCTGTTCCTTTCCTCTTATTGATTGTGCTTGTGTTTGTGGACTGCGGGTTCAATTCTTAGAGATCCAATGGCTGCGGGTTCGATTCCCGGAGACCCGAAATTGTTGAGATACATACTGCGGGTTCAATTCCTGGAGATTCGAGGGCTACGGGTTCGATTCCCGGAGACTCAGAGTTATTGAGATACGGACTGCAGGTTCAATTCCCGGAGATCCTGAGTATATGAATATAGAGAGGGACTGCGGGTTCAATTCCCGGATATCCAAGGGTTGCGGGTTCGATTCTCAGAGACCCAAAGTTATTGAGATACGGACTGCGGGTTCGATTCCCGGAGATCCTGAGTTGATGATTATAGAGAGGGACTGCGGGTTCAATTCCCGAAGATCCAAGGACTGTGGGTTCGATTCCCAGAGACCCAAAGTTATTGAGATACGGACTGCGGGTTCTATTCTCGGAGATCCGGAGTTGAAGAATATAGAGAGGGACTGCGAGTTCAAATCCCGGAGATCCTGGACTTGTTGATTTGTATTTTGTTGTGTTTGTTACTTTGTTAACTTAATTGTAGACGGTTGCAGTATTTACTTTATTGCTGTTATTTTAGTCTTATTTTTATATGAACTGTTCGATATCATTATTATCATAATGTTATTATTTTCTCGGTAGGGCCCTAACCTTCTTTGTCACTACTCCATCGAGGTTAGGCTTAGCACTTACTGAGTACCGCCGTGGTGTACTCATACTACTCTTATGCACACTTTTGTTGTGCAGATCCAGGTACATCAGATCAGACACATTACAGGTGATTTAGGAGCACTGTCAGGAGACTTGAGGTATGATCTGCTACGTCTACGGATCCGGAGAGTCCCTTTCTATTCTCATTAGTGATATCGGTTATTTCCCTTGTTTCCGTTGTATAGACATTCTTGATGTATAGAGCCACAGTTGTACTCTTTCTTAGTCTGTGTTTCTCGTGGGTTTCCAGGTCTTGGTAGTATGTTGCTAGTGTGTTTTGGCGATGTGTATGTGCTGAGCGGCACTTATTACATTTCATTTACATTATTCCGTTGTTATCTTATCTTTTGTTCATGAAATTGTATATTCTGCATCGTGTTAGGCTTACCTAGTCGCGAAGACTGGGTGCCGTCATGACAGGTTCATGATTGGTGAACTAGGATCGTGATAATTTTTCTTATTAAATGCACTACTATTACAATTGAGAGTGATAACCTAGTTTCAAGAAGAACCAAATCATCTTTATTGGATGCTCTTATTCGTATTCGACACGAAGCAAGATACTGAATACTAGATATGTTCTTACTTTATATTTCTTTCTAGTTGAACCTTTTTCATTTGAGGCCAGAAGTATAACTTTGACAAACTAACTTTTACAATTTGTGCTTTTGTCGATTTTAGAACTACAGGTAGTAATTGACATAAATTACCTCAAACCATTAATCTTTCATCAAACAATTATTAATATCCAATATATCTCTAGGACTTCGTTTGACACGTAACCATAAGTAATGCATGACATAGAAATATTATTTCGATTCTGCCGGACACATCTATAAAAAATAATTCTGATATAGCAGAGTCGACTCTTTATAATATAGTCCAGAAAGCTTATTCTTGTTTATGATTTAGCTTTGATTGAGCTTCCTCAGACACTTGTATATCACTTTTATTCTTAATGATATATTAACCTTGTTACTTCGTGTATTAACACTCTTTTATGGAATAAATTATGTACCTTAAGACTTTTTTAAATAAGAATTTTACTCATATGATGAATTTAAAAATAATTAAACTGGATTCTCTTGCTAAATATTTAATTAAAAGATTTATTTATTTGATTTTAACATAAAAAATAATTTATTCTATGTTAATTCAGATCCTAATATTAGTTCATCTCTTATTTTGAATATTACCTTAATTATAATTTTATCCACCGTAAATTTTATTTTTAAAGGGTAAAAGATTGATATGATATTTTATTTTTAGATATTTATGTTTGTAGAATCATTAGTGGCATTAACTCTTATCAACCATTATTTTTCTCTTTCTCACACAACTATATTCTTAAATATTTTCTTAGTTGTTGTGTAATAATTGGGATTTTTCTTTAATATTATATGAAAAATTAATAAAAATACTATTTGAGTAGAAAAATAGTTCATATATAATATAAAAATATATTATCGTGGGGTGTTTTTATCTTTTCTCAATTTTAACTCTTTATGCGGCCTATTTAATATTTTTTTTTGGTATTGGACATTATGAAGAGGTAATGTACTATGAATACAGAGGATTCCAATGAAATAATTTTATTAAATCTTCCTACATATTTTTAATAAGAATTTAATAGGTAAATTTTATTAATTTTAAACTTTAAAATATTAAAAACTAGCATAGAAGGTATTTAGTCCAAAAAAAGTTATTGCAGCTACGCCCTTTCCCTATGAGTTCTTTCGTTTAATATTTTAGGGCTATTTTATTTTATTAGTATTGTATTTATACTTTTATAATAATATAGGCTCTCCTTTTCTAAGTACATTCTCAAATTAAGTTAGTAATATGCCATTATAATACGTTTTCAAATCAAATTAGTAATAAATTTTTTGAATAAGTATATTCTAAGAGTAATAGGATTACATGATTAAAGATATTTACTTATTCAATTTTATATGAATTAAACAACCAAAAATAAATTATACTAATAGGATTCCTAACATGTAGCATTTAACTTATACCAGAGTCTTTTACGGCTATATGATTGTCAACATATATGCTGCATGGATAATACTCTGAATCTTAATTGCGTTCATAATTCCTTTTGTTCCCTCTCAAATTTCTTTTAATGTAAGCTACTACTTCTCATGGCCGTTCTGCCACATGTTGCGTGCATACTCAACTTATCTTAGTGCCCATGCATATTGGAATTCCATACAACTCGTAGAATTTGAATATCACTTCTAATTTTACTTTCCATTCATTAGCCATGGTAGGTACTATTTTCTTGTTATAAGGCCATTTCCACCTTAAGTTACTGAGCTTAGGTTGAACCCGTCTTTCTTACTTCCTCACTAGTCTTTCATTGTAGTATTTAGAGAATATCCTCTGACTCTTGTAAAGCTTCGAGCTTATTACATTTTATGCTTGATGGATTTTTTGATGTCCATCCTCTCCTTTAATTGGCTGTATTTAATTATCTCCACGCTCTTGTGCTTGTGAGGTTGCTTCTGAACTTAATACTTTTACTGTGGCATTATCTTTATTTATGTGATACTCAACATATGATACTTTTAACTACCCCGACTCCTACCTAAGTATTTTTTAAGGTTATGATGTCATATATGCGAGACTGAATTCCCCATGTTGAGGTTCACTATATTTATCTTGCATGATATGTTGATTTATCGGTAACCTCTTGTCTAGCCATGACTAGGTTCTTATTGAATCTACTGCTAATTACTCATTGGCCCATTCCCATATCAATATCCTATAAAGCCTTTCTTGGGTTATTTTATTTGTCTAACGTACCTCTCGTACTGGCTCCTTACTTATCAATAGCATTCCGGGCAGGTTCCCTTACTTCCTTTCCTTGGCGTCGTGCTTGCTTAATGTTTTGGAATCATAACATATAAGTAGGATCTGAATAAGTGTAATCTCATTCCTTTTTTATTTTTACCGCATTCTTCATTTACTATTCCATTATTACTGGAACCACTTAATTCTATATTTATGCCACATCGCTCCATATTTCCCCTTTAGGGGAGTATTAAGTTTTAGTGCTATGATGGTCTACGTATAGTTGGTTTACCTTTTTATCTCTGGCATATTTTCATGTCGTTGATGACCCTTACTCACTTTGTGATAATCCTTCTGCAACAAGGATAACAAAGTTCCCTACTCGCGAGGGTGACACCTAATGTTATTGGTACGTACAATCCTTTAAGCTTAACTTGGCCCACATTGCTTGCTTTAGGAAAACGTCTTCTTGAATGACCATTCTCTGAATTTTCTCATGAATCTTCTTCTGTTCTCTATTCTACTATTGCCGGAATAAAAATTGAAATTCTCATAATGCCGATTATTATCCAGTCACTCAGTCCCTAATTCACATTTACTTTATCCTGTTCACCAGCCCATACTGATTTCTATTATTCTGGGATCTAACTTTTCCTTTTGGAGTTGTGTTGGAGTCATGAACTTATTTCTCGAAGTGAGGATATGACTTTATGGCCTATATTCTTTTGTTGTCTCAAGGCCTGTCATCTCTTGTCTTTTCCTTCACGTGACTATATACTCTATAATATTGTCATCTTTTTTACCTATCGTTGTCATTCATGTATTACATCTTACTCTTAATGCTTCATTAACTCTCTTCTTATTTCCTGCTATCATTTCTACCTATCACTTTATTCTGAAAACTTCAAAAGATATTCTTCTGCTTTTAGCTCCCCCTTTCTCCATCCATTGGCTCTTCGGGTTGCCTACATTATCTCTCTACTAGGGACGAGAGCCACACTTTAGTAGTATTTATCTTTTCAAGGCTTTTAGTGCCTATCTTTGTAGTACTCATATCTATCTGTACTATTTTAGAATTCACTATTTGGATGTCTCATAAGGAGATTTATTTACACTTCTGCAATATCCTTCGGACACGTCAACTAATACAAACAATTCATCCACCATTTTGGGTTACTCTAACCCTAACCAGGTTCTGATATCCCGTTCTTTTCTTAAACCATGTATATTAGCTCCTATATGACATAACTGAGATCGGTGTGGCCAATTGTACATACCTCTATTACTGTTGAAGGTAACTCAAAAGGCTTATATTCTTCTAACTGAGTTGTAAATATTGTTATCTTTCATTAACTAGGCGCCTTATACCCTTCTTCATCTTGCTTCTTTTACTTGTTGAAAGTTGTACCATCTGATTCTTTTATTGCTTTTTTAACCATAAGAGTGGATAGGCATTCTTGACTTAAGGATCCTTATCAAGAAGCTTTACATGTCTTAGTATACACATGATCTGCTGAATACCCCATCTTTATCCATCAAACGCATGATGCAAAAATTGAGTTCATCTGAATCAACTCTTCCCCAACTATACCTCTTATCGATCGTATTTCTGAATGTAGGAATCATCTTATTATGAATAAAATAGAAGTTCGAAATTTAAATTCTTATAAGTGATCTCTACCACACGATCTATAGCAAGAAGAAAGAGTGACAGTCTTAAATGCCATATAGCCTCATGCTTATAAGTGTGGTGCACAACACACCCATAACAAGATTCTACTAGACACAACTTGTAGATTCCCTAGGACAGAACTGCTCTGATACCATTTTTTTCACGACCTAAACCGATGGTCGCGAATGTCAACCGGTACCTTACTTGACCAAGTACTAACATAACGTATATTTCATATTATTCTGTCATAGTTGAAGGAACCAGAGTAAAGTATGAGGAAATAAGAACTTATACATATGAAGTACGAGCCTATAAGGCCAACATAATTCTGTATATACTCGAAACATACGTCCACAAGGTCATACAAGTATTCGTTTACATGATATCTATCTACAAGCCTCTAAGAATACATAATATCATAAAGGTCGGGACATGATCATGCCATACCAATCTATACATGTACGAATCATACTAACCCAATAAGCAATTCTGGAGCAAATGGAGCGCACCAACACCTTTCTTTGAGTTGATAGACTACTTAGAGGACTCTCGACCTGTCTATCAGGACCCGCGGGCATGAAATGCAGCGTCTCCAGACAAAAGGGATATCAATACAAATAATGTACCGAGTATGTAAGGAATAAAATAAGTAGATAACATGAGAGAAACATGGAGTAAAAGACTTGACATGTAAGTCTGATAACTCTATAAATCATGAAGTACTCATAGCATTATGCATATGCGTATGAATGTCATGTCGTGCATAGGCACATGTGTTCGTAACATCATGAAGCCTCCGAGGGCATCCCATCATATCATCTCGGCCACTGTGGTCAAAATCATTAGCGTATATCGGTTGATCATGTGGTGGTGCTTATAACCTTTTTTCATATCCCCCCCCACACACATATATATATATATATATATATATATATATATATATATATATATATATATATATATATATATATATATATATATATATATATATATGTGTGTGTGTGTGTGTGTGTGTGTGTGTGTGTTATAACGCTATGTATAAATGCATAAGAAATACGTTAATAAGATTTCTTGGAATGTCATAAAAATAATATGTCTGTCGGATAAAATTTTATTAAATACGCATTGTTCTGAGACCCATGAACAGAAGATATAATAATAATTAAGAAATAATAATATTTTCTTCATATAGGAAAACCATTGTGGTACTGTTGTTAAGCCTTTGCTGCTTAAACATTTCAATGATAAAAGAATCAATAACAAAATATAAGCTTTCTACAATTTAAAGGCTTTTACAAACATGTAAACTTGCATACAGTCTAGCTTACTGGACTCTTTCCATTTCAGTGATAGATTGCTCAAGTATGGCTTATATTTATATTTTACCTCTCTTTGCTCTTCGTGCTGTGACTAATTACTAATTCAAACATACCTTTATTATTTCTATGAATAAAGACTTTTATATATGGAAGTTATGTATTTTGCTAATTTTGTTTGTATTGTATAGATCATGTCAAAAAAAAAGAGGGATAACTTTAATATACCTGAGTCGCTGCTCTTGAGAAAGATTACACCGTATTCCCTTAAAATCGTAAAATCCCATCGCTATTACACAATATAACATTTGAGAAATTTTGTTGAAGCTAATTTATTCCATACCATATCCGTATGAACCTTGAAGTCTTTAATGTTATGAGTAAAGACTTTAATCTTGAAGTCTTTTTACATTATCAGTAAAAACTTAATCTTAAAGTCTTTCACATTTTGACTAAAGGCCTTAAATCTTGAAGGCTTTAGTCTTATTCCACCTTTCCACCCATTATCAGAGTACATACATAAATAGACATAGTGGCTGCTACGTTGGTTTTCCATCCTTATCCAATTAATTCTTTAATTAATTGGATAATACCCATTATCCAATAATTAACCAATTATTCGCATAATTAAGAAATATCTCAAATTATTTGAAATACTACTCATTTTAACAAACTTTGTACATCATACTATCATGGTCATATGGTACCTTATATGGCACTAGTCAATAAATACCGATATTTTAGCTCGGGCCATATTATCCGAAAATGTCAAATTTTGACGAATATTCATTTTCTTTGTTTTTCCTTATCCTCTCACCTTCACGAATTTATTTCTCGCTTGTTAGAAATATGGTAATCCTTGTAATCTCCAAATCATCTTTTCCTTGGACTGATTTACCTTACGAAAAATTCAACATACAATACTATAGGATGCAAAATCGTCATAATTTAATATTGCAAAGTATAATATAATCGTAATGTAGTGCTGCGGGATGAAATATCGATGTAATATTGTGGGGCATAACACAGTTGGGGCCACTAAAGGCAGAGGACGTGGTTGAGGTCATGGTAGGGGCATGGGTGTAGCCCGCACAGCAGCTAGGGCAGCACCTGTAGATCCACCAGCCGCCCCAATTCATGATCAGGTCCCAGTTGCGGATGCTCCGGCAAGACCACCTCAGGCATCGTCCTATTGTTAACCTAGGACACCAGGAGGCCCTGTCCCAGATTCTATCATTGTGCACCGGCCTGGCTCAGGCGGTCTTAGTTACTACGATCACAACTACTTCTCAGGCCAGAGGAGACACTCAGACTCCCACCGTTCACACACTTGAGCCGGTCGTATAGGGACTTCAAACGTCGGGGTACCTCTAACCTAGCCGTTTGCAGTTGCTTAGGACTATGTAGCTCTAGTTATGCTAGAGGATGATAGCCCAAATTGTAGAGGTTTGGTAAACTCTAGCCTTCATCATTTAGTGGTGCTAAGGGTGAGGATGCCCATGGTTTTTTGGATAAGTGTCAGAGAATGCTTCGGACCGTAGGTATTCTGGAGATCAATGGGGTCTCATTCATTACTTTCCAGTTCTCCGGGGCTATACTTAGTTGGTGTGAAGCTTAGGAAAGGTGTAGGCCGGTTGGCGTATCACCCCTTTCTTGGCAGTAGTTCTCCATTCTTTTTCTTGAGAAGTTTGTATTTGAGTCTCGTCGAGAGGAGATGGCATGCAGTTTGAGCCGCTTTGTCAGGGTGATAGGTCTGTTACTCAGTATGAGATGCGGTTCTCTGAGCTGGCATGTCATGCGGTCTGGTTGGTTCCCATAGATTGAGAGAGGATCATGAGGCTCATAGATGGCCTCGCTTTTAGCTTCGGTTGCTTATGACCAGAGAGAGAGTATCTGGTGCTACTTTTGATGAGGTTGTTGATATAGCTTGATAGATTGAGATGGTTCATGGTTAGGAGAGAGTTGAGAGGGAGTCCAAGAGGCCTCGTGGTCAGGGTGGATTCAGTGGTTCTCCTTACGGGGTTAGTTTCAGCACGATAGAGGTCGTCCATTCAGGCATGCTTAGTCTTCTCACCTAGTTTATCATGGGGAATCATTAGTCTATAGTTCTCACGATTCTCATCATGTCCATTCATCACTTAGTGCCTTCCAGCTCAGAGTTCGTCTTGTGATTCATTCGTTGAGGGCTCTTCCATGCCAGGTTCTTCTTCTAGTCATCCCAGTGCTAAGGTGGGTTCCCTTCAGTCCCCTTCTCCAGCACCAGGGGGTTGTTATAAGTGTAGAGAGTTAGGGCACATATGGAGGTAGTGTTACCATCGTCATGGGGGAACGCCTTAGCAAATAAGTCAGCCGGCAACTTCAACACTAGTTACTTTATCACCCACCCAGTCAGCTAGGGGTAGAGGACAATCAGGATTGCATGGCGAGGTTCAACCGATTTTGTTCTCATTAGGGTGATTTCATTTTTGAAGGACCAGTGGATGGTTGGGAAGGGTTGTCTTTCTTACTTGGCCTTCGTGGGGAATGTCGGTCCAGAGACTCCTACCATTAATATAGTCCCGATAGTGAAAGATTTTTTGGATATGTTTTATGCAGACCTGTCGGGCATGCCACCGGAAAAGGATATTAATTTTGATATTGAGTTGGTGCAGGGCACACAACCCATTTCTATTCTACCATATCATATGTCACTGACAGAATTGAAGGAGTTGAAGGAGCAGCTTCAGGAAATCCTTATTCATTCGACCTAGTATGTCGCCTTGAGGTGCGTGTATTCTATTTATAAAGAAGAAGGATGATGTGATGTGGATTTGCATTGATTACAGAAAGTTGAACAAAGTTACCATTAAGAACACGTATTCTTTGCCTCATATTGATTATTTATTTGAACAGGTTCAGGGAGCTAGGGTGTTCTCCAAGATTGATATCAGATTAGGGTATCACCAGTTAAATATCAAGGGCTCGGATATTTTTAGGACAACTTTCATGATCTGATATGGTCATTATGAGTTCCTTGTGATATCGTTTGGGCTGACCAATGCCCCAACATTGTTCATGCATTTGATGAATAGTATGTTTCAGCCTTATCTTGACTCATTTATTATTGTGTTCATTGATGATATTCTGGTGTACTCGGGTAGTCAAGAGGACTACACTGAGCATTTGAGAGTTGTATTGTAAAGGTTGAGGGAGGAGAAGCTTTATGAAAAGTTCTCCAAGTGTGATTTTGGCTCAGTTCAGTGGCTTTCTTGGGGCATGTGGCATCTAGTGAGGATATCCATGTTGATCCGAAAAAGATAGATGGGAGGAGAGAGAGTATTGGGTGCTATGAGATTGAGACGGCTCATCGTAGGGAGCGAGAGGAGAGGGAGGCCAAGAGGCCTTGAAGACCGGGCAGTTTTAGTGGTGCTCCATCGAGGGGCCAGTTTCAGCATGGTAGAGGTCATTCCTTCAAGCCTGCTCAGTCGGCTCGTCCAGTTGTGAGGGACTTCCCTGATGTATTTTCCGCATACCTGACGGACATGCCACCAGATAGGGATATTAATTTTGGTATTGACCTGGTGCCGAGCACTCAGCCCATTTCCATTCTGCCATATCGCATGGCACTAGTAGAATTGAAAGAATTGAATGAGTAGCTTTAGGAACTCCTAGATAAGGGGTTTATCCGACCTAGTGTGTCACCTTGGGGTGCGCTAGTTCTGTTTGTGAAGAAAAAGGATAGCACAATGAGACTGTGTATTAATTACCAACAATTGAACAAGGTAACAACTAAGAACAAGTACCTCCTGCCTCATATTGATGATTTATTCGACTAGCTTCATGGAGCAAGGGTGTTTTCCAAGATTGATCTCTATTCAGGTTATCACCAGTTGAAGATGAGGGATTCAGATACTCTCAAGACTACTTTTAGGACTAGATATTGTCACTATGAGTTTCTTATCATGTCTTTCGGGCTGACCAATGCCCCAAGAGCGTTTATGCATTTGATGAACAAAGTATTTTGGCCTTATCTGGATTGTTCGTTATTGTTTTCATTGATGATATTTTGGTGTACTCGCGTAGTCAGGAGGAGCACGCAGAGCATTTGCGAGTTGTATTTGCAGAGATTGCGGGAGGAAAAGTTATGCGAAGTTCTCCAAGTGTGAGTTTTGGCTCGGCTCAGTGGTTTTCTTGGGACACATGGTGTCCAACGAGGGTATTCAGGTTGATCCAAAGAAGATATAGGCAGTTCAGAGTTGTCCTAGACCGTCCTCAACTACAGAGATTCGTAGCTTTCTTGGGTTGGTAGGCTATTGGTTCACGTCCAAGAAACGGTCATAGTCAATATAACCTGGTCTAATAAGTCCAGAATCGATCCCACAAAGAATTAACCTACCAATTGCAACTTTCACAACCCAAGAACACTTCCGAATCAAGTTCCCAAATTTTGAATATATTTTTGTGAGATTTTTGAACAACTACTTTGCAAGAATTAAAAGACTTAAAAGAAAGAATTGAATATTGGGTAAATAATATGGAGAAAGACTAAGGTATTAATTTCCCCTATTGATTGAATCCCTTCTGTTTATGCTCATACAAATTGTCAATATATTCTATCAATTATGAACGCTATTTTACCCTCTCCCGAGCAACAATAATTTACTAGTGCACTCTCCCGAGCTACCCTAGCTAACTTTAATTTGAATAGTTCACTTAAGATTGCACCCAAGACTTCGTTATTCTTAATCCCGTCTTTACGCCTAAAGTTATAGATTCCTCCAATAACCCAGGTGTGGTGTTGTTAAACAATATACCTAAATATGCACTCTTTTCCAAGTTATGCACACTAAATAGGCACAGCTATTCGGGAGCTCTACCAATTAACTACAACAAGAACGTTGAACAAATAGAAATCTAGCTAACAATTTGTAATCACATAAACTAGAAGTTCATCACCCAATAGGTTCCATCAAAACCTTAGAAAAGGAAATAGCTACTCATAATCAAAGAAACAAGAATAATAATTGAATTCATAAACAAATAATTGATATAAAAGAAAGGAATAAGTTGAGAGAGTTCTCTCTTCCTAATAATCTTGCAAAAGTAGTCAAAAATACAATGCTTGCCTCTTTTGGGCGAACTATAGGCTTATATAGAGGGTTTAGGTCACAAAATTTGAGTTTTGACAAAGTTAGCCTTCAAATTTTCGGCATCTTCCGCGGTTCTTTCGCGGTCGCGAGCGAACCGCGAACAGAACACTCCTCTGAATCTTCAAAAGTTCAGCGAGCAGGTTTTTCCGCGGTTCATCTGTGATCGCGAATAAACCGCGATTTTTCACCCTGTTCCGTTTGGAATTTGTAAAAAACACAAAACATGAAATTTGTATAACTTTGAGTTAGTTTTCCAACCATATATTATAGAGCCAAAATGGAGTTCAGAGCGAAACGTTATGTCCAATTTACTAGACAGTGCGCAATATGCCTCATCGATTCTTCGCTTGTACTACACTATCAAATTTTGACCCCCGAACTCGATCCTGACTTAATTCCTTGAGCTTTTACTCAGACTTCAAAGCTCCAAATCACTTAAATTTATTCCATAACATCTATATAGCTCGTAATCACACCTTCCCCGTTATTTTCAATATAAGTTCGTGTCTTGTACCACACTTTGGCCTTTTTCACCATCTTTTGACTCCAAAACTTGCTCTTTTAGTCTTCATTAGCTCATGTGTACCTATAACACACTAATAACACTAATAAAAGCATTTTTCATCATAAAAAATATCAAAACAACAATAAAGCGTGATTATTTAGGGCATAAATATAGTCAAATTCATCTATTATCAGCTATTATCACTGGTTTGTTAAAGGATTCTCATCTATTATGTCACCCTTGACCAAATTAACTCAGAAGGGTGTTGCATTTGTATGTTCGAACTAGTGTGAGGAGAGATTTCATAAGGTCAAGATAGCTTTGACCATATCTCCAGTATTGGTTTTGCCATCAACTTCAAGTTCATATACCGTGTCTTGTGATGCTTCGAGAGTTGGGATTGGTTGTGTATTGATGCATGAGGGTAGATTTATTGCTTATGCTTCTCGTCTGTTGAATCCCCATGAGAAGAACTACCCTGTTCATGATTTGGAGTTGGCTGTCATAGTTCATGCATTAAAGATTTGGAGGCATTACTTGTATGGCGTATCTTGTGAGGTATTTACTAATCACCGTAGTCTTCAGCATTTATTCAAGCAGAAGGATCTTAATTTGAGGTAGCGGAGATGGCTAGAGTTGCTTAAGGATTATGATATTACTATTATGTACGGGAAAGGCCAATGTGGTGGCCGATGCGTTGAGCCGAAAGGCAGTGAGTATGGGGAGTTTGACGTATATTCCAATTGGGGAGAGACCCCTTGTAGTTAATGTTCAGTCCTTGGCCAATCAGTTTGTGAGATTAGATATTTCGGATCCCAGTTGAGTGTTAGCTTGCGTAGTTTCTCGGTCTTCTTTATATGATCGCATCAGAGAGCACCAGTATGATGATCCGCATTTGCTTGTCCTTAAGGACAAAGTTCAGTATGACGATGCAGAGATGTGACCATTGGTGATGATAGAGTGTTGAGAATGCAAGGCCGGATTTGCATGCCCAATATGGATGGGCTTCGGGAGTTGATATTGGAGAAGGCTTATAGCTCGCGGTATTCCATTCATCCGGGTGCTGAGAAGATGTATCAGGATCTTAGACAATATTATTGGTGGCGGAGAATGAAAAAAATGTATTGTGGGGGTGTCACACCTCCTTTTTACTACTTTTAATTAAGTATACCCCGCTATTTACTAATACACCGCAAAAAAGGATATAATAATAACAACAAGGAAGGAGTTTTTCTCCTTTAAGGACAATCGGAACAAGATTTATTTATTAAATTTCAGATTCGCCACTTGGAAAAATAATGGTGTCCCAAGTCACCGATTTAATCCCGAACCGAGGAAGTTATGACTCTATTTTACAATCCGCGAAACTAGAAATCCGAATAAGGAATTCTGTTAACCAGGAGAAGGTGTTAGGCATTCCCGGATTCCGTGGTTCTAGCACGGTCGCTCAACTGCCTATTCGTTTTATCTGATTTCTTTATATACTTCAATTTTACAAATGTTTATAATGTCCCTCTTTGTTATTTTTTAAGACTTGCAACGTCACGAAAACGCATTTCGAGTCACAGCACAACTAGTACGCCTGTGACTTTAATGCATTACAGCTTCGCCGGAATTTTGATTTGAGCCACATAAATATGCACTCGTATTAGGAATGTATATTTATTATAAATCGCGCCCTAGAGTGTCTATGTCTTGTTAATTTTTGGAGAGACCGTGGAGTTTGCTAAAACGGTCTTTCCAATTTCCAACACTTTTATAAGAAATTAGGGAGGGCCCCACAACTATGCTTTTGTGATTTAGCGAGGCTCATCTCCGTTTTTATTAAGGTCTTTTCCTAAGTATACTATATTTTTCTATTTCTGTTTTTTCCTTAGATATAGATGTTTCAGATTTTATGTAATTATTTATATTATCCTTTATTGGTATTCAGGCCCCTTTTTATATGCTACTGGGCCTGAACTCCAGTCCTCTTCATGTCATTGCACCCAAGTGCAGCTGGATAGCCTGGTTCCAGCTATCGTTCCGTTTCTAGCCCAAGGCATTACTGCCATATCAATTAGATGTGGCCCTATATTCACAGTGAGGCCCATGTTACTTGAATCTAAAACGGAATCGAAACAGATCAACATTTAGACAACGATATTATGAACAAATGTTTAACAATTAACTATTTTGAATAATGGAATACAAATACATTTGATGCTTACTATTTTTGGTATTGTCAATTAACAAAGATGTCAACACTGGTTTGTTCGATTTGTTACTATTTAATTACCGGATTAACAGAATATGAATCTATGAACTATCTATCAATTGAGACACTATTTACAGAATTATTATTGCTCTCATTAAACTGAAGACAATATTCTTAGACATGCTTGAATTACCACTATTATTATAACCACATTCACACCATATCACAACAAACTAACACTAGTTCTGTAGCTAAACTAATTTCAATAGTGATATAACAGTAATCACGATTTTAAAATCCTGCTACTCACGCTTTTCAAATTAATTGATGCTGATTCAAAAATTGGTTAATGTAAATATCTAAGTATGGTATTACATGTCCAATTTCAGAATAGTTATAAATCTAAGTGTATTAACTGTGTTTTAGCTAGTTTTAGTTTGAGGTGACAATTCCTTACTTAGCTTGTTTATCCTACTGTTATAGTGTCAAAACATATTTCTAGTTTACTAATTATTACAACCAGATCCTAGATGAATTACAGAAAATCTAAATACTTCTAAACTACATGATAGAATAAAAGTACATGAAAATTCATATAACACAGTTGTATTTCATTTTTCTCCAATCAGCAGCTCATTACAACTTCAGGTCAAAAGTGTGTACCTGGATCAAAACAAATCAATGAGTCTAGAGTTTTGGATAAGAAGAATAGTCAGCAACCAATAACGATAATACAACAACAGCAATGAGACAGTTCAATCACAGCAAAACAGCTACCAAAAGACCCAAGTATGAAAACCAGCAAATCAACCCAAGTAGAATCAAGGAATCCAGCAAAGTCGAGATTAATTGATGAAGTATCGAGCCACAGAAATCCCAGAACAACACTCAAGTTAATCAGCTTATATAACCCTTAGTTGTATATTTCAGAACTTTAGAACTCTTTTCGATTTCAAAATCAGTATTAATCTCTGAATTTTCCCAAATCCAGCCTTAAAATTGGAACCCTAAAGATGCTTTCATATTTCAGAACACCAGAATTATAATGTGTGGAACCCAAATTTTTGAACTCCTTTTTCAGGCATACTAACAGTCTATTTATAGAATTATTTTGGGGGGAATTGGGGGGAATTTCATATAAGTTATTTCTATTTCCCTCCCCGTATTCTTTTCAACTATTTATAGTGTGGTCTATTAAAGTTGTATCAAAATGCCTTAGAACCCCTGCTAGAAGGTTCTAGGCAATTCTATTGGGTTCTTTTAGGTGTGTTTTACCCCATTATCCTCATTTGCTAAGATTTATTACACTATTGCCTTTTAGTTCTACCTAGTCTGCCCTTTATTTTATAAGTAATTGCAGAAATACCAAGTTCTAAAGTCACTTTTAGCCTTATAGGCTCTATTTAATCTACAGAAATACCCTTTACTATTCCTTTTTTACCCTTTGTTACTCGACCTGCCTTAGGTGTAGCAGAACTAGGGTAAGTAATTATTTAACAAGTAACCACTAATTAGAAATGTTTTAAGAATCAGCCAGTTTAGACCCCAACCCTTTTCATTATTAGCCAACACTTATCAGAACCTAATCATTTATCAAAATATGACCACTATTTAAAACATAGCCCCTTTATTAAAAGCATAGCCACTTAATAGAAACATAGCCAATTAACAAAAGCATAGCCAATTAATCAACATAGCCACTGAATCAACACTCAGACTTGACTTACAAACGTAGCCACAAATTCTGACCCAAATAACATAAGTATTTAAAAGTTCAGATTGAACTCACATACAAATCAAGTTACAAATATAGCCAGATTCATGTTGTTTTGCACATATAGCCTTTATCACGAATTAATTTTTCGATTAATCAGAACTCAGAGGAGAAGTTTGATAATGGTTGAATTCCAACTAACCAAGAATTAATCGAGATAGAGCATAATGAAAAAACACATAAAACAGACTAATTAGCACATGATTCACGCGTAGTTAATATCAGAAACCCTAAGAACACTTAAAAAACTTAGGCATGTGCAAGATTCAAGGCTCACATGAACAGGCAAAGATAGATTTATTTTTTAAGCATGCAGAAGAAATAGGCTCAGGTAAACATAAAAGACATGCCAAGAAACATTTTTTCAGAACAGCAAATCAAAAATAGAAACATAGGTGGGAACTTAGCTTTTTTTCTTCCGGGCTTTTTCTTTTCCCTTTCCTTTTCTTTCTTTCTTTTCTTCTTTCTTTCTTCTTTCTTTCTTCTTCGTTCTTTTCAACTGTTTTGGATTTTCAGAACTTTGAAGACGTGTGGTCTTCTAAGTACTAGACTTTTCATATGGGGCTTTGGGTTCGATTTTGGTGTATATGGGGGTGGTCTGGAGGCCTGGGGTAGTATTTTGGGGTAGGGTTATTGTACTCACCGGAGTAGGGTTCCGACAAGTATTTTTCTAATATTCGACACGTTCAAGGGTGATTCGGGGCAAACCACCCATATAGGGTGATAGATCACCTAAAAATGATTCAAGGGTGTTAATTGGGGACCTTGGTTCATACTTGGTGAGGTCACCGGCTAGGGTTCCGGCGATCGGAGTTTCAAGAATAATGAGGTCTTTCGTTTTGGTCGAGGTTTATAGTGGCTTGAAAGGTTTTTGGGTGGTGGAGATGGTGTTTGAGGCTTGCCTGAGCCGGAGACGACGGCTAAGGCATGGTTTGCCAGCAGTCTCCATGAGAGACTGGAGGAGGAAGACAATGGGTCTCTCAGAGATGGCTAGGGTTTGATGATACAAATGAATGAGTGTAATGACGGATACACGTGAGATGGGAGTATTTATATCAGTCATGTGTCATTGATTTCTGGCCATTGGATTAGTCAAGATCAACAGCCAGGATCTTGTAGGCTCAATACAGTGTCGTTTGTTTTAATGAAGGATCTCCTTAGGCCTGTTGGATTATAAGCTTGGACGGCTATGATCATTTTACATATACTACGTTGTTTGGTTTTAATGAGTCATTGGTCTTGTCCGTTTGATCAATCATATTGAACGGTCATGATTAATTCTATACACGATGTCGTTTGATTTGTAAGGTAACCGCCTCATCTGGTCCGTTCGATTCAAATCATCAACGGCTTGGATTTATTTGGCTGGTACGACGTCGTTTGGGTATAAGCCTGGGCAGACCAAGCTTATTTCATTTGGGCCTAGTGTATTTTGGGCTTGGTATATGTATATCCTTGTTTATTTAGCCCAAATTTATATTGTATTTTGACTTGTATTTTTATTTATTTCTTGTATTTTCTTTTTGTATTTTGTATTTTTCTTTTTGTATTTATTTTCAACTGCTATATTTCCTTTATTTTCTATTTTTCTTGATTTTTTCCTTAATTTTCCATTATTTTTGCCATTTTACTATTATTTTCCGGTATTTTTGCATTTTACTCAATTTTTTCTGAATTTTATACTTTTTATGATATTTTCCAATTGATTTCTTTTGTAATTTTCATTTCAATTTTATTTTCAAACAAAAACATTGGTATTTAAACCAAATCACACAATTACAAACCAAAAAATCATTTTTGAATTATTATGTATATATATTGGAATTTAATTTCTTAGGGCAAAAATCACTGGAACTTAATTGCTCAGGGCAAAAATCACGTGCTCACAGCTGCCCCTCTTTGCTCGGAAACACGAAGAGTTTTAGTGTAAATATAAGTGAGTAGTAATGAGATATTTTTGCCCACTTGCATATCCCGTAAGAAGCATTTTGAAAAACTTTTGACCGCACCCTGCTTCAGAGGTTGCCTACATATCCTGGGCTAAACAGGAATCAGGTCAGTGTAGTTCGGGAAGGTCGGGTAGTTTGAAACTACCAGGGAATTGCTGTTGTTGCTGTCATTGCTATTGTTGCTGAATGACTCCTTATTAGATCAGGGTAAAAATAAAATAAAGAAGCTATTCTAAACTATGGTTTATGAATTACAAGAAAATCCTATCTATGTCTTGTCTTCTTGTATTGTCTCGCTCTTCCATATTGTGTGTTGCTCTTTATTTGCATCTTCCATTTTTGTGAATTTTTGCTCATGATTTGCTTCCATCATACTGCTTTCATCCATTTGTATGACTTCAAAAGGTGCTTCTTGCTTCCAGGTCGATACATGCTTATTGCAAAAATAAAGAAAACTTTTTCCTCTGCCCCAATATGGGGCTTTCAACGTATTATGGTGTTACTCTGTTAGAAAAACTTTTAAAAATACAGAAAGTATTCTCTCGTTATACAGGTGGGCGCCTGGACAGAAATTAAAATGCTGAAAAGTATTCCCTTGTTATACAGGTGGGCGCCTGAACATAAATTAAAATGCTGAAAAGTATTCCCTTGTTATACAGGTGAGCGCCTGAACAGAAATTAAAATGCTGAAAAGTATTCCCTTGTTATATAGGTGGGCGCTTGAACAGAAATTAAAATGCTGAAAAGTATTGCCTTGTTATACAGGTGGGCGCCTGTTGCAGAAATTAAAATGCTGAAAAATATTCCCTCGTTATCCAGGTGGGCACCTGATACAGAAATGAAAATGCAGAAAAATATTCCCTCGTTATCCAGGTGGGCGCCTGATGCAGAAATGAAAATGCAAAAAAATATTCCCTCATTATCCAGGTGGGGGCTTGATGCAGAAATGAAAATGCAGAAAAATATTCCCTCATTATGCAGGTGGGCGCCTGATGCAGAAATGAAAATGCAGAAAAATATTCCCTCGTTATCCAGGTGGGCGCCTGATGCAGAAATGAAAATGCAGAAAAATATTCCCTCGTTATCCAGGTGGGCGCCTGATGCAGAAATGAAAAATGCAGAAAAATATTCCCTCGTTATCCAGGTGGGCGCCTGATGTAGAAATGAAAATGTAGAAAAATATTCTCTCAGTTTGATAACTGGGGTGTAAATTTTGAAAAGATGATACCTCCCTTGTTGTTCGGGTAGGATCCTGATTACTGAGTGAGTCCTCAATTGTGGATTCTCTCCTTTTATTGTTGTTTCTTTTTTATGTTTTCTCCCACATTGGTCACATTCACTTTGAAGTGATTAGTGAGAATTTGAATCTTTTGTCCTTGTCTAAATCAGTGAACAATTTTATTATTTATAAAATGATGGTTAACAACTGGCATTCTTGCTGGCGTTGCTTCTATATTCTGCTTCATCTTGCTTCATTCTGCTTTGCAGTTCATCACCGGATTTTCTCAATTTTTCTCTTGTAATCCCCTTTGTTTTTCTCTTTTTGTTTCTTTTCCTTTTTTTTTCCTTTGGCTGTATGATCGCCATGTGTTTTATTTTCTCTTTTCCTTTGAAGGACCCAGTATCGCCATCTAACATGAGAAGCTAGTAGCTAGCTGTCAATTGACAACTGGTTTTGAACAAGTAGAATGAAATGCATTGACCTGAATTTTAGGGGTGAGGTTTTTTTTGAACTAGAGACAGAACTTATCTGGGTATGAAGGCTGATTCCTTTGACCATTCCATGTATTTGAATATCCGACCTAGTTTGTCCAATCGAATCGTTGCTGTCTTAATTTCATCTTTCTTTCAACCCAAACCTTTCTTATTTTGTTGTTTCCCTTTCATCAAAATATTCCTCACTTTCGCCTTATGGTGTCTGTGAAGGTTTTCACCAATAAGACTCTATCATTTATTCTTCTCTTACCTCACATTCGCCTTATGGTGCCCGTTAGGGTTTTCACCAATTACTCTCTCATTTATTTTCTCTCATCTTACATTCGCCTTATGGTGCCCGTTAGTGTTTTCACCAATAAGACTCTCTCATTTGCTTTTTCTTTATTTTTTTTTCTGTTTCCAAGCTTCCGGGTATTGTCCATAATGTGTTTCTCTTTATTTCTGTTGCATTGTCATTTTCTTGAAACTAATTAGAAGGTCTTTCTTTGGACCGTAATGTGGCTTTTGGATGGGTTTAGAAAGAAAGGTATAAAGGCTCAAAATTTAAGCGAGGGTTCAAAATAATTACAACTCTCGGAATCATAAAACCTAACTTCTGCCCCAGTTTCAATATTTGGGGAATCTTGGATTTTATTTCTGTCATGACTGAACCTCATTGAGGCTGCCTACGTACCCTTTCAAAATCAAGTAAAACGTAGTTCAAACCCTAAGGTTTTATTTATCATTTGACTTTTTTTCCCGATTGTTTGTATTTTTTTTTCTATATATTTTTTTCTTTTTCTCTTTTTTTTTTTATTTTTTTTTCATTTATTTTTTTCTTCATTTTCATGTTTCTTCATTCTCTTTTTCTTTTCTTTTCATTCTCTTGTTCATAATTGATTCCGAGAGAGGGATATGAAAGAATTATGCAATAAGGCTCAAAAAGGGTAGCAATGGGTAAAGTGTTTGGATAGAGAAATAAAAATGCCTTCATCATTTCAATTTCAAAATTATGACAAATACAATTGTACATATGAAAAAAGAATCATACATAGTATCTCTTGACTGCATCTGAGTTGATAGTAGTCTCTACACTTTTTCCTTCCACATCTGTTAGATATAAATCTAAGTTGGACAATACCCGGGATACCATGAATGGCCCTTGCCAATTAGGTGCAAAATTTCCTTTTGCTTCGGCCCAATGTGGTAAAATATGTCTTAGCACCAACTGTCCAACTTTGAATTTCCGTGGACGTACTTTCTTGTTGTATGCTCTGTCCATCCTCCACTGATATAACTGTCCATGACAGACTGCTGCTAACCTTTTTTCATCGATCAAGCTCAATTTCTCTAACCGGGCTTTTACCCATTCATCATCATCAATTTCAGCCTCAGCTATGATCAGGAGGGAAGGTATTTCAATCTCTGCAGGTATTACTGCCTCCGTTCCGTACACCAATGAGTGAGGGGTTGCACCAATTGAAGTACGTGCAGTAGTACGATAACCCATGAGAGCAAATGATAATTTTTCATGCCATTGTCTTGACTCTTCCACCATCTTCCTGAGAATCTTCTTAATATTCTTATTCGCAACCTCAACTGCTCTATTTGCTTTAGGCCGATAAGGTGTAGAGTTACACTGCATGATTTTGAACTTTTTACATGCTTCTGCCATGACGTGACCATTAAGATTTGCTCCATTATCCGTGATAATCACTTTGGGAATTCCAAATCACTTTGGGAATTCCAAAGCGACAAATGATATTTGTATGTACGAAATCCACTACCGCCTTCTTTGTTACTGCTTTAAATGTCTTCGCCTCCACCCATTTAGTGAAATAATCAATTGCTACCAAGATAAACATGTGCCCATTAGATGCTGCGGGCTCTATTGGGCCGATGACATCCATGCCCCAGGCGACTAATGGCCACGGTGCTGACATTTTATGCAACTCATAGGGTGGGGAGTGAATCAAATCTCCGTGTATCTGACATTGGTGGCATTTCCGCACATATCTAATGCAATCACGCTCCATGGTGAACTAGTAGTATCCCGCTTTTAATATTTTCTTGGCCAAAATATATCTACTCATATGAGGTCCGCAAGATCCTGCATGTATTTCAGCCATGATTGTGTCGGCTTGCTGGGCATCTATACATCTCAATAGACCCAAATCTGGGGTTCTTTTATATACAACTGCTCTGCTGAAGAAAAATCCATTTGCTAGTCGTCTTATAGCCCTTTTCTTATCTTGCGCTGGGTACACTCCTGTCCTCAAATATTCTTTAATATCATGATACCACGGCTCACCTTCAAGTTCTTCTTCCACGGCGAAACAATAAGCATTTTGATCACGAACTTGTATCTGTAGTGGATCTATATAGGCTTTGTCCGGATGGTGCAACATGGATGATAATGTGGCTAGAGCATCTGCTACTTCGTTGTGCATTCTTGGGATATTCTTGAATTCTATGGATTGAAACCTCTGATATAGTTCATGCAGACACTATCGATAGGGTATAAGTTTCAAATCCCTTATTTCTCATTCTCCTTGATATCTGATGTATCAAGAGATTCGAGTCACCCATGACAAAAATCTTTTGAACACCCATGTCTATTGCCATTCTCAATCCCAATATACATGCTTCATACTCGGCCATATTGTTGGTATAGAAAAACCGGAGCTGAGCGGTAACAGGATAATGCTGACCTATTTCTGAAATGAGTACTGCTCCGATTCCGACCCCTTTGCTGTTGATAGCCCCATCAAAATACATTCTCTAGCCTGGTTTGTCGTCTTGTTCCAATTCTTCAATATTCATTGTCTCCTCATCAGGAAAATATGTCTTTAATGGTTCATACTCATCATCGACCGGATTTTCTGCCAAATGGTCAGTGATTGCTTGTGCCTTCATTGCAGTGCGAGTTACATAAACGATATCAAACTCTGTAAGTAGAATTTGCCATTTAGCGAGCCTTCTTGTGGGCATAGGCTTCTGGAAGATATACTTCAACGGGTCCAACCAAGATATCAGATAAGTAGTATAAGCCGACAAGTAATGTTTTAACTTCTACGCAGCCCATGTTAAAGCACAACATCTTCTCTCCAACTGAGTGTATTTTACCTCGTAAGATGTAAACTTCTTACTAAGATAATATATTGCTTGCTCTTTCTTTCCTGTTTCATCGTGTTGCCCCAGTACACAGCCAAAAGAATTATCCAATACAGTGAGATAAAGGATCAAGGGCCTTCCAGGTTCTGGGGGGACCAACACAGGAAGATTGGCTAGATATTCCTTAATTTTGTCAAATGCCTCTTGACATTCCTCAGTTCAATTCATCGCAGCATCTTTCTTCAATAATTTGAAAATGGGCTCATAGGTTAATGTTAACTGAGCAATAAATCTGCTAATATAATTCACCCTGCCCAACAAACTCATCACCTCTTTCTTGTTCTTCGGCGGAGGCAGGTTCTGGATTGCTTTTATCTTTGACGGGTCTAATTCAATACCATGCCGGCTTACTATGAACCCCAATAACTTTTATGATGGCACTCCAAAAGCACATTTTGCTGGATTGAGCTTAAGATTATATCTTCGGAGCCTCTAAAAAAAACTCTCTTAGATCCTTGACATGACCACATTGCTTTTGGACTTGATAATAACATCATCCACATATACCTCAATCTCTCGATGCATCATGTCATGAAACATAGTGGTCATTGCCCTCATATATGTAGCTCCGACATTCTTCAACCCAAACAGCATCACTCTGTAGCAATATGTCCCCCAAGGCGTGATAAAGGCCGTCTTTTCTGCATCTTCTTCGTCCATCAGGATCTGATGATAACCCGCATAACAATCCACAAAAGAACCAATCTCATGTTTGGCACAATTGTCGATCAATATATGGATATTTGGCAATGGAAAGTCATCCTTTTGGGCTAGCTTTATTGAGGTCTCGATAATCAACACATACCTTGGTTTTTCCGTCCTTCTTTGGAACATGCACAACATTGGCTAACCAGGTGGGATATTTAGTGACCCGTATAACCTTCGCCTCGAACTGCTTGTTGACCTCTTCTTTTATTTTTACACTGATATCTGTTTTAAACTTTCTTAACTTTTGCTTGACCGGCCGGCATTCTGGATAAATGGGCAATATATGTACCACCAAGTCAGTACTGAGCCTGGGCATGTCATCATAAGTCCAAGAAAATATGTCCTTATACTCATATAATAGCCTGATCAAATCTTCTCTGAGCGAAGTCTCTAGGTGTACACTAATCTTTGTTTCTCGAACATTCTCCTCACTTCCCAAATTAATAGACTCCATCTCATTTAAGTTCAGCTTGGGTTTTTCTTCATAATGGCTCAAATCTTTACTAATTTCCTCCAATACTTCCCCATCCACATATTCCACTTCATGTTCGTTTTCAATTTCCTGTATAACTATCCGATTATCAAGACTGGACCAGGAATCCTTCATGCATGACATATCATTGGAATCAACAAATATTGAACTGTACAAAAGAAGAAAAATAAAATAAGGCAAAAATGGAGGAAGAAAAGAAATTGCATTTCATTGAATTTTTGAAAGGTAACAAGAGTTGGATACAATTGACTTGACGGGATATGAGATTACAATTTTAAAACAAGACAGTTTTGGGAATGAAATATTATAAGCTAACTACCACAACTCCCTCCTGATTGGAAGAGGAGTAGCTTCCCAATTATTTAGCATAGTGTGGGGTCCAACAAATTGAACGTCCATTTTGCTTGTTCCTTTGGCTGTCTCTATCACATTCACGTCTTCAAATAACCTTTCAAATCTTGCTAAAAGCTCTTCATCCGGTTTTATCTCTGCACGGTTTGGTATGACAGTTTCCAGACGTCTCTGTGTACCAGTCTTGACAAAGGAGTTGGACAATTTTGGGATGGTTTGGGGAGGGTCCACCCTTTCTTTTTCAGTTTCTTAGCTATCTGTATATCAGCAATGGTTGGCTCGAAACCCAAGACAAAAGTATCAGCGCTGCATGGAAGGTGAACTGGCTTGTGTTATACCCTGCAAGGTAGCTCCTAAACCCTTTCCCGGAGAGAACCCATTCTTTATCACCTCTTTGGCGACCATGACCGCTGTAAGGGCCACTGTGGGTACTGACATATTTTCTCCTTCAGATATTTTATTCACATTCATGGTGTCCATTACTTGGTACACCCACAGACCTTTATCTCCTTCAACATCCTCAAATGGTGTAATAGCATTACAAACATCGTCTTCCCCGTGCACTATTATTTCTTGTTGCTCCCACTCAAATTTTGCCATTTGATGTAAAGAAGATGGTACTGCTTTCGCAGCGTGGATCCATGGACGTCCTAACAAAAGGTTGTATGATACAACAACATCTAGCACTTGAAACTCCAAAGTGAAATCCACTGGTCCGATAGCAAGTTCTAGTATGATATCCCCCACGGTGTTCTTTTCGCCTCCATCAAAACCCCTCACACATACACTGTTTCGGTGAATCCTCTTATGATTAACTTTCAGCTTCCCTAGAGTTGATAATGGACAGATATTGGCGCTTGATCCGTTGTCCACCAAAACACGAGTTACTACAGATTCTTCACACTTTACCGTGAGGTATAATGCTTTATTATGTTCCGTCCCTTCTAGTGGTAGCTCGCTGTCCGAAAATGTTATCTTATTTGTCTCAAAGATCTTGTTTGTGATTTTATCCAGATGACATATCAAAATTTCCTCTGGTATATGGGCTTCATTTAGAATTTTCATCAATGCCTTTCTATGTTCATCATAATGAATTAGCTGGGATAACAATGATATTTGAGCGGGTGTCTTCCCCAATTGCTCGACTATGGAGTAATCTTGAGCTTTCATCTTCTTTAGAAATTCTTCAGCTTCTTCCTCGATGACTGCTTTCTTCACATAAGCTGGATTTTCTTTCACCATTTTTGTCTTTCTCAAATCATCCGGGGCAAAACATCTCCCAGAACGGGTCAAACCATGAGTTTCACAAATTCTCCCCTTAACTTCTTTCCCTTTATACATTACTGTTACCTTGTCATAATTCCAAGGTACAGCCTTGGTACTCATAACTGGCATTTGAACAACTGGTTGGATAACCACTGCTCTATATAAGCTCCCTTCACAGTCAGTACGGGCTTCACCCCAGGTACTATTACTTTTACTAGCTTAGGCTCGATTATCACCGATGACTGTTTTGCTGGTGGCTCAATTGACACTTTCTCACTTTTAGCTTTCTCCTCGACCTTATTGTTTGCTTTAATTGTCATCACTATCTGAGAAGGTTTTATGCAGCTTTCTCCCTGTACTAGCTCTATCGTATATGTCTCATAATGCGCTGGCAAAGGATTTTGCGTTATGTTGGGAGTCTCTGGAGCTTGCACCTCAATTCTCCTGGAGTCAATGAATTCTTGTATTGCAGACTTTAAGTGCCAACATTTCTCCGTGTCGTGTCCCGATGCCCCAGAACAGTATTCACAACAGACAGATTGGTCTAAATTTCTGGGTGGAGGGTTGGGAATTTTAGATTCAATGGGGTTCAGCATTCCTAATTCTCTCAGTCGGTGAAAGAGACTGGTATATAATTCTCCCAGAGGAGTGAATGTTCTTTTTCTCTGAGCCCTGTCACCTTTCACTTAAGGGTCAGGACGGAAGTTGGTTCGGTTTGGATTTCTGTAGGTTTTTGATGGAGTGTAGGCATTTTGGGCATGGTAGACACTCTGAGGAGCTGGGGTACGCCATGAAGGTGGAGGTGGTGGGTAAGATTGAGCCTGCTGGACAAAAAATTGGGGACCGCTGTCACGACCCGGATTTTCCCCCAATATCGGGATCGTGATGGCGCCTACTCGTGGTAGCTAGGCAAGCCACTGTATTCATACTATCCTGTTTTTAACACAATTTCATAATTTATTTATCAACAAACCACAACTTTAATAAAATAAATGCGGAATACTCTATCGAAATAGAAATAACTAATTACAAGATAAAAATCATACTGAAATCCTCTACCCAAGACGTGGAGTCACCAACTCACGAACTACTACCGAGTACTACACATAAAAGTTTGAAAGAAATATAACATAATTCTGTTTGTCTCGGAACAAAGAGACTACAGCTAGTAACATAAATAAAGAGAGAGACGCCGGGCTTGCGGACGTCTGCAAGCTACCTTGGTCTCAAATGTGATCAACTCCCATGCAATCGATTTACTGCTGCTGCTCCTGATCGTAACCTGGACCTATGCAAAAATGCACAAAAGTGTAGTATCAGCGCAACCGACCCCATATGCTGGTAAGTGCCTGGCCTATCCCGGCGAAGTAGTGACAAGCCTAGGACCAGACACCCACATAAACCTGTGCAGTTCAATATATATGTATACCACAGAATAACAAGAAATAACCAAGTAATAACACAATAAGGAATATCTCAAAGAGTTCAACAATTAACAACAATTAATAAGTTCATAAGGAAAGCAAAGTAAAATGGAAACACAAGTAATATCAAGTCAAGGAATAGCAAGCAATTACACGGCATCACCCTTCGTGCTTTTACTCTCATCCTCACTAAATAAGCAAATAACGTACACGGCATCACCCTTCGTGCTTTTACTCTTATCCTCACATCCATAGTACGGCATGATCCTTCGTACATGGTTCAATAATAGGGCACGACATGATCCTTCATGCATAATCAATAAAACATGGCACGGCATTAACCTTCGTACATAAATAATGAAACATGGCACGGCATCACCCTTCGTGCATTATCACTCTTCCTCACCCAAATAACAATCACAGTTAAGGGCAAAGAAAGAAACAGTAATTCATACCATCCCAACAAGGGCAATCAATAATCATCTTCACAACAAGTCCCGACAAGGGAGAACAATAACAATTCTACAACCTGGCAAAGGTTCAACAATTCATCTGCAAATTTGTCTCACAATATGCATTATCAACGACTCATGGTCATAGTAGACGCCAGTGTATGGATGCTTGTCACCACAGCCCATACACCACACTCGATCACATAACACATAGCACATAATCCTATTCCCTCAAGCTAGGATAGAACAAACACTTACCTCGAATATTTATGAACAATTCAATCCGTGGCAATGTCTTTTTCTTTCAAATTTGGCTCCAATCCAATCGTATCTATACACAATTGAATTAACATCATCAATACTACTCAACAAACTAATTCATAAGGCCAATTACAACTTTTACAACATTCTGCCCGGAATAGTGAATTTTGACCCCAGGCCCACATGGTCGGATCTCGGGGTTCGGACCAAAATTCGGTTACCCATCCCCCCACGAGTTCATGTATATGATTGTTTCAAAATCGGACCTCAATTTGAGGTCCAATTTCCCAATTTATGAAAAACCCTATATTCTAACAAAAACAAGAAATTCTACCATGAAAACATTTGATTTCTATTAAAAAACATGTTTAATGATGTTAGGAATTGAAAGAATTAAGTAAAAAGTGACTTACAATAGTTTTGAAGAAGAAGGAATCCGTGAAGAGTCTCAATTGGGTGTTTTTGGGTTGTGAAATGTGAAGAAATGAACTGAAAATCGTGATTTACAAGTCTCTGTGTTCGCATTTGCGAACATGGGTTCGCAATTGCGAACCCCGACCAATTTCTGGAGTTTGAAAAATAAGCTAAGGCTGGGAAGTTCGCATTTGCGAACATTTGTTCGCATTTGTGAAGTCTAGGCAGTTACTGGGGATTTCGCATTTGCGAAATAAGGTTCGCATTTGCGAAATAAGGTTCGCATTTGCTAACCAGCAGGCTTCTGGGCTTCTTCGCAATTGCGACACATTCTTCGAAATTGCGAAGACAGGCAATTACTGAAGGCCTCGCATTTGCGAGGTTAAGTTCGCAATTGCGAACTCTGGTGCAGGTGTACCAGTGTCGGATTTGCGACACTTTGTTCGCATTTGCGAACTTGGCTGGTTCTGGCAGGCATCGCATTTGCAATAATGGGTTCGCATTTGCGAACCCAGCTTTGAACTGCCTTCTTCGCATTTGCGAGAAATTCTTCGCAAATGCGAAGCCAACAGGTGGGTGAAAAACCAGCAGTGCATAGATTCAGAAATTGATCCTACGGCCTGTCAAATCTTTACCCGAGCCTCCGGGCTCCAAACCAAACATGTACACAACCTCGAAAACACATTATGAACTTGTTCGTGCGATCACATCGCCAATATCACATCGTTTTCATCAAATCAAGCCTCAAATTCATGATTTTCATACTTTTCGTTTTCAAAACTTTCAAACTTGGAACTCAAGGTCCAAAACATCTCAAACGACATCCGAATGTCACCAAACTTTACGGAAATCACATATATAATATTTAAGACTTGTACCGGGCGTCGGAACCAAAATACGAGCCCGATACCAAGGTCAATTAATTCATTTCCTTTAACAATTACCTCAAAAACAATTTCATAGAAAAATTCATAACTTGGACTCTAGGCCTCGGAATTCGACTCCGGACGCATGTCCAAGTCCCATATTTTCCTACGGACCTCTCGGGACCATCCAATCTCGGATCCGGATCCGTTTACTAAAAATGTTGACCGAAGTCAACCATATCAATATTAATATCATTTTATCCAAATTTCTCATTGAATTCATATTTTCTATCACAAAAACCTTTCCGGCTACAAGCTCGGATCCTGCATGTAAATCGAGGCAACATGGAATGAGGTTTTCAAGGCCTCAGAAGCTCGAAATGGTTAATAAAATAAGTGATGACCCTTTGGGTTGTCACAATCTCCACCTCTAAAACAACCGTTCATCCTCGAACGGACAAAAGAAAGAAGTACCTGAGTCAGGAAACAAGTGTGGGTAACGGCTCTGCATATCAGACTCGGACTCCCAGGTCGATGCCTCAGGAGGCTGACCTCTCCACTGAACATGCACAGAAGGATAACACTTCGACCTCAACTGTCGAACCTGCCGGTCTAGAATGGCCATCGGCTCCTCCTCGTAAGATAGATCATTGTCCAATTGGACAGTACTAAAGTCTAACACATGTGTGGGATCGCCGTGGTATCTCCGAAGCATAGATACATGAAAAACTGGATGCATGGCTGATAAGCTAGGCGGCAAAGCTAATCTATAAGCCACCCCTCCCACTCTGTCTAGAATCTCAAATGGACCAATATACCTAGGGCTGAGATTGCCCTTCTTCCCGAACCTCATCACGCCCTTCATAGGCGACACTCGGAGCAATACTCGTTCACCAACCATGAAATCTACATCTCGAACCTTACGATCCGCATAAGTCTTCTGCCTGGACTGAGCTGAACGCAATCTCTCCTGAATAGTCTTGACCTTATCCAAGGCCTCCTAAACTAAGTCCGTACCCAACAACCGAGCCTCTCCCGGTTCAAACCATCCAACTGGTGATCGACATCGCCTACCATACAACGCCTCATACGGAGCCATCTGGATGCTAGACTGGTAACTGTTATTGTAGGCGAACTCTGCTAATGGCAGAAACTAGTCCCACGAGCCTCCGAAATCAATAACACAGGCTCGAAGCATGTCCTCTAGAATCCGAATAGTCCTTTCGGACTGGCCATCCGTCTGAGGATGAAATGCTGTACTCAACTGAACCTGGGTGCCTAACTCCTGCTGGACCGCTCTCCAGAACCGCGAGGTAAACTGCGTACCCCGATCAGAGATAATAGATACTGGCACCCCATGGAGACGAACAATCTCCCTAATGTAAACCTCTGCTAACCTCTCCGACGAGTAGGAGACGGATACTGGAATAAAGTGTTCTGATTTGGTCAGCCTATCAACAATGACCCAAATAGCATCAAATTTCCTCCGAGTCAAAGGAAGTCCAGTAACGAAGTCCATAGTGATCCGCTCCCATTTCCACTCGGGAATTTCAATCCTCTGGAATACACCACCAGGTCTCCGGTGCTCATATTTCACCTGCTGACAATTTAGACACCGAGCGACATACACAACGATATCTTTCTTCATTCTACGCCACCAATAGTGTTGCCATAAGTCCTGGTACATCTTCGCGGCGCCTGGGTGAATAGAATTCCGCGAACTGTGGGCCTCTGCTAAGATTAACTCTCAAATCCCTTCGACATTGGGCACACAAACTCGACCCCGCAATTTCAATACCCCATCATCATCTAGATTTACCTGTGTGGCACCTCCCCGTTGTATTGTATCTCTCAACTCACACAAATGAGGATCATCAAATTGCCTCTCACGGATACGCTCTAATAAAGAAGAACGAGCGACCGTGCAGGCTAACACTCTGCTAGGCTCAGAAATGTCTAATCTCACGAACCGGTTGGCTAAGGCCTGGACATCTAGAGCTAATGGTCTCTGACTGACCGGAATGTATGCAAGACTACCCATGCCGGCATACTTTCTACTCAATGCATCGGCCACCACATTGGCCTTACCTGGGTGATATAAGATAGTAACATCATAGTCTTTTAGCAACTCTAACCATCTCCGCTGTCGTAGATTCCACTCCGTTTGCTTGAACAAGTACTGTAGGCTTTTGTGATCAATGTACACCTCACATGTCACACCATATAGATAATGCCTCCGGATCTTTAAGGCATGAACCATTGCTGCCAACTGAAGATCATGAACTGGATAATTATTCTCATGTATTTTTAGCTGTCTCGAAGCATAAGAAATAACATTACCATGCTGCATCAATACCTCTCCAAGTCCTGTACGGGACGCATCACAGTAAACTGTATAAGGCCCTGCACCCGTCGGTAGTATCAGCACTGGTGCTGTAGTCAAGGCTGTCTTGAGCTTATGAAAGCTCGCCTCACACTCATCTGACCACTGGAACTGGGCACCCTTCTGGGTCAACCTGTTCATCGGGGCTGCAATAGAAGAAAACCCCTCTACAAATTGACGGTAGTAACCTGCTAACCCCAAGAAACTCCGGATCTCAGTCACTGAAGCTGGTCGAGGCCAATTCTGGACTGCCTCAATCTTCTTTGGGTCCACCTGAATACCTTCCACTGATACAATGTGACCCAGAAATGCTACTGAACTCAACCAGAACTCACATTTCGAAAATTTGGCATATAGCTGATTATCCTTCAGAGTCTGAAGAACCACTCTGAGGTGCTGCTCGTGCTCTTCCTGGCTGCGGGAGTATACCAGTACGTCATCCATGGGTACTATCACGAGCCAGTCTAACTAGGGCATGAACACCACGTACTTATACACATAACCATGACTTTGGCGAAAAGAGTCGTCCCTAAATTACAACATTGCCAATTAACTACGTGTTTTCAAATACCTTGTTCTACAAATCCCACTTTACTCAGAATGAGGTATGGTGACCTCGTGATTATTTTTTTTTGAATTAATGAGTCATATTTATACGCATCTGGGTGCTCGTCTCAAAGGCTAAGGTCAATGGTTTCAAAATAGAAATGGCTAAATATGAATAGAAACTATACAAGAATTGTCAAATAGTCCTAACGGGCATGACTCTTATTTACAAATGCAATACGAAAATATTAATTTCATAAAAGAAGAATTTTAAACACATAAACTCTTACGACCAGGACCCAGTCCTCATATGATATCCACCGCAGCTTGAAGCTCGGCTTAGAAATATTTCACATTATGCCAAAAATTAGAGGATCTCATCCTCAACTCTGAATCACAGTGCTTGCACATCATATCATCTGAAAATTTTCATTTCCTTTCTTTCTTCCTTTCAATAATTGTCCGTCAAAGATAATCACGACATAAAATGAACCCTCATACTGATAGGGCACACAATTAACGGTTAAAATTAGTTATTCCAAGAATTATATCAAAACCCACTGTAATAAGTAATATAAAGTCACTCTTAGCCTCATGGATATTTTAGTGACTAACACCTAATAATAGGGATGTCTATCCTCATGTAATATCCCAACGTGAGTATTTCCATAAGCAGATTTGATGATTACGATGCTCACCCATGAATGGAGCATGTTAAAAGGGCTCGCCTAAACTTTTCTTTCAAATAATGAAAAACAAACCAAACCAAATTAACGGAAAATTATTTTGTTTATAACAATCTGAATTATACACGTGATGACACCATCTGGTGTAGTGACCTCCCTCATACCATAAAAATTATATCAATGGTTGGGTCTCCACCTCTAGGATTTTCACCTCCACCTCTACCATCCTGACCTATACATCTGGCTGGCCATGTAGGATAAATACTAACTGCCATGGAGCGTGTAGCCTGAGTGCTTTCCTAAAATTATATTTCTCCAAAATTCCACATTCACGACAATTTCTTTAAGGCTCAGTTAACTTATTTATCATGACAATATATATTCAGACACAGTCATTGTGACCTGGTACAACCGTTCAGATCGCATATACTACATATTGCAGAGAATCTCGGGGGTGACGTCTTCAGAACATTTTCTTAAAATAGAGTTTAGTAGATAGTGTTGCGTTGGCCGGCTTGCCCTCTTCGTAGGCTTGTCACAAACATCGACGGCCAATTTTCTCTTTTGCTATGTTGGCTTAACACCGCTGAGCTACCCCATTCACTCATATACTCTTCGTCATTCTCTGGGGGCGATTCTTACCCCATGAAAAGAACCAACCTTAAATATGTATAAATTATTTGGAGAACCTTTCCATACCATATATATACATTCCAATAACTCATCATATTTGTCCTTCATAACTCCATCACATCGACCGGACGTTTAGGTCCGTTGAAACCCAACACGATTTATTAGGTGATCTCCTGATATAATTGCATCTTCCATTGAGACTATAACTGGTGTGGTAAATACATTATCTTCCCACTACTTCTGTTTGCCCTCTGTAGCACAGTAAAATGAACCCCCTCGCATTCGACTATTCCCACGTTCTGTAATTCCTCATAAGAACTGTCAAGCACGATCCCGTGGGTTCTCAAAAGATGCACCGCTGAAGGTGGTAGGGAAGAGTTTGGTGAAACCTATCCGACCTCCGTAAAACCTTTGAAGGCGTAATTGATCTATCACTAGCCTGTGCCATTGTTCGGCTGAAGAAGCGGTATGTGACTTCGCCATTCATGGGAAGAAAAGAATAGAAATTCAATTTAACATTTGAAGAATGAATTCGCACGATAAGAAAGAACAAATGAGAGACTTTTCCTAACTCAATAGACTCTGGAGGACAAGTACAGACGTCTCCGTACCTACCTCTCAAACTCTACTAAGCTTGTTCGTGAGTGGTGAGACCTATGTAACCTAGAGCTCTGATACCAACTTGTCACGACCCGGATTTTCCCCCAATATCGGGATCGTGATGGCGCCTACTCGTGGTAGCTAGGCAAGCCACTGTAATCATACTATCCTGTTTTTAACACAATTTCATAATTTATTTATCAACAAACCACAACTTTAATTAAATAAATGCGGAATACTCTATCGAAATAGAAATAACTAATTACAAGATAAAAATCATATTGAAATCCTCTACCCAAGACGTGGAGTCACCAACTCACGAACTACTACTGAGTACTACACATAAAAAGTTTGAAAGAAATATAACATAATTCTGTTTGTCTCGGAACAATGAGACTACAACTAGTAACATAAATAATGAGAGAGACGCCGGGCTTGCGGACGTCTACAAGCTACCTTGGTCTCAAATGTGATCAACTCCCACGCAATCGATTTACTGCTGCTGCTCTTGCTCAAGACCTGGACTTGTGCAAAAATGCACAGAAGTGTAGTATCAGCACAACCGACCCCATGTGTTGGTAAGTGCTCGGCCTATCCCGGCGAAGTAGTGACAAGCATAGGACCAGACACTCATAAAAACTTGTACAGCTCTATATACATATGCACCACAAAATAACAGAAATAACCAAGTAATAACACAATAAGGAATATCTCAAAGAGTTCAACAATTAACAACAGTTAATAAGTTCACAAGGAAAGCAAAGTAAAATGGAAACACAAGTAATATCAAGTCAAAGAATAGCAAGCAATTACACGGCATCACCCTTCGTGCTTTTACTCTCATCCTCACCAAATAAGCAAATAAAGTACACGGCATCACCCTTCGTGATTTTACTCTCATCCTCACATCCATAGTACGGCATGATCCTTCGTACATGGTTCAATAACAGGGCATGGCATGATCCTTCGTGCATAATCAATAAAACATGGCACAACATTAACCTTCGTGCATAAATAATGAAACATGGCATGGCATCACCCTTCTGCATTATCACTCTTCCTCACCCAAATAACAATTACAGTTAAGGGCAAAGAAAGAAATAGTAATTCATAAACCGTCCCAAAAAGGGCAATCGATAATCATCTTCACAACAAGTCCCGACAAGGGAGAACAATAACAATTCTACAACCTGGCAAAGGTTCAACAATTCATCTGCAAATATGTCTCACAATAAGCATTATCAACGACTCACGGTCATACTAGACGCCAGTGTATGGATGCTCGTCACCACAACCCATACACCGCACTCGATCACATAACACATAGCACATAATCCTATTCCCTCAAGCTAGGATAGAACAAACACTTACCTCGAATGTTTATGAACAATTCAATCCGTGGCAATGTCTTTTTCTTTCAAATTTGGCTCCAATCCAATCGTATCTATACACAATTGATTTAATATCATCAATACTACTCAACAAACTAATTCATAAGGCCAATTACAACTTTTACAACATTCTGCCCGGAATAGTGAATTTCGACCCCGGGCCCACATGGTCGGAACTCGGGGTTTAGACCAAAATCCGGTTACCCATCCCCCACGAGTTCATGTATATGATTTGTTTCAAAATCGGACCTCAATTTGAGGTCCAATTTCCCAATTTATGAAAAACCCTATATTCTAACAAAAACAAGAAATTCTACCATGAAAACCTTTGATTTCTATTGAAAAACATGTTTAATGATGTTAGGAATTGAAAGAATTAAGTAAAAAGTGACTTACAATAGTTTTGAAGAAGAAGGAATCCGTGAAGAGTCGCAATTGGGTGTTTTTGGGTTGTGAAATGTGAAGAAATGAACTGAAAATCGTGTTTTACAGGTCTCTGCTGTGTTCGCATTTGCGAACATGGGTTCGCAATTGCGAACCCCGACCAATTTCTGGAGTTTGAAAAATAAGCTAAGGCTGGGAAGTTCGCAATTGCGAACATTTATTCGCATTTGCGAAGTCTAGGCAGTTACTGGGGATTTCGCATTTGCGAAATAAGGTTCGCATTTGCGAACCAGCAGGCTTCTGGGCTTCTTCGCAATTGCGACACATTCTTCGCAATTGCGAAGACAAGCAATTACTGAAGGCCTCGCATTTGCGAGGTTAAGTTCGCAATTGCGAACTCTGGTGCAGGTGTACCAGTGTCGGATTTGCGACACTTTGTTCGCATTTGCGAACTTGGCTGGTTCTGGCAGGCATCGCATTTGCAATAATGGGTTCGCATTTGCGAACCCAGCTTTGAACTGCCTTCTTCGCATTTGCGAGAAATTCTTCGCAAATGCGAAGCCAACAGTTGGGTGAAAAACCAGCAGTGCATAAACTCAGAAATTGATCCTACGGCCTATCAAATCTTTACCCGAGCCCCCCGGGCTCCAAACCAAACATGTACACAACCTCGAAAACACATTATGAACTTGTTCGTGCGAACACATTGCCAATATCACATCGTTTTCATCAAATCAAGCCTCAAATTCATGATTTTCATACTTTTGGTTTTCAAAACTTTCAAACTTGGAACTCAAGGTCCAAAACATCTCCAACGACATCCGAATGTCACCAAACTTTACAGAAATCACATATATAATATTTAAGACTTGTATCGGGCGTCGGAACCAAAATACGAGCCCGATACCAAGGTCAATTAATTCATTTCCTTTAACAATTACCTCAAAAACAATTTCATAGAAAAATTCATAACTTGGGCTCTAGGCCTCGGAATTCGACTCCGGATACATGTCCAAGTCCCATATTTTCCTACGGACCTCTAGGGACCATCCAATCTCGGGTCCGGATCCGTTTACTAAAAATGTTGACCGAAGTCAACCATATCAATATTAATATTATTTTTATCCAAATTTCTCATAGAATTCATATTTTCTATCACAAAAAACTTTCCGGCTACAAGCTCGGATCGTGCAAGTAAATCGAGGCAACATGGAATGAGGTTTTCAAGGCCTCAAAAGCTCGAAATGATTAATAAAATAAGTGATGACTCTTTGGGTCGTCACAACCGCTTGGAGGATAATATTGTGGAGGTGAGTTATATGGTGCTGGTGGATATGGTTGGTATAGGCGAGGTTGATGATGATATGGGTTGGGGCCCCGGGACCAAGATCTTCTTTCAATAACCGCCACTTCTTCCTTCTTCTTCTTTCCAATCGACCCTACTGTTCCCATTTGGATTGCTTGATTTTTAGCCTTGATGGTTGAGTAGCTCATAATCTTATTTGTCTTCAGACCTTCTTCCATAAAACTCCCCATCTTTACTACTTCGTTAAAGGTTTTTCCAATCGCAGACAACAAATGAACGTAGTATGTCGGCTCCAAAGCTTGTAGGAAATAATCTACCATTTCTCATTCTTTTATTGGTGGATCCACACGTGCTGCCTGTTCCCTCCACCTGAAACCATACTCCCGAAAGCTTTCTCCGGGCTTCTTTTCCATCTTAGTCAATGATAATCTATCAGGGATAATTTCCAGATTATATTGGAAATGGTTTGCAAATGATTGAGCTAAATCATCCCAAATGAACCATCCGGTATGATCTTGACGAGTGTACCATTCCAATGCTGAGCCACTGAGGCTTTGACTGAAATAATCCATGACTAGTTCATCCTTTCCTCCAGCTCCACGCATTTTACTGCAATATCCTCTGAGATGGTCCACTGGATCACCATGGCCATCATACATGTCAAATTTTGGAAGTTTAAACCCGGCAGGTAGCTATACCTCAGGAACCAAACATAAGTCCTTGTATGCCACAGTAACTTGGCCTCCCAAACCCTGCATATTGCAAAATGATTGCTCAAGGCTATTCATTTTCCTTGCCATCTCCTCCTGTTCAGGGTTTCTAGCAGGTTTCTCCTCCTCCGTCATGTCACTGAGTGGGGTGTAAGAATCATGTTGCCTGAAGGTGGGTTCTGGAGGGTAGTAATGATTGTCCTGGACATGTAATACAGGCTCGCTAGAGGATTTATGCAAAATGACTGGTGGTGGTGCCACATACACATGAGCGGTCTGGGGTGGTGGTGGTGGAGCTTGTTTAGGCAGGGGTGGTGGTACTTGTGATGTAGTGGCGTAATAATGCGGGTAAGCGGGATATGTAGAAGATGAGTTCATGGTGGGTGGTTCTTGGCTTGGGTTCGAGAGAGGAATATATGTGGGGTTAGCTGGGTAAGAAGGTAAGGGTTGCCCCCTTGTCCAAGCCTGGTACATTTCTGATATCAGTTGTTTCAACTTATACATTTCTTCCTTCATGCTAGCCACATCTATTACTTCCTCCTCTTGCACGGGATCCATGGCTGTAGGCTCAATATCTTGGGTTACCGCTTTTGTCATGCTTTTAGAACGAGTGTTGTAGTTGTGATGTGCCAGAATGCCAGTTGCTAACTGTTTTATCTGTTACTCATCAACAACAAAAACTTGTTAATAGTTAGATCATAATGGATAAACATCACGAGTTTCAAAAACACAACTTTTGCCAAGTAATTATGCGTCATCCCGGCATTATTCTTCTTTTAACCCGTCAATCTTCTTTTTCCCATTTTTTTCTTTTTCTTTCTTTTGTTTCTACCCATCATTATTTCATTGTTTCTTTTTCTTCTTTTCCCTTTTTTTTTCATTTTTCGATCCTATATGTTAGCCTATCGTTTAAGCAATTTGCATATAAAATAATAAAATAAAAAATAATGACAATTTCTTTTGAATTTTCATTGATATTCGAACATTGATTACAAAAGATGATGTTCAATTATCTAGATCAAAGCTATAATCGTTCACCTTACACCATAGATTTTCAATTAGCTTCTCATCTCGGGCAAGTCAAACTAGGGTTTCGGTTGTTGTTCTCATTTTCACAATCTGAGCCTTCAAAGTTTCATTTTCTTTTCTTAGCTGTTTCTTTTCACCCTCACCGGCTGCTGCTTGTTGGCTGTTTTCGAATTTGAGGTCCTGGAATTGTTTTTCCAACATGCTGATTCTGGCTCGATATTCATTTTCCTTGGCCATCCAACCTTTTTGTTCCTTAGACTGCTCGGCAAACTCTTGAATATGAGGCCTCTTCATCGGTCTCTCATGCTCAATATCTCTATGGTACCATGCGGAATATCTCGGTGATACTTCTCCTCTATCTTGATCTCTCACACAAGTGTCTATTCTCAGACATTGGCATTCATTCCATATTTGACGAATTTTTGCTTCCGGGAATTGCCCATCAGGATTGATTTCTATTGCTTGAAGGCCGAGGTCCCCATCTTTTGGCACAACCTAATAGCTTCCGAGTTTCCTTAATACCCGGTATGGCGCATAAGGTTGGATGCTCTTGAGACCCATTAACAGAAAATACAACCCTTCCGCTGGCATATATATAACTTCATTAAGGGGCAACCATCCATTCGCCCATTCTATTTGGCTAGCGGTTTGTGATCGCAAATATGTGATCCAACCTTTTAATCCTTCTGGCAACTTGGATTCTTTTGTCCTCACGTAGAATTCTTTAATACACGTCTTTTCAGATGATCCATAGCTTGAAAACTGAGGGTGGCGGCATAAATGCTCTATCATCCACATTTGGAGAAGTAAATTGCACCCCTCGAAGAAATCTTGTCCTGCTTTGCAGGCCGTGAGAGCATGGAAGATATCAGCCACTATCACTGGTGCCAACGTACTGTTGTCCTGTACAAGGAGAGTACTGGCAATTTCGACAACTCTAATGTCAATATTCCCATCTTTCCTCAGAAATATGATCAATCCCCAAAAGGCTACCATAAAGGCGAAACGCCTGTGTTCCTCCCACTTAGTATGGTTCGCTTTGCTGTAGATTTTGTTTGTTGGATCATTGAATCCTCCAACGTGACCATATCTGCGGTATATAAAGTTCATAGTGTAGAACCCATGAACCAAGTCTTCATCGTGAACATTTCTGGCAATCTTTAAGGAGTAGAGGAATCTATGCACTGTAATAGCCCTTGGAGCCACCAGATACTTGTATTTTAAGGGAACCTCGCCCTTCCCGATGTAGTTAGCAATTTCCTCCAATGTTGGGGTGAGCTCAAAATTCGAGAAGTGGATCACGTTGTGTGCGGGATCCTAGCAAGCAACTAGAGCTCGGATAATATCATCCTGAGGTACTATGTTTAGCAGCCCAGTAAGATCTTTTAAATGTTTGTTGACCCAATCCTGTCCATCTTGGCCTAGATAATTCCACCACAATCTCAACTCCAAAGGGATCTTGTTCATTAGTGCAAAGGGTTCATTTTGTATTGTGCTCATCCATCACATTTATTAAAGGCGATTTATTCAAAAAGAAAAAATATTTTTAAGGACAGTTTTCATTCATTTAAAAAGAATTAACCTTTCCGCATTTTATTTGAAAATTTCAAGGCTATTATATTAAAAGAAAAAAATGACTTCAAAGCGGCCATTTTTGCATAAACAACCTTCCGGCGTCCTTCCGGAACATTCGGCTATTTTCAAAAACAATATCACTTTGATTTTATAGGCCTCGGAAGCGCGGAACAAGTGAGGAAAACAGGTGATGACCCGTTGGGTCGTCACACCCCACCAGCTAGGGGTGAGGGTCAGACAGCTAGGGGTCGCCCTCGAAGGGGAGGCCGATTAGGCGGTCAGGCTAGATGTTATGCTCTTCAGAGCCGATCTGATGCAGTTGCTTCTGATGGTGTCCTTACAAGTATTATTTCAGTATGCCACAGAGATGCCTCAGTTTTGTTCGATCCTGGTTCCACTTATTCTTTTGTATCTACATATTTTGCTCCTCATTTGGGCACGACCCGAGGGTGTCTTCCGTTGCCCGTGCATGTATCTACCCCGGTCGGTGATACCATTGTTTTGGACCATGTATATCGGTCCTGTCTAGTCGCTATTGGGGGTCTGGAGACCCAAGTAGCCCTATTGCTTCTGAGCATGATTTATTTTGATGTTATATTGGGCATGGACTGGCTATCTCCGTGTCATGCTATTCTGGACTGTCATGCCAAGATAGTCACTTTCACTATGCCGGGCATTCAGAGAATCGAGTGGCGAGGCACGACTGATTATGTACCTAGCAGGGTAATATCTTTCCTTAAGGCCCAACGGATGGTTGGGAAAGGATGTCTTTCTTATTTAGCATTTGTGCGGGAGGTCGGAGCTGAGACTCCCAATATTGATTATGTTCCCATTGTGTGGGACTTTCCTGGTGTATTTCCCTCAGACCTGCCGGGCATGCCGCCGGATAGGACATTGATTTTTGGATCGATTTGGTGCCAGGCACTCAGCCTATTTCTATTCCTCCATATCGTATGGCACCAGCTGAGCTGAAAGAATTTAAGAAGCAGCTCCAGGAACTCCTAGATAAGGGGTTCATTCGGCCGAGTGTGTCACCGTGGGGTGCACCGGTCTTGTTTGTTAAGTAGAAAGATGGCTCAATGAGGATGTGTATTGACTATAGGCAGCTGAACAGGGTAACAGTGAAGAACAAGTATCCTCTGCCTCGCATTGATGATTTATTTGGTGAGCTCCGAGGAGATAGGGTATTCTCGAAGATTGATATTCGTTCAGGCTACCACCAGCTGAAGATTAGAGAGTCGAATATTAGGAAGACAACCTTCAGGACGAGGTATGGCCACTATGAGATTCTTGTAATGTCTTTTAGACTGACCAATGCCCCAGCCGCATTCATGCATCTGATGAATAGTGTATTCCGGCCATATTTGGACTCCTTCGTGATCGTGTTCATACATGATATCCTGGTGTACTCCCATAGCCAGGAGGAGCATGCCCAGCATGTCAGAGTGGTATTGCAGAGGTTGCGAGAGGAGAAGTTGTACGCCAAGTTCTCCAAGTGTGAGTTCTGGCTCGAGTCCGTGGCATTCTTAGGACACGTGGATCCGAAGAAGATAGAGGCAGTGCAGAGTTGGCCCAGACCGACCTCAGCTACTGAGATTCGTAGTTTCCTGGGATTGGTAGGGTATTATCGCCGATTTGTTCAGGGATTCTCTTCCATTGCTTCACCCTTGACTAGATTGACTCAGAAGGGTGCTCCTTTTGTGTGGTCCGAGGAGTGTGAGGAGAGCTTTCAGAAGCTCAAGACAGCATTAACCATGGCACCAGTCTTGATACTGCCTTTAGCTTCAGATCCTTATACTATGTATTGTGATGCCTCGGGAGTTGGCATTGGTTGTGTATTGATGCAGGAGGGTAGGGTCATTGTTTATGCTTCTCGCCAGTTGAAGCCCTATGAGAAGAACTACCTTGTACATGATTTGGAGCTAGCAGTCATAGTTCACGCTCTGAAGATTTGGAGACATTACCTGTACGGTGTCTCTTATGAGGTGTATACCGATCATCGCAGTCTTAAGCATCTGTTCAAATAGAAGGACCTTAATTTGAGACAGCGGAGGTGGCTGGAGTTGCTTAAGGACTATGACATCACTATATTGTATCATCTGGGGAAGGCCAATGTTGTGGCCGATGCTTTGAGCCGAAAGGCAGTCAGTATGGGCAGCCTTGCTTATATTCTAGTTGGAGAGAGGCCATTTACATATGATGTTCAGGCTCTGGCCAATCGGCTAGTGAGGATGGATGTTTCTGAGCCGAGCCGAGTATTGGCTTGTGTTGTTTCTCGGTCTTCTTTATATGATCGCATCAGAGAGCGTCAGTATGATGATCCACATTTGCTTGTCCTTAAGGACAGAGTTCTGCACGATGATGATAGAGATGTGGCTATTGATAGTGATGGTGTTCTGAGGATGCAGGGCCGTATCTGTGTGCCTAATATAGATGGCCTTCGAGAGTTGATATTAGAGGAGGCTCACAGCTCGCGGTACTCCATTCATCCAGGTGCCGCGGAGATGTACCAGGACTTGAGACAGCATTACTGGTGGAGAAAGATGAATATGGACATTGTTAGGCATGTAGCCAGGTACCTCAACTGCCAGCAGGTCAAGTATGAGCATCAGAGACCAGGCGGTGTTCTTCAGCGTATGGTTATTCCCGAGTGAAAATGGGAGAAGATTACCATGGATTTTCTGACTAGGCACCCTCGGACTTCGAGAAAGTTTGATTCAGTGTGGGTGATTGTTAATCGGCTGACCAAATCTGCACATTTCATTCCAGTATGTACTACTTACTCGTCGGAGCGATTAGCGGTGATCTTTATTCAGGAGATTGTCAAGTTGCATGGGGTCCCAGTGTCTATCATATTTGACAGAGGCACTCAGTTCACTTCTCAGTTCTGGAGGGCATTCCCGCGGGAGCTGGGTACACGGGTTGAGTTGAGCACCGCATTTCATCCTCAGACAAACGGACAGTCTAAGTGCACTATTCAGATCATGAAAGATATGTTGCGTGCATGTGTGATTGATTTTGGAGGTTCATGGGATGAGTTCTTGCCACTTGCAGAGTTTGCCTACAACAACAGTTATCAGTCGAGTATTTAGATAGCCCTGTATGAGGCGTTGTATGGCAGAAGGTGTATATCTCCCGTGGGATGGTTTGAGCCCGGCGAGGAGAGATTGATAGGGACTAAGTTAGTTCAGGATGCTTTGGATAGAGTGAAGCTGATTCAGGAGAGGCTTCACACAGCACAGTCACGCCATAAGAGTTATGCGGACCGTAGGGTTCGAGAGTTGTCTTTCATGGTTGGTGATAGAATATTGCTGAAGGTTTCACCCATGAAGGGTGTTATGCGATTTGGGAAGAAGGGAAAACTGAGTCCCAGGTTCATTGGTCCTTTTGAGATACTCAGGAAGATTAGGGAGGTGGCATATGAGTTGGCCTTGCCACCTAGTTTGTCCAGTGTTCATCTAGTATTCCATGTGTCTATGCTTCGGAAGTATGTTGGGGATCCATCTTATGTGTTGGACTTCAATACGATTCAGCTTGATGGTGATCTATCTTATTATGTGGAGCTAATGGCTATTCTGGGTAGACAGGTTCGAAAGTTGAGGTCCAAGGACATTCCTTCAGTCAAGGTGCAGTGGAGAGGCCTACCCGTGGAGGAGGCTACTTAGGAGATCGAACAGGAGATGCGGAGCAGATATCCTCACTTATTTGAGTCTCCAGGTATGTTTCTTGACCCGCTCGAGGATGAGCGTTTGCTTAAGTTGGGGAGAATGTGATGACCCGGCCTATCATCATGTGAGTTATCACCCCGTTTTCCCCGTTATATGCTTGTTCATGTTTCAATATGTGGGTTTGGTGGGTTTGAGTCAATTCTGATCGAGTTTGGTTGGAAAAGAGACAAATAGTCTCTTAGGAGAAGGCATAGTTGGGAAAAGTCAACCGGATGTTGACTTGTGAGTTAAACAGCTCGGAATCGAATTCTGATGATTCGGTCAGCTCCGGGAGGTTATTTTGTGGCTTAGGAGAGCGATCAGAATTGAATTTGGAGGTCCGGTGTAGTTTTAGGCTTGAATAGGCTAAGGTTGAATTTTGGCGAAATCCAAACGGTAGGTGAGATTTTGATCTGGGAGTCAGAATGGAATTTCGACAGTTGTAGTAGCTCCGTTAGGTGATTTTGGATATGCCTGCAAGTTTTCAGGTCATTCAGACATCGTTTGGTTGGGTTTTTGATTGGATGTTGCTTTCGGAAGTTTTAGATGAAACTTAGGCTTGAATTCGCTTTGATTTGTTGATTTTCGTGTATAAGGGTGTGTTTTTATGATTGGAACAAGTTTGTATCGTGTTTTGGAGTAGGTTGGTGGTTTACATTGGGGTCCCGGGGGCCTCGGGATGAATCTGGGGGTCCAAACAGACCATTTTTGGCCAAATGAGGGATCAGGTCTGCTGTCATAGGTGAAGCAGATGTTTGTTCTTCGCGATCGCGAAGATGGCCACACAATCGCGTAGTGTATCGGAGAGCTAGGGATCTTTTGCTCTTCGCGATCGCGAGGTGCTGGATGCAAACGCGTAAGGTGAAGACTGGGTGAATCGCAATCGCGGACTCTGGATCACGTTCGTAGAGTGCAAGGGTAGCTGGTCATTGCAATCGCGGCTAAGTCCATGCGATCGCGTAGAAGAAAAAGAGGCCTGCTAAAATTTCTTCATCGCGATCGCATTCCAAAAGCTGCGATCGCGTAGAGTAAAGATGCCTGGCAGAAGGGGTTTTAACAGGAGATTTCATTCGCGAACTTAAAGTGTATTTCCTCCATTTTTGAGTTCCGAGAGAGCAAAGTGACGGGATTTGAAGGGGATTTCATCGGGAAAACATTGGAGGGAAGTTTTATGGTCTAAATACACGATTTTATCTTAGAATATTCATTTATTTCACTGAAAATTGAAGGATTAATGGGGGATTTTTGCTCTAATCTTGGGCTGTGGTAAATCACCAATTTGAATGGCCAAATAGGGTCTGATTTTGATAAACTTTATATGTATGGACTCGTGTTGAGATAAGGATTCCGAAAATGTAACTTTTGTAATTTTTCGAGAAGCGTACCAAAAGTCAAATTTTGACAACTTCGTGGGTTTGGTGTAAATCGAGTTATTTCGATTGGGTTATGTCTATTTAGCCTATTGTGATGCATTCTTATTGATTTTGATCAAATTTGGCATCTGAGGAGGTTGATTTGAGAGGCAAACGCAAGGCGAGCTAGGACTTCTACCGATTCGAGGTGAGTGCTGGTAGTAAATGATGTACTGAGGGTTTGATACCCCGTACTTGCACTATACAGTGCTATGGTGAGATGAAACACGCGTCATGTGACAGGCGTGGTGGTATTGTGACTGGGGATTTGGACTTGGTCCTTCCCAATTGATAGTTTATTGTATATCATGACTGAGATTGAGCTTATAACAGTGTAATTGGGCTAGTAGCCGTGTTTGGGGCCTTGTGCCGATCTATAGAGTATTAGGGAAGCCTGTAAAGCTAAGTGACCCTTATATCATGTTGGACACATACACTCAGCCATAATCATAGCTGTATAGCATATCATGAGCCAGTACACGATTCCCTATTCCAGCTGAGTGGGCCTGAGAGACGAAGTCTATATTGACTGAGATGGGGTCGAGGACCCGCTGTGAGGTATTGATATACATACCGGATCGGGCTGCAAGCCGCAGTATTTTACATTTATATATACATATATATTGGATCTTGGAAAATTAAATAAAATTAATGTATTTTTCATTATAAATGAACTGGAAATCTGGAAATAAATAAATTAAACTGTTATGTGACTCATATGCATGTTGTGGACTGAGTATAGATCGGGCTGCACGCCGCAGCGAATGATATGAATATTGAGCTCGGGCTGAAGGAGCCCCTCCGGAGTCCGTACACACCCCAGTGAGCGTCGTCGACGTTAAATGGATCGGGCTACTCACCGTAGCAGACATGTGCACTGCGTTGCATTCTTGCGCTATATATATTGGATCGGGCTGTACAAAGCATTATATATATATATATATATATATATACATATATATATAGATCGGGCTGCACGCCTCAACAGTACGAGTGAGGACTAGGTCAGTGTGGGATCATTGTGAGATAGTTGTGGACTGGAATTGGACTTATCACTGTAGAGATGACTTACCTGTGAGGTTACCCTTAGAACTATTTAGTGATAGTACAGGTGTTCTTATTTTCAGTTGTTATTTATTATTATTACTCACTGAGTTGAAATATACTCACCCCACTCCCCGCACTTTCTGTGTAGATACAGGTGTTCAAGAAGGCAGTTGAGCTATCGCAACTGCTTTATTACTGTTATTCCGAGGAGACTTCGAGGTAGCTGCCGGCGTCCGCATGACCTGATCTCTTCCTCTTTATCATTTTTTCACTTTTATTTTGCCTAGACTTGATTTGTGTATGTTTCTGTTTCCACGCTTATTGTTTTGATATGAAAACAAGCTACTAATGTTAATTGATCAGTATTAATTAATAACTGGCTGGTAAATTAGATAACATGGTCGGGCTTGCGTAGCAATGTGTTGGGCGCCATCACGACCGGGGTTTGGGTCGTGACAGGTGCTTTCGTTCTACTTTACTATAATAGTTTTAGATCTGTCGGTCGCTCTCATGCAAGTCCTCGTCTATCTCGCTCTCCTTGATCTCTTCTTTTTGTTTTTAGTCGGATTTGGCCTTTTAGCCATCTCTTCGATCAAATAGATCTTCCTATCATACGTTTTTCTTTTTTTTTTCCCATGATAGCGGTATTTCTTTCCTACTTCTAAATTGCTCCAAGACAAAAATCAAGAACCAAGTCCTTCCGAGCCTTAAGCCTCCTAGCCTAGTATAGATCAACCAATGACCTAGTTTGGAACTTTTTTTGTTTCTTTTGATCATAATCCAGTGTTCTTATTTCTTTTATGCTTTGCGGCCGGATCTTATCAATTAATAAAATTTGCCGCCTTTTTCTCTAGTTGTTTGTTGATATTTCTTAGATGGCTAATTTTCTTAGCTTGATAGATGATGCTTAAATCAATGATTTCATTTGAATTAACCCTAGTGGCCATGAGTAATTTCTATTAAAATATGATTATCTCATATAATTATGTAATTTTTTGATAATGTCAAAAGGAGGAATTCGGTTGTGCTTTTACTTTGGACTGTGATGTTTATAACCTAATAAACCTGGTCCTTGATGATTAGTAACTTTAAAAAGAAACATTTTCTAACTTCATGTTGTTGTTGAGCTATGTTGAAACATGACCTCGCTTTTATCATCAAAAAGGGGAAGTTTGTTGGCCCAAGTGAATTTGGTTTTCAAGAATGACAAAGGAATTCAAGCATGAACTAGATTCACCCATAGTGTACATAGACACGGGCAGGATCAAGCATAATGGATGCACGTAAGTGAGATAAGCTTATCTTGTTATATCTAATATCTCCTGATCGAAAAGGTTGCATAATTGATAAGGATAAGGACTCCTTCTCAAAGAGAACACTATCCAAGATGAGGAAGGAGTTAGAGGTTAAAGTTCATTAGAACTCTTCCACCAAGGAAGAGTAGCATTAAAACTCTAGTTATTTTCTACTCTACTAACTCTATAAATCGCAAGATATTCTTACTTTACAGGTTAAGCACAAAAGTAGAAGTTAAATGTGAATTGAGAACAAAATAGTAAGGCAATTTGCAAGCAGTTCGTGTGTGATTCAAGTGTGCAAACCTGAAGCTACATGAAAAAGATAGAAGAACCAGTTCCAAGTGTCTTTCTTTCTTTCTAGTTCAATTGTAGTAGGTGTTTTTATATTGTACATTTCAGCCTTATCTAGAAGCAATTATAATAAGTACACTGAGTATTCAAGTTAGAGTTAATTGAAGTTGTCGCAATAGTTAGAGGTTGGTTGCTACAATGGGATTAGAGGTAATTCTTAGGTTTACAAAGAGTTTTTGTAAATGTTGTTTTGACTCATTGATTTAGTGAAGTATTGGGGAAAATCCTACTGAGTAGTACGTCGTGATTTTCTCACCTTTTGAGCCAGGTGTTTTTCACGTTAAAATACTTGTGTTCTTTACTTTCTGCATTTATTATTTCCACAAAGTAGGTTAAAAAACACATAAAAGAACCAGATCCTTTTATAATCTGTGCACGCGAAAATTGGACACCTCCAAATCATCCCATCTCAACCCTTATATGGCATTGAAGTATAAAACAACAGGACGATAACCAAACAAGTAGTGTATGTTTTACAATCTGGACCATTATTTCAACTTTAAATTTGAAATTTGATAAAATAATTTGAAAAGTATTTGAAGTTAAAAATAATTTTCACTCAGAAAATCTCAGCTTTCTTGATTAGTGAAATTTATGTTCAAACACAAACGAGCAAATATACCTATTTCAGTCAACTTAATTCAAATTAATAATCCTTTTTCCAAAACTTCAACCAGATGATCATCTCAATTTTCCTTATCACAATTTTTGCCAATCCAGATCTGACATGTGTTAAAGCATAATCAATTATCATGTAACAATGATCACTAGTGGCTCATGACTTGGCAATCCACATATGACATTATGTGCTCTTTTTCTTCTTTTTTGAAGATCATATGGCTTACACTGAAATGTTAAATTTCAAAGGATGATGTACAAATAATGCAAGAACCACATATAACTTATTCATTATATCCTCTTGCTGAATCTTATGGTTCCCTTTGTATTTCTAATGATGAAGAAAATCCACCTCACTGCAGTGCAGATTTAGGTCATTTTTGCTATGCACGTGAACTCATGATTATTCCGTCAAATTAGATATTTCATAAAATTAATCTAGTATTATTTGTTGGTTCAAATATTCCAAAAATATTAAATGTTGTATTTGATTGAATGCTGAGTTATTTATCCAAAGGAATATGAAACGATTGCTACTTATAGGGGCGGAGCTAGAGTGCCAAGAGTGGATTTGGTTTAATCCATGGGTAGCTTTAATTCGAACCATGTGTTTGTTTCAAAAAATTCATTGAATATATATAAATTATTAATTTAGAATCCAGTTATAACCTAAAATGATTAGAAGCCCGAACTCATAAGCTCAAAATTTCGGCTTCGCATGTGGGCACTTTCCTATTATATTTTTCTCGTTTTTTTAGTGGTGCACACATGTTCTAAAAATCCCAAACTAGTAGTTGTCTCAATATCAAGCACTGAAATTTTATAAGAATAATCTGGTAAAAGTATCTTGAATAAAGAAATATTTCTTTCCTGTTTGAATGTGTAGTAGCTTCTTTAATGTATACCAACATTAATGCTCAATTATTTTGAACAGGGACTGTTCGTCTATAAGAACAAAAAAGGACAGTACGTCAGAAATCACATTCAACGGAACTTCAAATTAGCTCTATGTAGATTTTATGTTTGATACTGTTAGCTACTAGATTTTATGCTTGATACTGTTAGCTACCCCGTAGCGGAATCAGAATTTTTACTAAGGAGTTCAAAAAATAATTAAAAAATAAAAAAATAAAAAGAGATTGTAATCAATGGGAATTGAATGCAACCTAGCAAAGATTTGACTACTAGAGTATGTTTTTCTCGCAGTGTTAAAAAAAATTAAAATATACTAATATATAGAAGTACAAATTAATTTTTACTTTATATATATAATGTAATTTTCGGTGAAGGGGCGAACCCTCTACCGCCCCTTAAATCCGCCCCTAGCTACCCCAATTATTGCATTTTAAATGACATTCATTCATTTTCAATGTTGCAAAAAAAAATGATACTTTTATATATTCAAAAGTTCTTTAACTTTAAATTTTTTATTTATCTTTAATGAGATATTCTTATAGCTAAAGTAATGTCATGACAAGTTAAAGAATACAAGTTTAAAAATATTTTTCGTATGTGCTAAAAGTCAGTTCTTTCTAAAAAGTTTGCCCAATCAAACATGAAACACCGTCATATAAACTGAGTCAAATAGACTATATGTTAGGATGCGCGCACTTGTGTCTGAAACGAAAAGCATAAATTCACTGCTCTGTCACTATTTACAAATACTCAAAAGGATTCTGGAGCCATGTATTAACATAGGCGGATCTATATAGTAATTGGAGGGGTCACTGGCACCCTGAGAGTTCGACAAAAATTCTGTATATACATATATATGTCTTATAATATATTGACAGTGACATTCAATACACAAAGTAAATTTTAATCGAATGCAAAAAATACACCCCAAATCTTTAAATTCTAGATTCGTATACTAGCATATGCTAGATAGTAAGATCCAAGAAATGATTAACGTACCCCCCACGGGGAATAGTCATGAAAGCAACGAGGTAAAGCAATACAATACATTCGATTTAAGACTAGAAGTAAAGCCTTGAAAGTCCTCCAGTCTTATATGTACTCTCAAATTTGCTGAGTTGGTGGCCCTCACGAAAGAATAAATGTCATCTATCTTATTAAATAGTACTACTAATTAAAAGTAAAGGTGTTTTCATAGTGATAATGGTTGAATAAAGGGATAATATGCTTTTTTTTCACTAATATAATTCCGAGTTGATAATTAGAGTTAGAAGCTTCATAACTTGCTGCGGTCGCCTCCATTAGCAAATATGGCATACAAAAATTTCTCTTGGCTAGTCTACTAGATTTTGGGGCGTGTAACGTTGTGGTTGTCCCTCTCTGTTTCGTCGAGCTAGTGATCACTGTTTGGCTCAAAAGTAAATTGTTATTTTATAAGCTTAAAACAATCAAAAGATAGAAAAGAGGTAAATCGTAACCAAATATAGTGAACCTAGATGTGAGATCAATGTAGTTGTGATATAGAAGATATTGCAAAAATGAAGAACTTTAAGAACAGTTGTTTATCGAAGTCAAGAAAATAGAGAGAGAATGAGAGAGTTGTATTATTAGATAATAACACTTGGTCCGTTATAACAGGGAGGCCCATTTATATAGAGAGGAGCCTCCTTTAAAATAATAATAAAAAACATCATAGCGTAGTCGGTGTCCTCTTAATGGGGATGCCCGAGCGAGAGTTATATTGTTCGCATCCTTACGCCCAAACTATACCCTGTTACAAGGAGCGTATGAGAGGGGTCGTACCCTCTCGCTGTAGGGGTATGAATGGTTATATTTGGCCACATACAGTTAGTCCCTCCGCTCGTTGGAGGCGTAAGCGGCATACGTCTTCAATGGGCGAAAATGTCGATCCCGTCCTTCGAAGAGTTTAACTGATAGTTTAGGGTGGCGACGTAATCAAAAAAGGGGGAAGTACATGGCGTTGTTGATTTATTGACACGTGGTGTACTTTTTGAACTAACGTCACATTCGGCATGCGTCATGATTATATCTGCTCCCGAGATGGTTCAGGGGGCAATTTGACGTTTTGGTTTCCCGTGCCCTTTTCGACTCATGCCTCTTCGATTTCCGTGTATGTGAGCCTTATAAATAGAGGAAAGGTTCTATCTTTGCTATCTTTCGAACTTCTCAGATTTTTTTACTCCCTCTTTTCATCTTCTTTGAAAAAAACCAATATCCCTTACTTTAAACACTTCAGTTTCTGTTGAAATCAGTTTCTTTAGCCGTCAAAACTCTATTCATATAAGTAATCATCATGACAAAACGTGGTCAACAAAATAGGAGGGGCCAAGATGATGCTCCTTCTAGGGTTATATCATCTTCGGGTGGTGGGAAAAAGGCCCAAAGACCCCATGTCTCTCTTAGTGTGGACAATGTTCTCCCTAGAGAGATTCACGCTCGAAGGGATTTCCCAACTAGGTGCCCGACTCCCCCGTGGGATCATACTGAGCTTCTTCAATCACATTTGGACGGCCTACGGGGGGCTTGCCAAATCCCTGACCAAATAGTTATGGAGCCGGCCGGGACCGACTACATTAACGTACATCGACCGGGATTTTTCACTTTTTATGAGTACCCGTTCCTGATCGGGTATGATCTCCCGATTTACCCTTTGGCGGAGGAGCTTTGCCACTTCTACAATGTATGTCCGGCTCAGCTTACTCCCTACACTTGGAAAGTGTGTCGCATTTTGACCACTTATGCGACTAGGGCCGGACTCGACGTCTCAGTCCATAATCTGTTGTAGTTATTTAGCCCCATCTATATGAGGGGCTCTATGCTGCAGTTAAAGAGCCGTGGCATGAGGGGCCTGGTTCCCAGGGCCGACAACAAGCCCAATCATCGCTTCTGGTTCAAATTTTTCTACATATGGACGGAGGACCTGGTGTCGAACCCTGAGGGATTCCCGGAGATATGGAACCCGGAGCATGAGTGCTTTTACCCTTAGTTAATCTTCTCAACCTTTGACCGTTCAATCCTTATAACTTCTTTTTCTACTATTTTCTATAGTGAGGATTTCTCTACCCTGACTTGTTGAAGACATAAGGTCGTGGGTGGAAAGGGTGATTCCTTCTGTGGAGGAATGTCTTACGTGGTCGGCATCCCTCAATCGATACGGCCCATCAGGTAACGTTTCGACCACAATTGGAGATTTCGTTTAAGTGTTGTTGCTTGACCTATCTTATTTTGGCAAGTTGGGGCGCTCCCAAGAGGAGGAGAAAGCGGAACTTTACAGCCCCAATGGCAGCGGGGATTGACTCTGGGGACAAGTACGTGCCCCGAGAATCTACAAGCGAGGGTGTCCCCGAGGTCGCCCAACTTGAGGTCGTGCCTTTGGCTGAGTCCACGAACGAAGCAGCTCCTTCGCCTTCATCCCCTCGACCTGCAGGGGAGACTTCCAAAGGTGAGGAGTCGTCAGAACGGAAGAGGCATCGACTGATGCTTGGCAAATGAATCGCTACAGAGGATGAGAGGGCGAGTGAGCCCCGTCCAGAGTCGAGGCCAATCTTAATGGTTGATGCCATTCGTTCGGGGAGGTCGGCTCCCCTGAGGAGGCGATTCCTCATACCGCCCGTGCACGTGTCCTAAAGAATGGTACATCGGCTGCTGCCGAGGTGGCGGGTAACAAGGAGATGGCAGGTCTTGAAATGACCCCCGCGGTCGAGGACGCACCGCGGAGGGATAATACTCGCGTAGAGATGACGGTGGGTAGGCCTAACCACCGGATCATGATTCCAAGCGGGTACAACCTGTTGCTGAACAGCGAGTAGGCCACAGCGGATATGACTCTACTGTGTACGGCCGTCGAGAGTGAAAGTTTAAAGGATGCCACCGACATGGACCTATCCCGAAGAGTCGCCGATGCGACTTTGCAGGTATATTTCATTCTTTACGTTTTATAGAATAAACCCCGGGTGTATGCTGATTTATTTTCTTTTCTTCACACCCTCATTTTTGAAGTAGAGAGGGGACGACAAGCACAGAAAAAGGCTGCCACCCTTAAGAGGGTTGTGAAGAAATATAAGGAGTGCAGTACCAAGCACTAGACGTTGGCGAACCTATACGCTCAGGACCTATAGTTTCAAGTTTTTCGTGTGGGCCTGGAGCAGTCGGAGGCTCAGCTGTGGGAGCGAGTGGATCAATTAGAGGAAGTAGATGATCATTTAATAACCTTCATGGCTAGGAATTTGGAACCGAAGACTCTTCTTCAGTCAAAGGAAGATGAGTTGGAGATTGGCCGTATAGTAGTGGCAGAGGCCGCTAATTTGCATACCGAGGTCAACACCTTAACCGCCAAGCTCAATGCTAGGATGGCCGAGATTGATGATCTTAGGCAGGCTGCAGCGACTAGGTCTGACGATGGTGTGTCTATCGAGGCATATGACATGTGGGTATACGCTGAAGCCAAGGTGGCAGTGTTTGAGGATTTACTTGCCGCCGGTCGTGCCACTGAGGCCGAGGTCGAGGATCAGCGTCGATTGGTTCGGGTTGCCCGAGAAGCTTGTGGGTATAGTTTCGATTCTCTAGAACGGATGGGCTATACCTCAGAAGAAGTAAACCGTCTAGCTTCTGGGTCCTGGATTTCTACGGCTTTTCGGACTGAGGGCGGCAGCGGGCGAGATGATGAGCCAGTTGGTGACGGTGAACAGGGTGGTGGCGGCTAGAACTTATATTTATTTTGCTTTTATAATTTTGTGGGGGTGTAAATAGATCCCTTTGTAAATGCATACCTTTTTTTTTTCTTTTGAGGAAAATAAAAGTTGTTCTTTTGATATTTCTATTCGTATCTTTTATTTTGTGTGCTTGCCGTAGTAATATATGTGGTATTGGCCGTTATTGAGTTGTTTTCCTTTGTCTTGGCCAAGCTAGATCGACATATTATGTCAGTGGCCTTGGCCATTCGTACGCTTAGAGATGGTCGTGACCATGTTCCATGATCTCGACCGTGTCAAGTTAACTTGTCATAATCTAGCTAAGTCAGCTTATTACGACAGTGCCCTTGGCCATTTTATTCATTTGAGACTGTCGTGACCATGTAAGTGATATTGACCGTGTCAAGTTAACTTGTCATAATCGAGCTAAGTCTACTTGTTACGACAGTAGCCTTGGCCATTTATTCGTTTGAGATGGTCGTGACCATGTAAGTGATCTCGACCGTTTTAAGTTAACTTTTCATGATCGAGCTAAGTCAACTTATTACTATAGTGGCCTTGGCAGTTTATTCGTTTGAGATGGTCATGACCATGTAAGTGATCTTGACCGTGTCGAGTTAACTTGTCGTAATCGATATAAGTCGACTTGTTACGATAGTGGCCTTGGCCATTTTATTCATTTGATATGGTCGTGACCATGTAAGTGATCTCAATCGTGTCGAGTTAACTTGTCATAATCGAGCTAAGTCGACTTGTTACAACAGTGGCCTTGGCCATTTTATTCATTTGAGATGGTCGTGACCATGTAAGTAATCTCGATCGTGTCGAGTTAACTTGTCGTGATCGAGGTAAGTCGACTTATTACGATAGTGGCCTTGGCCATTTATTCGTTTGAGATGGTCGTAGACTTTCATACATTGGAGATGGTCGTAGCCTTTAATACATTGGAGATAGTCGTAGCCTTTCATTCATTGGAGATGACCGTAGCCTTTCATTCATTGGAGATGGTCGTAGTCTTTCATACATTGGAGATGGTCGTAGACTTTCATTCATTGGAGATGGTCGTAGACTTTTATATATTGGAGATGGTCATAGCCTTTCATACATTGGAGATGGCCGTAGCCTTTCATTCAATGGAGATGGCTATCAGTTCGTCAGTCCAGTCCCTTTGGCATACCTGTTGTGAGGCCCTGCAGAGTAATTGGCGTGTCAAACTTGCCTCATGAGTATCTCCAAGCATCTCCTTTGTCTCCTTGTTAAAAACCTTTTCGAGAAAACCCAATTGGAACAAAACTCGGGTAAGGGAAAAAGAGTACGACTCAGGGGATGCTCTTCAGAAATGGAAATACTTGAGGTGAGAAATGTTCCAATTGTTTTGGAGTGTCTTTCCTTCCATTGTCTCCAGTTGAGATGACCCTTTATCTATTGCCGTAGTGATTTTGTATGGTCTGTCCCAGCTGGTGCCCAGTTTTTCCTCACTTGGTTCTTTAAATGCCAAGGTTTTAGCTTTGAGGACGTAATCACCCACTTTGAGTGATCGTATTTTGGCCTTCTTGTTGTAGTATCTTTCGATTTGCTGTTTCTGGGCCACCATCCTTATGTGGGCCATTTCTCTTCTTTCCCCGGCCTCATCGAGGTCTTGAAGTCTGTTCAAATCATTTTTTGCCCCGCTTGTGTGTGAATACAGGCTCGGTTCTCCTACTTCAACCGGCATGACAGTGTCGATTCCGTACACCAGTAAGTATGGCATTTCTTCTGTGGAGGATTTAGGAGTGGTCCTGTGTGCCCATAGTACTTCTGGTAGTAGCTTAGGCCGTAACCCTTTGGCGTCTTCGAGCTTCTTTTTTAGTATATTGAGTATCGTTTCTTAAACGATTCTGCTTGACCGTTGGTGGCGGGATGATACGGCATGGAGAGTATTCGTTTGATACGCTATTTGTCGAAGAACTCGGTCATTATCTAACTGATAAACTGTCGCCCGTTGTCGCAGGTGATTTCCTTGGGGATGTCGAAGTGGCAGATGATGTTCTTTCATATGAAGGCGATGACTTCCTATTCATGTATTTGGGCGTACGCACCTGCTTCTACCCACTTGGAAAAATAGTCAGTTAAAACTAATAGAAATCGTACCTTTCCTCATCTTGCCGGTAATGGGCCAAGTATGTCCATTCCCCATTTGATAAAAGGCCATGGGGATCTCTAGGTTGGTGTATCACGGAGGCGAACTTTTGGCATCATTCGCATCGGCGAACGTATTCGACCGCATATTTCTTCATAGTTGGCCAGTAGTAGCCGGCCCGTATTAGATGGTGCACGAGGGCACGGTTGCCTGTATGGGCGCCACAATGGCCCTTGTGTACTTCCTCTAGTACCAATGTCATTTTATTATGACCCATGCATTTGGCCAGGGGTCCACCAAAGGTCCTTTTGTAGAGCTCGTGATTTATCATGCAATATCGGGCGGCCTGTACGCAGAGCTTCTTGGCTTTTTTTTTGTTAGGTGGTAGTGTTTCTTATTGCAAGTAGGACAAGAACCGGTTGCGCCAGTCCCAAGTTAAATTTAATGAGAGTACATCTGTATGATCAATTGTTGAATGGAGGAGGGTGACGACGCTCTCTTTGTTGAAGTTTTTGGTGGCTAGGACCAGTTTTCCCAGGCCATCCACCTCGGCATTCTATGCCCTGAGAATCTGCTCAAAGCGGCACTCGTCGAGTTCAGCCATTAACCTGTGGATTTCTACCTGGTACTTTTGTAATCTCTGTTCTTTGATTTGGTAAGTCCTAGTGACTTGGTTCACCACGAGTTGAGAGTCGCAATGGAGAACAAGTCGGCGGGCTCCATACTTCATGGCAAACTTTATACCTGTGATAACGGTTTCATATTCTGCCTCGTTGTTAGTCATCTCGGGGTATCGTATGGACGGGCAAATTATTTCGCCCGTGGGGACTTCAAGGACAAGTCCTAGTCGCGATCCCGAGGCATTAGCAGCTCTGTCCGTGTAGAGAGACCATAAGTCGGTATTTGAGAGGGCGCATAGCGCCTCTTGCTCCACCTCTAGTAGTATTTTTATGCTAAAATTGGCCACGAAGTCAGCGAGCACCTATGACTTGATGGCAGTTCTTGGGATGTACGAGATATCATTTTCGCTGAGCTCTATGGCCCATCTGGCCAGTCAGACCGATAACTCGGGCTTATGGAGTATGCTTCTTAAGGGGAACGTGGTCACCACTTTAATGGGATGGCATTGGAAATAAGGTCTAAGCTTCCGTGAAGCTGTGACCAGTGCCAGGGCTAATTTTTCAAGGTGTGGATACCGTATTTTAGCGTCTACCAGGGTTTTGCTAATGTAATAGATTGGGAATTGTGTACCTTTAGTCTCGCGGACTAATACTGCACTGACAGCGACTTCTGACACGACCAGGTATACCAGCAAAGGCTTGCCCGGGTCTACTTTGGCTAGTACTGGGGGCGAGGACAGGTACGCCTTTAGTTTTCTTAAGGCTTTGATGCATTCTTCGTTCCACTGAAATCTGTTGTCCTTTCTCAGTATGTTGAAAAATGTGTAGCATCTGTTGGAGGATCGTGAGATAAATCTGGATAGGGCGGCTATTCGGCCTGTCAGCTTTTGCACCTGCTTTTTGCTATCTAGTACTTCGGGGTATTACGTCAATTGCCTTAATTTGGTCGGGGTTGACCTCGATGCCTCGTTGGGATATGAGGAATCCTATAAATTTCCCTGAGACTATGCCGAAAGCACATTTCTCGGGATTCAGTTTCATCTCGTACCTTCTCAGTATTTCGAAGGCTTCTTTCAAATGGACGATGTGATCCTTTTTTCTCGTCGACTTCACCAGCATGTCGTTGATGCAGACTTCCATGGTCTTACCGAGCCGCTCTTTGAATATCTTGGTGACCAGTCTTTGGTATGTAGCCCTTGCATTTTTTATCCCAAAGGGCATCACTTTGTAACAGTAGGTTCCTTGGTGCGTGATGAAGGTTGTCTTCTCCTGATCTTCCCCGGCCATCAAGATTTGATTGTAACCGGAATATGCATCCAGGAAACTCAACAGTTCGTGTCCTGTGGTGGCATCAATCCACTGGTCGATGTGGGGAAGGGGGAACGAATCTTTGGGGCACGCTTTATTTAGGTCGTTGAAATCCACACACATCCTCCACTTTCTATTTTTCTTTTTAACTATGACTACGTTGGCAATCCACTGAGGGTACATTGATTCCCTGATGGAGCCATTGGTGAGTAGTTTGTCTACTTCCTCGCTGACCGCTTCATTGATCGCAGCATTAAATTTTCTTCTCATCTACTATACCGGCGGATGCAGTGGGTCGACGTTCAGCTTATGGGTGGCGATATCTTGCGAAATCCCCAGCATATCTGAGTGGAAAAAAGCAAACAGATCTGCATGGTTAGTTAAGAATTTATGATACTTACTTGGGTTGGCGAGGCTATAGCCGATGTAGTATTTCTTTGTTGGGTTGGTGCCGTCCAATTTAATAGGGTCAGGATCTTCAATTGTCGCTTTATAGGTTTCCACGATGTCAGGATCTTGGATGGTGTCTGCCGTCAGGTCGGTTTTAGTCCCCGACACGGCTAATTTCTATGACTCCGCACTTACCCCTCTTAGTTGTTGGGTGTGGGCGCAATCTTGGGTTATTTTGTAGCACTCATGTGCAATACGTGTCTCTCTCCTGATGCTTAATATTCCCCATGGGGTAGGGAATTTGACCACCTGGTACAGGCTTGAAAGGACCGCTTGCATGGCATGTATCTACGGGCGCCCTATGATGACGTTATATGTCGTTTCCTGGTTTATCACGTGGATAGTTTTTTCCATCGTGATTCCTCCTACGAGGACGGGTAACGTTATTTGTCCGAACATCCGTTCCACTGCATTGTTAAAACCGGTTAGTGTTACGCAGCGTGGTATTACCCTATCCTCGAGTCCCATTTATGCGAGGACACTTGGATGGATAATACAGGCGCCGCTTCCATTATCGATCATGAATCTTTTGACGTCCGTATCAATAATGCGTAAAGTAATAACTAAATCATCATAGTGAGGGAAAGACAAACCGTCGGCATCAAACTTATCGAAGGTGATACTACCTTCGAATTCATCATACCGCTCGTGGGAGATGGTCCGCTTCAGCATGTGAGTGTTGGTGAACTTGACATGGTTGATCCTTGAGTCGTTACCACCGCCGACGATCATATTTATTGTCTGTATTGGGGAAAGCGGCTTTGGGGGCCCGCGGGACTACTCTCGCCCGCATGCAAAGTTGATTTTTCCTTCGTTGCTGAGTAATTCTTTCAGGTATCCTTGGTTTAGCATCCTGACCCCTCTTGCCGTAGACCTATGCAGTCTTCGATCCTGTGTCCCCGTTCCTGATGGAACTCGCACAGGACGTTTGATTTTCTTGTGGCGGGATCTGACTTCATCGTGTGGGCCCACTGCACCTTGGTGCCTAGCTTCTCTAGTACGTGCACTATTTCTGAAGAAGACACGCAAAACTTATGTGATAGTAATAATGGGGCGTACCTCTTTCATTTCGGAGTGGGGCGACATGTCGTTGTAATGCGTCCATGTGCCTAGGCGGTGGATAGGAGGATATGGTGTATGGCTGATATCATTCTCTGTTGGAGCGCGGGAGATGTTCTCGACGTACCTTATGGCATCAATCTTTCCTTATTTCTGAGTGTATCGTTGTCAGCCGTTGGGTTGGCCCGTTGAGATCATCTTCATCCGCTCGTACTTCGGCGTAATAGGTGTTATGGATTTCCTCCCATCTCGTAGGGGGATACTTCATAAGGCGGTTCATCAGCTTCTTAGTTGCTCTTGAACCTTCTCTACTTAGTCCGTTCTGGAAGGCAGCGACTGTCATTCTTTCAGATACGTTCGGCAGGCTCATTCTTACCCTGTTGAATCTGGCGAGGAAGTCCCTAAGCCCTTCACCTATGGATTGTATGACGGAAAAGATGTCGTTGACCCTTGCCTCTGCCTTCTTTTCACCCGCATAGGCGGTGGCGTACTTATCCGCTATTTCTTCCAACGTTGATATTGCCTTGGCAGGCAGCTGGGAGTACCATGTCAAGGCTCCTCCGGTTAACGTCTGGCCAAACTTTTTCAGCAACACTAATGTTACTTGTTCTTTTGATAGGTCGTTGCCTTTCACGGCAGTGACATAATGGATCAGATGATCCCCGGGATCAGTAGTCTCGTCGTACACCCTCAAGTACGGGGCATCTTGAAGGTTTTTGGGATAGAGTGAGGGGCAGCTTCTTCAGAGTATGGCTGCTCTACGAACCTCCCCATGTCGCGTTTTGGTAGCAACTTAGGGGCTCCGGGAATTTTATCGACTCTCTCCTGGTGTTCCTTCATCTGGTCGTGGAGAACTTTGTTTTCATTTTCCATTTCCTCAATCTTCTTCAGGATGGCGGTTGGCGTGCCATCATTGGTCTGTGCCTCGACGAGTTGGTTATTTACTCGTGTCTCCTCCTGCTCACCCATGGCAGTGGTGATACTTATCGTTGGTATTGTGGTGTGGTGGTTTCTCGACTAAGCCACTCAAGATGCTTGTCAGCTATTCTTCCAGTAGTTTTTTTACCACCGAGGGTGCTTCTTTAGCAACAGACGTGGAAACTCCTCTTTCGTGCAAGATGGTCAGATCTTCAGAGGGGGGAGGTGAGATCTTTGCACCTGGTGCGGTGCCAGGGGTTGTGTTGATGATAGCATCGTCACTGACCTCATTGATAAGACCAAGAAGGTTGGTTGTAACCCCTATTATCACTTTGGATCTGGCATTATTTTCAGCCATTTTTTTATTTCCGTGCGATGTAGAGGGAGATGGTTGGCTGATCTCTAGGTGGATACTATGATTTTGATTCTCGAAATCCCCACAGGCGGCGCCACATTATTTGGCTCAAAAGTTAATTGTTACTTTATAAGCTTAAAATAATTAAAAGATAGAAAAAGGATAAATCGTAACCAAATATAGTGAACCTAGATGTGGGACCAATGTAGTTGTGATATAGAAGATATTGCAAAAATGAAGAACTTCACGAACAATTGTTTATCGAAGTCAAGAAAATAGAGAGAGAATGAGAGAGTTTTACTATTAGATAATAACACTTGGTCTGTTACAACGGGGAGGCCCCTTTATATAGAGAGGGGCCTCCTTTAAAATAATAATAAAAAATATCGGAGCGTAGTCGACGTCCTCTTAATGGGGACGCCCGAGCGTAAATAATGTCGTTCGCATCCTTACGCTCAAACCATACCCCTGTTATAAGGAGCATATGAGAGGGGTCGCCATAGTGGTGTGAAGGATTATATCACTTCATAATCGAAAGAGATGTGATCAAATTGTTACAAGAGCACAACAAGTAATGTATGGATTAAGCTGACGAATGTCATGAGTTCAAACTATGCTACAAATAAAAACTCGATATTTAAGTGAATAATGGTGCAAACGGGAATCCATATACTATACTGAATTTCAAATTGTATGCAAGAGTTCACTATTTACACAAAAATTTTGCGTATGCAAAGATATGAAGGAGAAGTTAAAAGAACACATATAGTTGCAATTCTTGTGGGTCACGGTGTTCTTTCGGTGATAAGCAATCGCATATTGCCAAACAACATCATGTCCAACTTTATGCATAAGCACACAAGTTTAGAAGAGCTTGGTGTAACTGGTAAAGTTGTTGTCGTGTGATCAGGAGGTTATGAGCTCAAGCCGTGAAATTAACTTCTCGCAGAAATACACGGTAAGATTGTATAAGACAGACCCTTGTAATCTAACCCTTCTCCAGATCCTACATATAACTGGAATTTAGTACACCGGACTATTCTTTACGCATGTTTAAAAACACTAGTGAGGTTGTAATGAAACCATGCATATATTTGATCAATCAGCCTCAGTGTTCGAATCCTATTGGTTGATTATATGTGAGTAGATAAGTTAATACAATAAGAAAATGCCACTTAGGTAACCATATAAGGTTTGTTCATTTTTGGTTATAATCTCTATATATGGACCCAATGATCACGTGGAGGGGGCAGCTGATTGGAAACCCTAAAAGACAAAGAAATTGTCACTTACAAAATCTTCTCTAATCCCCTCTCCACCAGTTATCATTTATCTCCCACGTGGGACTCCTTACCCCACTCTACTCTTTTGCAAATTCTCCTAAGTTTTCTACACTCTATTTAATTTTTATTCACTCACTTTGCCTCAGCTCATGATCTCTTATCATACCATACTCCTATCATCTTTTAGATAATATTTTTCTTCTATTTGTGCTTGCCGATCAACATCAGATTACTAATATATCATGAGTGATTCCTCTGCTTCATACATCCATATGGTAGATTAATTTTTTTTTTTTAGAACTTTTAATAAGTTACTTTTTCTAGAATTCAGAATCTTATTCGTTGTTTTTGTTCTTTATTATTGATGCTTAACCCTAATTTAGGTGCAGCACTTGATAGAAAAGTGCCTGATTTTTCATATGACTAAAGAAGAGTGCATGGAGGCACTATCCAAGCATGCAAACATCAAACCTGTAATCACTTCTACTGGTAAGTACTGTAGTGCTTTTCTTTTTTATATGATCCATAGCTACTCTATTAGCTTGTGCATGCATGCAGAATTTCATTTTGAGGGACTTTCCCTTGTCATCATGTCACCATCTTCCTCGACCCTTTAGGGCAGGCGTCAGCGCTCATACATGGTTTTACTACGATTTTCAGAGACTTATTCTATTGATAAATATTTAGTCGCCCGGGTCTTATCACTATGACCCCCTTTATAAATGAGGAGACACTAGATATAATATAGATGCAAAAGCATCTATACTTTGCACTACTATATATAATAAAATCACACTGATTAAACCTTAGATACTTAATTCACCTAAGTTGGTAGGTAGTCATATAGTTTGTACTACTATATATAACAAAGTTGCACTCACTAAACCACTTGCTTTAGATTCTTGATTTGCCTCGTATAGATTTTGATGTCGTATTATTATAATTCTAACAGTGCTAGATTTAATATACATATTTATACCCTCCAACTTAATAGGCGAATATTAACTACTTTTACATTTTGGTGTACAACATAAGAGCACCAGTGATATTGGTGCACATATACAAACTTCTTTCAACTATATATTCTTGGAGGATCTAGGGGCAGAAAGGGTCCCGAAAAATTACATTGTATATATAAGGTTAAAACTATTTTTTTTTTTTGTATATAGAGTATATGTTGAATCTCCTAATTATGTGATTTGTGTGCTTACCTTCTTTATATTTTGAATCTCTTAATGAAAATCTTGGATATGTCATTATTCAACTGATCATATCAATGTTTTGCAGTGTGGAATGAGTTAGAGAAAGAGAATAAAGAGTTCTTTGAGTCATATACTCAATCACAGAACAAAGATCGCATGACAGAGGCAGAAACTAGCGCGATGATTCAGAAAATGATTTCAAATCATGATCATTCCAAAGACTCTGAGGAAGTAGGTTGTTCAAAGGATTCAAATAAGGAATAACATGTTATGACCACATAAAAGCGATCAAACCTTTGAGTTCTGGTTGCTCATTAGAGATTTAACTTATATATACTGATCGTGCAAAGCAATATTTACATTTTCCATGATTATTAATACTATCAACTATATTATGGATGGTTACGTGTAATTATGTCCTATGTACGACCAGACTCAAAGGTGATTACTAAGTATGGCACTACCTTGTGGTCCCTAATTCACTGAAAATTCGGACATTGTACTATGTGGTCCTTTTTCTTGATCATACTATATACTAGTTGGTTGAGAAGCTCCAACATATATATATACATACCAGTTGAGTAAATTTATGTTGTCACAAGTTGGTGTACTATTGACAAGAACCAAAACCTTAAATGAATGGCCTGATATTGAAAGTAAGAGTTGTGAATAGTTGGAGAACGACTAGTTAATGGAGGTGTGGCCACACTTGGAATCTTACAGTATTATATATATGTGTCTTCTGTTGTCAGTTAAAGGGGCTAGTAAATTTTGGCTCTTTGGCTGTCTTGTAGTGTTGTACAAGATGTCATGTGATATATGAATATGAATGAATATGTAGTGATTTTTTGCAATAAATGAAGCCTCAGAAAGTGGGGGCTACTTGTTCATTTTTACGTCGCAATCAGGGGTAGTACACTAGTACGCACCTTTTCTTTATTTTCGGTGTTTTTCTTAATTAAAATAAATGTGGCAATCTTGTACTAAGGAGTACTTTATTTTTCATCAAAAATTTCAACCGTGAAGAAGTTATTTTTGTTATGGAGCATTTTATCTCTCAAATATAAGATATTCTGATGTGAATTAAAATTTAGTCGAACTTAATTTAAAAATTAAAGTTATATATATGCAACATAGAAGACGCCGTTAGTGTAAAGTAAGTAATACTTTATTTTTAACGGAAATAGAAATTCATTATAAAAGGCAAAGTTATATACGTAGCGTATAATGCACTCATCATGTAAAGTAAGTACAACTACTTTATTTTTAACTAAAAAGGTGATTCAAAAATATAAAAGTTAAATTTATATACGCATTGTATAATACTCTCATTAGTATATTTAGACATAGTTAGGGCTAGTATATATACCTAAAATTTGTTAAGGATCCATGTCTGGAAGCATATATAACTAGATCATAAATCAAGATTGGGTTTACGTCTAGTATGACTTTGACTCTGAGAAAACACACACACATGGCTTCAAATTAGAATTACAATACATATGTTATTCAATACCATGATTGTAGCAATTACTACAAATGGCGTTTCATTGACAAGTCATGAACAATCACTTTATCGTATGCTCACAAAAAAGACGAGATACCTTATAGTTATTCTTCTAATTATAATTTGGGGTTGGGTTCAATTTGTAGAATCACAGATGAATTATTAGTTGGGATTCACTTATCCGTATACATCGTTACAATTACATTTTATTTATGCTTCTTCGACTACCTTATAATAATATTATTAGCAAAATAAACAGTTTACAGTTTATGTTCAAAAGTTAAATTTCCTTTTGTTCTCAAGTAGTACTGCAGAAAGGACCAAAATAAACAAATTAATTATTCATTTTCAACTCAACTGAAATCCTAAATTAAATCCAATTTCATAGTGAATTAAAAGAAATGATTTTTTTAAAAGAAGAAATCCCATTCATAGTGAATTAAAAGAAAGATTTTTTTAAAAAAAGATGTGGCTGCTGGGATTCGAGCCCAGGTCTCCACGGCCACAACGTGGAATTCTTACCACTAAACTACAGCCACATTGTTGTTAATGAATGTACTAGGAGTTATATATTGTTGATTTGTAAAAGTATTCACACCAAAGTGAAAACTCGAATTGAAATATAGAGAGATATAATGATTTGGTCTGCTACTGAATTATTTTTTGAAATAAACCGGCATATTAAAATATTTATTATATTTTAAAAACTTTATATATGATTTTCTTTAAAAGTATGTTTAGGAATATTTTCTTGTCTCTCATAAGACGTAATATTTAATAGAACTATTATAGTATGTCCATTTTATGTACATTAATAATGCTTGATTTAACATGCATAATTTTTTTCTTATCAAGTGATTTTATTTGATCTTTTAATGCTCCCATATGCAAAAGTCAATATCTATTAAACTTATATTTTGAGATAGAACTTTATAAGTTTTTTCACTTCAGTTTTGTACTTAATATGTTACAATACATATGTTGTTCATTACTATGATTGTAGCAATTACTACAAATGGCGTTTCATTAAAGACTCATGAAATCACTTTTTCATATGCTCACAAAAAGACGAGATACCTTAGAGTTATTCTTCTAATTATAATTCGAGGTTGGGTTCAATTTGTTGAATCACAGATGAATTATTAGTCGGGAGTCACTTATCCATATACATCGTTACAATTAAACTTTATTTATGCTTCTTCGACTACCTTATAATAATATTATTAGCAAAATAAACAGTTTACAGTTTATGTTCAAAAGTTAAATTTTCTTTTGTTCTCAAGTAGTACTGCAGAAAGGACCAAAATAAACAAATTAATTACTCATTTTCAACTCAACTGAAATACGGAAGGCCTAAACTAAATCCAATTTCATACTTAATTAAAAGAAAAGATTTTTTTAAAAGAAGAAATCTCATTCATAGTGAATTAAAAGAAAGATTTTTTTAAAAGAAATGTGGCTGCTAGGATTCGAGCCCAGGTCTCCACGGCCACAACGTGGAATTCTCACCACTAAACTACAGCCACATTGTTGTTAACCAATGTACTAGGTGTTATATATTGCTTATTTGTAAAAGTATTCACACCAAAGTGAAAACTCGAATTGAAATAGAGAGAGATATAATGATTTGGTCTGCTATTGAATAATTTTTTGAAATAAACCGGCATATTAAAATATTTATTATATTTTTAAAACTTTATACATATGATTTTCTTTAAAAGTATGTTTATGAATATTTTCTGTTCTCTCATAAGACGTAATATTTAATAGAACTATTATAGTATGTCCATTTTATGTACATTAATAATGCTTGATTTAACATGCATAATTTTTTTCTTATCAAGTAGTTTTATTTGATCTCTTAATGCTACCATATGCAAAAGTCAATATCTATTAAACTTATATTTTGAGATAGAACTTTATAAGTTTTTTCACTTCAATTTTATATTTAATATGTTGCAATTCATATGTTGTTCAATACTATGATTGTAGCAATTACTATAAATGGCGTTTCATTGACGAGTCATGAAATCACTTTTTCATATGCTCATAAAAATACGAGATACCTTAGAGTTATCCTTCTAATTATAGTTGGATTCAATTTGTAGAATCACAGATGAATTTTTAGTTGGGATTCACTTATCCATATACATCGTTACAATTAAACTTTATTTATACTTCTTCGACTACCTTATAATAATATTATTAACAAAATAAACAGTTTATAGTTTATGTTCAAAAGTTAAATTTCCTTTTGTTCTCAAGTAGTACTGCAGAAAGGACCAAAATAAACAAATTAATTACTCATTTTCAACTCAAGTGAAATACGGAAGGCCTAAATTAAATCCAATTTCATAGTGAATTAAAAGAAAAGAAATTTTTAAAAGAAGAAATCACATTCATAGTGAATTAAAAGAAAGATTTTTTTAAAAAAAATGTGGCTGCTGGGATTCGAGCCCAGGTCTCCACGGCCACAACGTGGAATTCTCACCACTAAACTACAGCCACATTGTTGTTAAGGAGTTATATATTGTTGATTTGTAAAAGTATGTTGTCACGACCCTAGTTCACCAATCGTGAACCTGTCATGACGGCACCCAGTCTTCGCGACTAGGTAAGCTTAACACGATGCGAAATGTACCATTTCATGAAACAAGAGATAAAATAATAGCGGAATGATATAAAAGAAATGTAATAAGTGCCACCTGGTACATACACTTCGCCAAAACATACTACATAGCATACTACCAAGATCCGGAATCCCACTGGCAACACAGACTAAAAGAAGAGAACAACTGTGGCTCTATACATCAAGAATGTCTAAACAACGAGAATAAGGGAAAGTAAATGCTATCACTAATGAGAATAGAAGGAGACCCCCCGGATCCGCGGACGCAACAGCATATACCTCAAGTCTCCGAGTGTATCGCTTGGATCACTGATAGAACGCCCGACCAGAAGTACCTGGATTTGCACATGAACAACATGCATAGAAGAGGCATGAGTACACCACAATGGTACTCAGTAAGTGCCAAGTCTAACCTCGATGGAGTAGTGAAGAGGAAGGTCAGGGCCCTACCGAGAGATAATAACATATTGATAATAACAATAATAAATAGCTTAAATAAGATTGAGTCTAAAATAGCAACAATAAAATAATTTCGGCTAAGCTGACAACAAGTAACCAACACAACCTATGGGAATTGAACCCACAGTCCCTCTCTATATTTCAACAACTCAGGATCTCCGGGAATTTAACCCGCAGTCTCTACAGCAGTATCTCTGGGTCTCCGAGAATCAAACCCACTGTCACACCTCCTTTTTCCGCACCCGCGAAGGAGCGAGGGAGTTTTTCCAATTAAAGGACAATCGAAACGGGATTTATTTAATTAATTCAGAGTCGCCATTTAGGAGATTTATGGTGTCCCAAGTCACCGATTTGAATCTCGAATCGAGGAAAAGAATGACTCTGTTTAACAGTCTGCGCACCAGAAATCCGGATAAGGAATTCTGTTAACCCGGGAGAAGGTGTTAGGCATTCTCGAGTTCCGCGGTCTATCACGGTCGCTCAACTGTCGTATTCGGCTTATTTATCTGATTTTATAACATGCTTTATGTTATGTGGCAATTTAAACTTTTAACCACTTTTAATATTATTATTTATTATTTTAATAAAAAAAAGAATTGCAACGTTGTGAAAACGTATCTCGAACCACGTCGCACCAGTGCACCCGTGGTTGTCAACACGTTTCGACTCCGTCGAGATTTGGATTTGAGTCACATAAATGTGCACCCGAGTTTAGGGAGGTAAGATTATTAAATATGCGCTTAAAGCTACTAACGCGTTATTATTTTGAGAAGGCCGTGAGATTCTCTAAAACGGCACATCTCGAAGTCTAAGTATTTTATATATACATTTATGAGGGCCCCGCAACTTGTGCGTTTTATTTGGCGAGACTCGTCTCATTTATTATTTAAAAGGCAAACCTAAAAGCAACTATGATCCTCTACTCTATTTTTCTCCACATAAAAAAAATCCTAATTTATTCACTAAGATTATCGAGAATCTTTATAATCGAGTTACATGAAATACACCCCCGAATTTTAGAAATTGCAATTATATCACGGGAATCGTACCCATAATCAAGATGATTATTACAATGTACCTAAAGCAAACCAACTTCATTAAAGGCTACGATGATAAGTCTTATACAATTAAGCATTTTAAAAAAAAACAACTCCCAACAATGTAAGATTAACTTCATGGATCATATGCATTCACACTTCTAATAAATATAAAAGAAATAATTAACTCATGTTTTTCCCAAAGAAAACATCAAATAAAGTTCCAATATAATGAACCAGATTAGGAGAGTCCTAAACAAACAACGAAACAAACATATAATCCCGTGGCATTCATAATTGTCGAAGCTAAAATAAACGAGTTGTAACACAGAGGAAAATCAAGATTAAAGTAAGAGATTGACCTCGAAATAGAACCGTTGATGGAATTCAAATCGGAAGACAACAAAACAGCACCTCAACGCACGATGGAAACTTCGACCAGTGGCTAACGACGATGAATTCGAAACACGACTTCGAAGCTCGACGGGTTAGAGAAAGGCAGATCTCGACTTCGAAGCTCTTCACTATTGCATTGCTGCTGGTCGCTTGGGTGAAAACTGGAAATGGTGGACTGGTTGGGGCGTCGTGATGTACAGAAAACGACTATGGCTATGGTTGACGGTATGGACTATTTCGTTGGTTGCTGGTTGATTGGCGATGGAGAACGCAGCGGCTGTTGCTGATCGTTTGGATGATATTGACGAGGCTGTTGGCAGCTATGGCGTCGAGGTGATCGACGGGGTGGTCGAAGTGAGGTCTAACGCCAGGTCTGGTTATTTCCGGCGAGGGGTTTGGTTAGTTGGTGTAAGGTGAAGCAATGGCTGCTGCTCGTCAACTCGAAGGTTTAGGATGATCGACGTGGGGGACTGGTTGATGACGATGAAGATGGTGGCGTGGCAGATGTGGTCGTTTTGGTGAGGATGAAAGTGACCGGATATCACTTGGGCGTGAGGGAGACCAGGATGGCAGTGAGCGTTTTGTTTCTCTCTGTCATTTTCGTCCAAAAATCCTGTGCGTTCTCTCTTCTTTTTGAAGAAGAGCCAATCTCCTGTTTCACTCATTTTTCAAATTGTCCCATTGTCTCTTCTCTTTAGTTTTTTTTTTGTTTCTTTCTTTCTCCTTCACGTGAGCCCCAGTGTATTGTTTTCTAATTTTTAAAATCAGCAGCAAAAATTCTTTTGCCCATCCTTCACGTGACCCCCCTAGTTGAAAAATTGAAATTGGACAAAATTTTTGCTCAAGAAGCCGTCTGTCTTCTATGTTTTCTTCACAAAAATTAGTTTTTCAATTCCAATCTTAAGGAAGGAATCTTTCTTGCACTCTTTTGGAAAAAGGGGATCACGTTAGTGTCTTCTTTTTTTGTGTCTTTCTTGCACTTTTTTCATTCTTTCTTTCTCTTTTTGATTTTTTAATTGTAGTTTTTTTTGTCTTTTCTCTTTGTCTCATTTTTTTGTTTTTGTAGTGTGCATGTGAAATGTCAAGACCAAAATGAGGGCTCACATGGGTTATGGTTGTATTTTGTCCGTGTTCCCCATGTGCGGACTCGGACTATTACGGGCTAGGTCCGAAAATTATAAAACCGGGTAGTTTGAACCCGAATATTATTCTTTGCCCGGAACCGAGAATGAGAACACGATTTTATTTGATTCATCCTATATAAGCAAAATAACTATAAAACTCACAATTAAAACAAAACCATTTTTTTTATATTTTTTTCAAGATTAAAATAACTACAAAATGTTAATGAAACTATTTTTGTAATTTTCGTTTTTTAATAAAGATAAAAATATAAAGTGCTATTTTTGTATTTTTCAAGTTTAAAATGACTATAAAACATTAATAAAACTATTTTTTTGGAATTTTCGTTTTTTTAATAAAGATAAAAATATAAAGTACTATTTTTGTATTTTTCAAGTTTAAAATGACTACGAAACATTATATTTTTTTTTGTTATTATTTCTTTTTTTATCTTAAGGTAAAAATAGAGCAAAAGAGTCGAAATTAGCTAAAATAGCCATATTAGGCCTAAACTAAATATTTTACGCTAAAAATATAAAAAATCTCGGGTAGGGGCAAAATCACGCATCTACAATTGCCCCTCTTTGACTGAAAACACAAAGAGTTTTCAGACAAAGAACGACTAGACAAATGTTTTGACCCGACCCTTATTCGGAGAGAATAAACTAAAAGAAAAGGATGTGACCGAGCCCTTGTATCTGAGTTGCCTACATATCCTTGGCTATAAAGGAATCAGGCCATGTGTAGTTCGAAAGTGAGTGAGGAAGGGGTATACCGAGGTGGAGAGCCAGTCGAGGTGTCGTTCCGTCGAGGTTTCGTTCCATCGAGGTTCCGGTCCGTGGTCCTGCTATTACATAAAAAATCCAACATGAAAAAGACTAACTAAGCCTATCAGCTACTAGTTACAAGATTCCTATCTATAAGTCTTCTGAAGCTTGATCTTGAGTATTGGTTGGTGCTTCGTGCAGACTCTAAATTTGAACCTTGATACTTGCTAGTTGCAGGTGCTGCTTTTCGGATCAAGACCAGGTATGCAGTGCTCGTGACCTCGGCCATGTCTTGAGCACGCCACATCTTTCATCAACTTCTGCACTTGGATTAACTCCTTGCCTCTTTTTTTCCATTGTGACTCACTTCTGTTGATCATCTCGGACTGTTGACTCGCATTCTGGTCGCAAGCTTCTTTTGTTGCTAACTTGCATTGCACTCCGAAGTGAATTCCCTTACTTGTGATCTTCGAACTATTCTCCTTCGAAGTCTTAATCTATCTTTTCTTATCCTTGTTGCCTTCCTTCTGATTCGTGTTGGGGATCTCCGTTACACTCTACCGCTTTCCTCAACCAAATTCAAAAATAAATCGCCACTCCATTCTTCAGGCGGGCTCTCTGACTTCGACATTATATTTTGAAAATAAAACGTCATTCCTCTCTTCAGGCGGGCTCCTGACTTCAACAACACTTTTTGAAAATAAATCGCCATTCCTCTCTTCAGAGGCGGGCTCCCGACTTCAACAACATCTTTTGAAAATAAATCGCCATTCCTCTCTTCGGGCGGGCTCCGACTTCAACATCAACTTTTGAAAATAAATTGCCATTCCTTTCTTCGGGCGGGCTCCCGACTTCAACAACATCTTTTGAAAATAAATCGCCACTTCATTCTTCGGGCGGGCTCCCGACTTCGACAACATCCTTTGAAAATAAATCGCCACTCCATTCTTCGGGCGGGCTCCCGACTTCAACATCAACTTTTGAAAATAAATCGCCATTCCTCTCTTCGGGCGGGCTCCTGGACTTCAACAACATCCTTTGAAAATAAATCGCCACTCCATTCTTCGGGCGGGCTCCTGACTTCAACAACATCCTTTGAAAAATAAATCGCCACTCCATTCTTCAGGCGGGCTCCCGACTTCAACAACATCCTTTGAAAATAAATCGCCACTCCATTCTTCGGGCGGGCTCCGACTTCAACAACACCTTTTGAAAATAAATCGCCACTCCATTCTTCGGGCGGGCTCCCGACTTCGACAACATCCTTTGAAAATAAATCGCCATTCCTATCTTCGGGCGGGCTCCCGACTTCAACAACATCTTTTGAAAATAAATCGCCACTCCATTCTTCGGGCGGGCTCCCGACTTCAACATCAACTTTTGAAAATAAATCGCCATTCCTCTCTTCGGGCGGGCTCCCGACTTCAACAACATCCTTTGAAAATAAATCGCCACTCCATTCTTCGGGCGGGCTCCCTGACTTCAACAACATCCTTTGAAAATAAATCGCCACTCCATTCTTCGGGCGGGCTCCGACCTCAACAACATCTCACTAACTCCATCCCATCCATGTCGCCTTCCTTTGCTTCTTGCACCACTTTCTTCTTCCTGCATCGCTTCTTGGACCATCCTTTCTTCTGAATTACCTTGTCGTGGAATTGCTTTCCTCCTGGGTCGTGTCATTTTTCTCTTGACTGCTGGGGATATCTTTGGAACTAATTACTTACCTGCTGGGGTAATGCTGCTGGGGAAATCTTTTTTATTTCCTCTTTTTCTACTTCCTTCAAAACCTTTATTCTCTCCGGGGATCGCTGGGGATTGAAATGTCATCAGCTGGGGATTACACTGTCGGGGGATCCCTTTTCCTTTTTCCTCTTTCCAAACCTCATTCGGGACTCGCGCTTGGCTCCCTTGAAAAACTTGTAGGATATCATGCTGCCGGAGAAATCTCGAAATCAGTGTTTCATTTTTTCGAGAACTGCTGGGGATGATACCGACTTCTTGCCTTTCCGAACGCAAGCTTCCTCGTTTTGTCTTGTCTGCTGGGGGTATAATTTCCTCTATCACAACTTGTTGTTGTTTTTTTTTTTTCAAAGCTGCTGGGGATAATCGGGTTCAAAGATCATTTCCTCGCGTTATCTGGCTTCTTTCCCCAACCGGGTATTTGGTTTCGAGAAAATTTTCGCAACGGGAGAAAATTTTCTGCCCCAGTTTGAGAATCTTCTTCGTGGCATGCTTTTCTGCCAACAACCCCTCTTTTTCCTATTTCAAATCAAAGAAAAATTGGTTAGTTTTAAAATGTGGTGGTTGGTTGTGGTGCTCCTGCTGGGGATGGTTCTCCTCCTCTTTCCCTGCTCTGCGTTTCATTATCAGAACTTGCTGGGGATATTATTATTTAATGATATTCATGCTGGGGATAGATTTCTCCTTTCTTGCTTCCCTTTCCTCCCTTGACGACTCTTTATTCACAGACCTTTCCACGTTGTTTTCCACTGGTATCCTGACCACCCGAATTCCTGTGATAGTGACCCTGCATGAAGACCTTGCATGTTTTACTGGTGAGCCATTTTCTTTGTTCACCCTTGTCACTGAAAATACCTCTTCTGCTTGGGATATCTCTCCTTTTGCGGCATATCTAAGGATTGGGCATTTCCCGACCTTTGAGTCTCATTAACCTTCCTTGAGATATCCTTATTGACAACAATCCCTCCCTTTGTCATTTTCCTTATTGCTGGGGAATATACCTCTGGACGCTGGCCTTGCGCTTGATCCTTCCCGACTTATACCACTTGGGTGTACCAATCAAAATCCCGTCTTGCGTAATTGGAAAGCTGATGGAAAATTTTGCAGTCATTTCTTGCAAACAGACTCTATTGGGGAATTTTCGATAAAAAGGAGAAAGATAAAAGGAAACAGCATAAAAGACAAAAAGGAAGATGACTCTCTAAAAAGAAAAATTATAAAGTAAACCTATCAAACGTGGATACCAACTCTAATGGACATGACATGCACATATAGCCTATATTCCGTTGTTAAACCGCCTTTTGTAATCTTTGCTTGAGGCTTTCCATCTGATTTCCAATCTCCGTTTGACTTGTAGTGCCCGAGGGATTATCACTACCAAGCCTCTCTCATTTCGGTTTTTCTCTCAGCTTTCATCGCCTTATGGTGCCTGTGAAGGTTTTCACCGCTAAGACTCTCTCATTTGTGTTACTTTTCCGCTGGGGATTGGTGGTGTTACTGCTAAGACTCTCCTATTTTCTGCTAGAGATCGGAGTCTTTCTCCCGGGAATCAGAGTGTTATGTCCCGATGAAACTTCTCTCATTTGCCTAACTCGGCCTCTTTTGAAGATTGGTCAAAAGGTCTTTCTTTGGACCGTAATGTGGGTTTGGACATGGCTAGAAAGAAAGGGTATTAAAGGCTCAAAATAAAACAAATTGGGTTCAAAATTACAACCTTCGGAATCCTATATTTTCCTTACATAAACACATTTTTTTTTACTGCCCCTGTTTCTTGCTTGGGGATTTTTTTGGTTTTTATTTACATTATGACCGAGCTGTGAAGCGCCTACGTATCCTCTTTGAGGAATCAGGTCAAACGTAGTTCCCAATTCCTCTTCAAAAATTTTTTTTTTCTTTTCTTTATCTCTTTTGTTGTTTTCTTTTTGTTTACTTTTTCTTTATCCCTTTCTTCTTTTGCCTTTCAAACTTGTGTTTCTAGTCTTTGCAACTAATTCCGAAGGAGGGGTATGAAAGAATTTAAAATAAGGCTCAAAGGGTTGACGATGGATAAAGTGTTTGGATAGCAGAACAAAATGCCTTCGTCATTCCAATCTTCAAAACATGCCAAGTGTAAACAACACAATTAATATTCGTCATATCTTTAAAGCATTGTTGGGCAACACTCTCATTTTCATTATTATGAACGACCCCATGTCAATTTTGGCCAGCTTGCCTTTGACTGTTTCCTTTTTACTTGCCCCGGTTTCACATGACTCGGGATCCAAATAGTCTCAAATTGTTTTTATTTCCTTTAGATGACCCGATCATCTTCCAATTGCTTAATGATTAACTTTTAGAATTAAGCCACAATTATGTGTGCGCATGTCGTGTCACTAGATTCGGCGTTTGAGCACAAGACAAATCTAAAGGGTAAAAAGAACTAAACAAATAAAATGACCGGAAGTAACAAAAGACCGAAAGCTTCGTTAAACTAATGACGAAATGGTTCAATGACAAAACAAGCAAAACAAACTAGAGTACAGCCCTGAAACAAAACTGGGCAAGACCAAAGCAAGCTGCTAGGACAAAAGGGTTTGACCACAAGAAAACCCTGAAAATAACTCGGACAACAGAAATGACAACAAAACGAACCACCAAAGCTCCATCTAGCTGACCAAAAGATGGAGTGTCTTCCCAATTACCAAGCACGACGCTTTAGCCACTAAGTTCTGCATCAATATTGCCGAGGCTGCCATCTGCTTCAACATTTTTAGCTTCGGTCAATACACCCCCCAGAGGATTCGTGTGCTCTCTGTCATCGTCATTGATCATAATCAACCACCCTTTTTGAATCATTCTTTCTATTTCCTTTTTCAAGGTACGACAGCTCTCGATATCGTGCCCTCTGACATTGGAATGGTATGCACATCGTGCGGTAGGATCGAAGCTTCTTGCACGTGGATCGGGAGTATATTCGGGGAGCGGTGTAATGAGGCCGACATGCTTTAACCTTTCAAACAGACTTGCATAGGATTCTCCGATAGGGGTAAGAGCCTTTTCCTCGCTTCAGCAACCTCTCCTCCCTAAACGCCTTATTTGGCCTGAAACCTGACCCGTGGGGTTTCCGGTATGTTCGTGGGGGTTGGTAGGCCTTTTGTGGAGCTGAGTACCTGGCAGGTGAAATACGATTTTGGTTGTCCCGGGGAGAGTAGTGGTGTTGGGGACGGGAGTAGCGTTGTGAAAACATAGCTGGGGGACGAGTAATTGAGCTACTCGAGTGGCTGGAAAAGCTGTGATAGGTGGGTATATATGGAGAGTGTGAGGGATCATCTGCCATCGGGTTCAGTGTACGGGTAAGGACAGAGTCCAGGAAGCTAGGTGGTGGCGGGGGTGGTGCTTTTCCATCCATCCACGCCCGATACATGTCAGCCACATGTTGTCTCAGCATTTTGACTTCTTCTACTAACCCGTGGTTCCGTTCGACCAGTTGTTGTCGGGTATCGGTGTCGACCCACTCAATCTTGAGATTCTCTGCCATTGTCCTCTGACTTTGTGTTACAGGGAAGAGTTATTTTAGAACCACAACCAACCACCTTTCTGGAACTGAACACAACAAAGTGAAGACATTACGTTAGCGTTAGGGCATTGGACAAACAGGTAAACGTGCATTAAGGATGCAATGAACCTAGGCAGTTAAACCTTTCTATTACGCATTTGCTTCAGTTACATGCGTCGTTCCAGCTTCTCATATATGTGCTTCCTAAACCTTCCTTTATTTTCTAAATTGTTTTTTTTTTCTATTTTTCTCTTTTTCTCTTTTTTTTTTCTTTTTGTATTTTTTTTTCTTTTTTTTTTCGGCTATGGATATGGTCGAATCCTATGTGGATTGCCTACGTATCATGACCCCGCATGAATCAGACCGAGCGTAGTTCTTGCAAATTAATGCAAGAAATAAAGAGATGTTTATTTGATTATTATTTTTGAATAAAAATTGTACAAGCCGACTCCAACTACAAACTTGTGTAGGAGATTTCTACAAGAATAAGAATATTTTTGGTGTCACTTATGACTATTTCTACAAAATTGGCCATATAATGGCTTATTTGACAAAATGGCTATTTTTGCAAAATTTATTTAAGAAAGATAAAACTTGAAATTTTTTTTTTATTCTGTGGCTCATGGGGCATCGTTCGGCATCACCATAAACCAACACAAAACTATTTTTTCATAAATTGGCCATGTAATGGCTTATTTAGACAAAGTGGCTCTTTTTGCAAAATTTTATGTAAGAAGATGCAAATTCAAAATTTATCCTGGGGCCTATGGGGCATCGTTCAGCACCGACACAGGCCAACACAAGACTGAGAAAGTTCAAATGCAAAAATGTAGCTATTTTAGTAAAATTTCGGCCATGTAATGGCTTGTTTGATAAAATGGTTATTTTTGTAAAGTTGAGTGATGATTCAAAACTTGATTTTTGCGGATACAGCCTTTCGACATTTCCGCGAGGGAATATTTGCAGGCTGTGTCCAAAATTATTTACAAATGACTCAAAGTGGCTATTCTTGCAAAACAGCCTTCCGGTGTCTTTTTGAGGGACATTCGGCTTATTTTAAGCAAGAATAGCATCACCCGACTTATTTATAATAAAATCAAAAATTTGACATTTTTGGTTATTTTTGCAAAAGGGGTATGAACCCGGACTTGATTTTGCGGCTATGGCCTTGCAACATTTCCACAAGGAATATTTCAAGGTTGTGCCCGCAAATTATTAAAAATGATTCAAAGTGGCTATTTTTGCAAAAAACAGCCTTCCGGCGTCCTTTCGGAACATTCGGCTATTTTCAAAAACAGCGTCACTTCGATTTATTGAAAACTAAAATTCAACATTTTTGATTTTTTTTTTTGAAAAAGGGTGGTAACCCAAACTTGATTTTGCGGCTACGACCTTTCAACATTTTCGCGAGGGAATATTTCAAGGTTGTGCCCAAAAATTATTTATAAAGATTCAAAGTGGCTATTTTTGCAAAAACAGCCTTCCGGCGTCCTTTCGGAACATTTGGCTATTTGCAAAAACGGCATCACTTTGATTTTATTGACAAAATTAAACACACATTTTTTTTTTGATTTTTTAAAGGGGTGGCCTTTTAACATTTCCATAAGGAATATTTCAAGGCCATTATTCAAAAAGAAAAGAGTCAAAGTGGCCATTTTTGCAAAAACAACCTTCCGGCGTCCTTTCGGAACATTCGGCTATTTTCAAAAACGGCATCACTTTGATTTTATTGACAAACTAAAACTTCGATATTTTTTTTTTTTTATTTTTAAAAGGGGTGGTTGGACCCGATGAGGGTTGCCTACGTATCCCACCTAATGGCGAGAATCAAACCTGCGTAGTTCGGTCAGATTAGTTGACCAATTATTTCAACAAAATTGTTCCACCTATTTTTCAAATTTTCTTTTCAAACCTTCGACAGCGTTTCGTCGACATTTCGATATTTTCTATTCTAAAATTTCCTCTCTTTTTGTTTTTTAGGAATTTAGCCCGTAATAATCTAGAACAAATAAATGCAACATATAACATGCTCGGTCTTTTCCAATACCGGGTCACCTGTCCTAGACGGACCCAACCCCTGTGTTGAGTCCCCTAAGTCAGATATGATGCAAATAAACGTCCTAAATCTAGGCTCAATATCCTGATGTTTTCAATGGTACTAGACTGTGTACCCGAGCGGACAACTCGGATTGAGGAGGGGGCTACGTACCGGGGACCCGCGGGATCGTCCGGCTTTGTAACTTATCCTGCCTCTTTTCTTATTTTTGATATTGGCACTAACAGAAAGGGGAGTCTCAACCTAAGCACATCCCCAGAGGTAAGAAGAGAAGGGTTTTCGGCACGGTTTTATATACAGTTCACGCAATATCAAAGCGGTAAACATATAGCAGTTTGTATATACAGTGCAACTAGTATCAATGCGGTAGACATGTAGCACATTAATTAAACATATAATAAAATCAGATATAGACAAAACAACAATTTAACTAAGCTCGAATTCTTAAACCCCGAACCGAAGTTCTAGGTGTAGTCCCCAGCAGAGTCGCTAGAGCTGTCACACCTCCTTTTTCCGCACCCGCGAGGGAGCGAGGGAGTTTTTCCAATTAAAGGACAATCGAAACGGTATTTATTTAATTAATTCAGAGTCGCCACTTAGGAGATTTATGGTGTCCCAAGTCACCGATTTGAATCCCGAATCGAGGAAAAGAATGACTCTGTTTAACAGTCTGCGTACCAGAAATCCGGATAAGGAATTCTGTTAACCCGGGAGAAGGTGTTAGGCATTCCCGAGTTCCGCGGTCTATCACGGTCGCTCAACTGTCGTATTCGGCTTATTTATCTGATTTTATAACATGCTTTATGTTATGTGCCAATTTAAACTTTTAACCATTTTTAATATTATTATTTATTATTTTAATAAAAAAAGAATTGCAACGTTGTGAAAACGTATCTCGAACCACGTCGCACCAGTGCACCCGTGGTTGTCAACACGTTTCGACTCCGTCGAGATTTGGATTTGAGTCACATAAATGTGCACCCGAGTTTAGGGAGGTAAGATTATTAAATATGCGCTTAAAGCTACTCACGCGTTATTATTTTGAGAAGGCCGTGAGATTCTCTAAAACGGCACATCTCGAAGTCTAAGTATTTTATATATACATTTATGAGGGCCCCGCAACTTGTGCGTTTTATTTGGCGAGACTCGTCTCATTTATTATTTAAAAGGCAAACCTAAAAGCAACTATGATCCTCTACTCTATTTTTCTCCACATAAAAGAAATCCTAATTTATTCACTAAGATTATCGAGAATCGTTATAATCGAGTTACATGAAATGCACCCCCGAATTTTAGAAATTGCAATTATATCATGGGAATCGTACCCATAATCAAGATGATTATTACAATGTACCTAAAGCAAACCAACTTCATTAAAGGCTACGATGATAAGTCTTATACAATTAAGCATTTTAAAACAAAAACAACTCCCAACAATGTAGACAGATTAACTTCATGGATCATATGCATTCACACTTCTAATAAATATAAAAGAAGTAATTAACTCATGTTTTTCCCAAAGAAAACATCAAATAAAGTTCCAATATAATGAACCAGATTAGGAGAGTCCTAAACAAACAACGAAACAAACATATAATCCCGTGGCATTCATAATCGTCGAAGCTAAAATAAACGAGTTGTAACACAGAGGAAACTCAAGATTAAAGTAAGAGATTGACCTCGAAATAGAACCGTTGACGGAATTCAAATCGGAAGACAACAAAACAGCACCTCAACGCACGATGGAAAATTCGACCAGTGGCTAACGACGACGAATTCGAAACACGACTTCAAAGCTCGACGGGTTAGAGAAAGGCAGATCTCGAGTTCGAAGCTCTTCACTATTGCATTGCTGCTGGTCGCTTGGGTGAAAACTGGAAATGGTGGACTGGTTGGGGCGTCGTGATGTACAGAAAACGACTATGGCTATGGTTGACGGGATGGACTATTTCGTTGGTTGCTGGTTGATTGGCGATGGAGAACGCAGCGGCTGTTGCTGATCGTTTGGATGATATCGACGAGGCTGTTGGCAGCTATGGCGTCGAGGTGGTCGACGAGGTGGTCGAAGTGAGGTCTAACACCAGGTCTGGTTATTGGCGAGGGGTTTGGTTAGTTGGTGTAAGGTGAAGCAACGGCTGCTGCTCGTCGACTCGAAGGTTTAGGATGATCGACGTGGGGGACTGGTTGATGACGATGAAGACGGTGGCGTGGCAGATGTGGTCGTTTTGGTGAGGATGAAAGTGATCGGATATCACTTGGGCGTGAGGGAGACCAGGATGGCAGTGAGCGTTTTGTTTCTCTCTGTCATTTTCGTCCAAAAATCCTGTGCGTTCTCTCTTCTTTTTGAAGAAGAGCCAATCTCCTGTTTCACTCATTTTTCAAATTGTCCCATTGTCTCTTCTCTTTAGTTTTTTTTTTTTTTTTTGTTTCTTTCTTTCTCCTTCACGTGAGCCCCAGTGTATTGTTTTCTAATTTTTAAAATCAGCAGCAAAAATTCTTTTGCCCATCCTTCACGTGACTCCCCCTAGTTGAAAAATTGAAATTGGACAAAAAATTTGCTCAAGAAGCCGTCTGTCTTCTATGATTTCTTCACAAAAATTAGTTTTTCAATTCCAATCTTAAGGAAGGAATCTTTCTTGCACTCTTTTGGAAAAAGGGGATCACGTTAGTGTCTTCTTTTTTTTTGTGTCTTTCTTGCACTTTTTTCATTCTTTCTTTCTCTTTTTGATTTTTTAATTGTAGTTTTTTTGTCTTTTCTCTTTGTCTCATTTTTTTGTTTTTGTAGTGTGCATGTGAAATGTCAAGACCAAAATGAGGGCTCACATGGGTTATGGTTGTATTTTGTCCGTGTTCCCCATGTGCGGACTCGGACTATTACGGGCTAGGTCCGAAAATTATAAAACCGGGTAGTTTGAACCCGAATATTATTCTTTGCCCGGAACCGAGAATGAGAACACGATTTTATTTGATTCATCTTATATAAGCAAAATAACTATAAAACTCACAATTAAAACAAAACTATTTTTTTTTAATATTTTTTCCAAGATTAAAATAACTACAAAATGTTAATGAAACTATTTTTGTAATTTTTGTTTTTTAATAAAGATAAAAATATAAAGTGCTATTTTTGTATTTTTCAAGTTTAAAATGACTATAAAACATTAATAAAACTATTTTTTTGGAATTTTCGTTTTTTTAATAAAGATAAAAATATAAAGTACTATTTTTGTATTTTTCAAGTTTAAAATGACTACGAAACATTATATTTTTTTTTTGTTATTATTTCTTTTTTTATCTTAAGGTAAAAATAGAGCAAAAGAGTCGAAATTAGCTAAAATAGCCATATTAGGCCTAAACTAAATATTTTACGCTAAAAATATAAAAAATTTCGGGTAGGGGCAAAATCACGCATCTACACCCACAGCCCTAGGAACTCCAAGTATTGAACCCGCAGTCCGTACCTCAATATCTCAGGTCCTCCGGGAATTGAACCCGCAGTCTGTATCTCAATATATATCAATAAACTCCAGGTCTTCGGGAATTGAACTCGCAGCCCTTGGATCACCGGGAATCGAACCCGCAGTCCACAACCACTACAACTTCGGGTCTTCGGGAATCAAACCCGCAGTCCACCAAGACAAACAATAAAAAGGAAAGCATAGAGAAATATGATATATAGAACTACAATTCACCCAAGCCAGTACCAACAAATATCAAGAAGTTCAAGTAAAACAATTAGGCACTTAGACACATAAATCCTATCTAACCATGTTTTTCTAACGAATATCAGGTAAATATCACGATTTAATCAGCTAAGAACAGAAATATCACGAATTGGACAATTCAAGTAAGGTGGGTTCCAACAATCTGCGCATGTACACACCTGTCACCTTGCGTACAAGGCATTTAAATTAACACATAATATCCTAGGGGTGAAGGTTTCTCCCACACGAGGTTAGACAAGCCACTTACCTCGACTCCGGTACGAAACCGCTAAGAGATAACTCTCTTGCCACGAGTATCATCCTCCACAGGTGTAGTATCTAATCAAAATCAATAAAAACACATCAAAATAGGCCAATTGGGCATTACCCAATCGAAACAATTTGAAATACACCAAAAACCATAAGCTGCCGAAACCTGACTTTCGGCACGCTTCTCAAAAAATTATGAAAGTTATATTTTCGGGTTCCTTATCTAAACACGAGTTCGTGCATATAAAATTTACCAAAATCGGACTCCATTTGCCCATTCAAATCAATGATTTTCCATAATTTAGGTCTAGGGTGAAAACCTCCATTAATCCACTTCCAATCCTTTATTTTCATAGGTTAAATCCATGGTTGAACAATATATTAACATAAAATTGGTCTAGGAGTGATTACCTGATGTTTCCTCTTGATTTCCTCCTCAAAATTGCTAAAACCCTCTCCTAGTTCGAAGCCTCCAATGTGTTTCAGTGTTCTGAAATTTCGAGTTATTGATTTTAAGCCCTTCAGGGGTTTTCGCTTCTGCGACCCCATTGCCGCTTCAGCGGTTCCGCTTTTGTGGAAAAATGGTCGCTTCTGTGTCCTCTTTGCTTACCCTCGAGTTCCGCTTCTGCGGATGCCTAGTCACTTATGCGACTTCGCTTATGCGGACAAAAGTCCGCTTCTGCGGAAGACCCCAAACGGCCTACTCTCGCTTCTGTGAAAGCCTTTCCGCTTCAGCGGGATCGCTTCAGCGATCCATGGTTCGCTTCTGCGGACTCAGCTGGCCTCCCAAAATCTCGCACCTGTGCATCAACTGTCACTTCTGCGGACTCGTTTCTATGGTCCAAGTTCCACAGAAGCAAAAACAATAGAAGGCAGACACCAGCCTGCTGCAACTTCCAATTTTCCTGCCGTTTAATCACCCGAACTCATCCCGAGGCCCCCGGTACCTCAACCAAAAATTAAATTCTACTCTAAATAACCATACGAACTCATTCCAATCATAAACACATATCATTAAACATGAAAAACACCAAATCAAAGCGAATTCAAGCCTAAGTTTCACCCAAAACTTACGAAACCTACATGATATCAAAAACCCGACCAAACGATGTCCGAATGACCTGAAAATTTGCATACATATTCAAAATCACCTAACAAAGCTACTGCAACTATCGGAATTCCATTCCGACGCTCAGACCAAAATCTCACCTATCGATCGGATTTCCAAAAATTTCAAACTTTGACATTTCAAGACTAATTGAGCTACAGACATCCAAAATATTCCGAACGTGCTCCCAACCCCGAAATCACCTAACAGAGCTAATGGAACCATCAAATTTCTATTCTGAGGTCGTGTTAACACTGTCCCGAATACGGGCCATTTTTCAACTATAAAGCTCTCATTTAGGGACTAAGTGTCCCAAAACGCTTCGAATTCTAAGACCGACCCTCTCGGCAAACCACAATAGCAGAAATGAACTTAGGGGAATAGTTAAATTGGGGATCGGGGCATAAATTTCAAAAACAACCGGCCGGGTCGTTACATCTTCCCACACTTAAAAGATTCGTTCGTCCTCGAACAAGCATAGAGAACATACCTGGAGTGGTGAAGAGATCAGGATACTGGTTGCGCATATCCTTCTCGGTCTCCCAAGTCGCCTCCTCGGTCGGCTGACCCCGCCATTGGACCTTTACTGAAGCGATGTTCTTTGACCTTAGCTTCCTGATTTGCCTGTCCAGAATGGCCACTGGCTACTCAACATAAGACAGATCCTCGTCTAGCTAAACAGAAGTGAAATCCAACACGTGCGACTGGTCACCATGGTATCTCCGGAGCATAGAGACATGAAATACGGGATAGACTCCAGCTGGGCTGGGAGGTAAGGCCAACTCATAAGCAACCTCCTCAACACCCCTCAAAATCTTAAAAGGACCAATGAATCTAGGACTTAGTTTCCCCTTCTTCCCAAACCTCATAATGCACTTCATGGGCGAGACCCGAAGCAGAACCCGCTCGCCAACCATAAAATCCACATCATGGACCTTCTTGTCCGCATAACTCTTCTGTCTAGACTGGGCTGCACGAAGTCTGTCTTGAATCACCTTGACCTTGTCCATTGCATCCTGGACCATATCAGTACCTAGCAGTCTGGCCTCGCTCGGCTCGAACCAACCCATGGGAGACCTGCACCTCCTACCATTTAGAGCCTCATACGGTGCCATCCGAATACTGGACTGGTAGCTGTTGTTATAAGCAAACTCCGCCAGTGGCAAGAAATGATCCCATGAGCCTCCAAACTCAATAACACATGCACGCAATATGTCCTCCAATATCTAAATAGTACGCTTGGACTGTCCATCCATTTGAGGATGAAACACCGTGCTCAACTCCACATATGTACCCAACTCTTGCTGAAAAGTCCTCCAAAACTGGGTAGTGAACTGAGTACCTCTATCTGAGATAATAGAAACTGGGATACCATGCAGCCAAACTATCTCCCTGATGTAGATCTCCGCCGGTCGCTCCGATGAATAAGTAGTGCTCACCGGTATGAAATGGCCGGACTTGGTCAGCCGATCCATAATGACCCAAATGGAATCAAACTTCCTCACAGTCCGCGAAAGTCCAGATACAAAGTCCATGGTGATGCGCTCCCATTTCCACTCTAGAATCTCAATCTGCTACATTAACCCACCTGGACGCTGATGCTCATACTTCACCTGCTGGCAGTTGAGGCATCTGGAAACATAATAAACTATATCCCTCTTCATCCGCCTCCACCAGTAATGCTGTCTCAAGTCCCGATACATCTTCGCGGCACCCGGATGGATGGAATACCGCGAGCTATGGGCCTCTGCTAGAATCAGCTCTCGAAGATCATCTACATTGGGCACACAAATACGCCCCTGCATCCTCATAACTCCATCATCCCCAATGGTAACATCTCGAGCATCACCACACCGAACTCTATCCTAAAGGACAAGAAAATGAGGATCGTCGAACTGACGCTCCCTGATGCGGTCAAATAGAGAAGACCGAGAAACCACACAGGCCAGAACCCAGCTGGGCTTCGAAAGATCCAGTCCAACAAACTGGCTGGCTAAAGCCTAAACATCCATCGCCATAGACCTCTCCGAAGCTGGTAGATATGCCAAACTCCCCAAACTCTCTGCCCGGCGACTCAAGGCATCGGAAACTACATTGGCCTTTCCCGGATGATAGAGAACAGTAATATCATAGTCCTTCAACAGCTCCAACCATCTCCTCTGATGCACTTCTTAAGCAAGTGCTGTAAGCTCCGATGATCAGTGTAGATCTCACAAGGAACCCCATAGAAGTAATGACGCCAAATCTTCAAGGCGTGAACAATGGCAGCTAGCTCAAGATCGTGAACGGGGTAGTTCTTTTCATGTACCTTTAGCTGTCTGGACGCGTAGGCAATCACCCTACCGTCCTGCATCAATACTGCACCGAGTCCAACTCGTGAGGCATCACAATATACTGTATAGGACCCTAAACCTGTAGGCAACATCAAGATAGGGGCCGAAGTCAAGGCTGTCTTGTGCTTCTGAAAGCTCGCCTCACACTCCTCTGTCCACTGGAAAGGGGAACCCTTTTGGGTCAATCTTGTCATAGGTGCTGCGATCGAAGAGAACCCCTCTACAAAATGACGGTAATAACCCGCCGAGCCAAGGAAACTGCGAATATCAGTAGCTTTGGAGGGTTTGGGCCAACTCTGCATGGCCTCCACCTTCCTCGGATCCACTCGAATACCATCGCTCGACACCACGTGGCCTAGAAATGCCACTGAACTCAGCCAGAATTCAAATTTAGAGAACTTGGCATATAACTGCTTCTCCCTCAGAGTCTGAAGCACTATCCTTAAATGTTGCTCGTGCTCTTCCCGACTCCGTGAATATACTAGGATATCATCAATAAAAATAATCACAAACAAGTCCAGATATGGCCTGAACACACTGTGCATCAAATGCATAAAAGCTGATGGGGCAGTAGTCAGCCTGAAGGACATCACGAGGAACTCGTAGAGACTATACCGAGTCCTGAAGGTAGTCTTCGGGATATTTGACTCCCGAATCTTTAGCTGATGATAACCAGAGTGCAAATCAATCTTGGAGAACACCTGTGCATCCTGTAGCTGGTCAAATAAATCATCAATACGTGGCAAAGGATACCGGTTTTTCACTGTAACTTTGTTCAACTGACGATAGTCAATACACATACACATAGAACCGTCCTTTTTCTTCACAAAGAACACAGGAGCACCCCAAGGAGAAACACTGGGTCGAATGAAACCCCTACCCAATAACTCCTGTAACGGATCCTTCAACTTCTTCAACTCGGGAGGAGCCATACGGTACGGTGGAATAGAAATGGGCTGAGTGCACGGCAATAAGTCAATACCAAAATCAATATTTCTGTCGGGTGGCATGCCCGAGAGATCAGCTGGAAACACATCAGAGAAATCACGTACCACTGGAACAAAATCCATAGAAGGAGTGTCGATACTGATATCCCACACATAAGCTAGATAAGCAGCACACCCCTTCTCAACCATATGCTGAGCCTTGAGAAAGGAAATAACACGGCTGGGGGTGTGATCTAAAGTACTACTCCACTCAATACGTGGAATGCCTGGCATAGCCAGCGTCACGGTCTTAGCGTGACAATCAAGAATAGCATAATGCGGCGACAACCAGTCTATGCCTAGTATAATATCAAAATCGACCATCCCAAGTAACAATAGATCCGCTCTGGTCTCAAAACCACAAATAGTGACCAAACACGACCGATACACACGGTCCACAATCAAGGAATCTCCCACCGGAGTAGAAACATAAATGGGGGCACCCAAAGAATCCCGACGCACACCCAGATGTGAAGCAAAATAAGAGGACACATATGAAAAGGCGGAACCAGGATCGAATAAAATCGATGCCTCTCTGTGACTAACAAAAATAATACATGTGATAACATAATCAGATGCAACAGCTGCAGCGTGTTCAGGAATAGCATAAAATTTGGCCTGACAGATCTCTCGAGGGCAGCCTCTGGCACCCTGATCCCCGCCCTTGGCTGGCTGGGCAGGTGGAGTGGCAGCTGGGGCTGGAATGATGGCCTACTGGCCCTGTGAACCACGCTGAGGCTACAAAGTCTGTGGAGGTGCTCCTCTCCTATGCCTGGGCCACTCCCTAACCAGATGGCGAGTATCCCCGCACTCAAAACAAGCTCTAGGAGGCGGTGGCTGTGACTGACCGACCCCGTTCCCGCTGAACTAACCCCTGGAGGTACCCCGCGCAGGAGGTGCACTGGAAACTGGGGGAGCATAATAAGGCTCCTGAGGTGCTGGAGGAGCTGGAGTACTACCGGCTGCTGGTAATGCTGAATGAACTAGATGACCGGAATAACCCCTACCAAAACGACAGGCTGCTGAAGTATGGGCACCAGAGAAATGACCTGACTCACGAGACCTCTTGGCATCCCTCTCTCATCGCTCTCTAGGGAGCATACTCTCGATCCTCCTAGCAATGCTCACCGCCCGCTGATACGGTATATCTGTCTCCAGCTCCCTAGCCATGCTAGACTGGATCGGCGGAATAAGGCCCTCAATAAACCTCTGCACTCTCTCCCGGACCGTGGCTACCAAAGTCGGTGCATGCTTGGCTAAACGGGTGAAACTAATAGCATACTCTGATACTGTCATGTAGCCCTGTCGTAATCGCTCAAACTCCGATCGCCAAGAATCCCTAAGACTCTGGGGAACAAACTCCCTCAGAAACAGATCAGAAAACTGCATCCAGGTCAATGAAGTAGACTCATCTGGACTATACAACTCATATGTGCGCTACCAATCATAAGCGGCCCCACGAAGCTGAAAAGTAGTGAAGGAAACCCCGCCGGTCTCCACTATCCCCATGGTACGAAGGATACGATGACATTCCTCTAGAAACCCCAATGCATCATCTATAGCCAAACCACTAAACACTGGAGGATCATATTTCTTGAACCTCTATAATCTACGCTGCTCGTCCTCGGAGGCAGCTGGTCCACCTCCGGGCTGTACTGGGGCGGTAGGAGGCATAGAAATAATCTCTGGAACCTGCCCTACAGGTACTCGCTGCTCAGGTGTAGTGGCTGCGGGAGTCTGGGCCCCTACCCGGCCTAAGATGTAACTGCAGTGAGAGGAAGTAACCGTGCCTAAGCTAAAGTAGTATACATGCTCATGAACTGGGCAGGGTCTCCTGGAGTGCTCGAGTAGTAGCAGCTGTAGTTAGTGTACCCGGTGCCTGCGCTCCAAACTGATCCACCGGTGGTACCTCAGTAGCAGTGCGTGCGGGTGTTGTGGCTCCACCTCGGGCGTATTCTCGTCCTCTACCACGGCCCCGGCCTCTAGCGGCGGCAGCAGGGGGCGCATGTGCCTGGTCCTCGCGAGTAGCACGTGTCCTCACCATCTGTAAGAGAATAGAAAGCAGAAGTTTAGATTTGGTGCCAAAAAATATCGCACGACAAGGAATCCAAAAGAAATGAAGAGTTTCCTAAACAGTTACATAGCCTCTCGTAGATAAATACAGACGTCTCCGTATTGATCAGCGAGACTCTAAGTAACCGGTCTGTGTCCCGTGACTCCTATGAACCTAGAGCTTTGATACCAACTTGTCACGATCCTAGTTCACCAATCGTGAACCTGTCATAATGGCACCCAGTCTTCGTGACTAGGTAAGCCTAACACGATGCGAAATGTACCATTTCATGAAACAAGAGATAAAATAATTGCGGAATGATATAAAAGAAATGTAATAAGTGTCGCCTGGTACATACACTTCGCCAAAACACACTGCATAGCATACTACCAAGATCTGAAATCTCACGGGCAACACAGACTAAAAGAAGAGTACAACTGTGGCTCTATACATCAAGAATGTCTAAACAACGAGAATAAGGCAAAGTAACTGTTATCACTAATGAGAATAGAAGAAGACCATCCGGATTCGCGGACGTAGCAGATCATACCTCAAGTCTCTTGAAGTGTTGCTAAATCACCAGAGATGAGTCTGACCTGATGTACCTGGATCTGTACAACAAAAGTGTGCAGAAGAGTAGTATAAGTACACCACGGCGGTACTCAGTAAGTGCCAAGCCTAACCTCGATGGAGTAGTGACGAGGAAGGTCAAAGCCCTAACGAGAGATAATAACATAATGATAATAACAATAATAAGCAGTTTAAATAAGATTGAGTCTGAAATAGCAACAATAAAGTAATTTCGGTTAAGCTGACAACAAGTAACCAATAAAACATAAGCTCAAATCAACAAGCCCATGACCTATGGGAATTGAACCCACAGTCCCTCTTTATATTTCAACAACTTAGGATCTCCGGAAATTTAACCCGCAGTCTCTACAATAGTATCTCTGGGTCTCCGGGAATCGAACTCGCAGCCCTAGGAACTCCAAGAATTCAACTCGCAGTCCATACCTCAATATCTCAGGTCCTCCGGGAATTGAACCCACAGTCCGTATCTTAATATATATCAATAAACTCTGGGTCTCCGGGAATCGAACCTGTAGCCCTTGGATCTCCGGGAATCGAACCCGCAGTCCACAAACACTACAGCTCCGGGTCTCCGGGAATCAAACCCGCAGGCCTTGGATCTCCGAGAATTGAACCCGCAGTCCACCAACACAAACAATAAAAAGGAAAGCACATAGAAATATGATATGCAGAACTACAATTCACCCAAGCCAATTCCAACAAATATCAAGAAGTTCGAGTAAAATAATTAGGCACTTAGACAGATAAATCCTATCTAACCATGCTTTTCTAACGAATATTAGGTAAACATCACGATTTAATCAGCTAAGAACAAAAAGATCACAAATTGGACAATTCAAGTAAGGTGGGTTCCAACAATCTGCGCATGTACACGCCCGTCACATCGCGTACAAGGCATTTAAATTAACACATAATATCCTAGGGGTGAAGGTTTCCCCCACACGATGATATACAAGCCACTTACCTCGACTCTGGTACGAAACCGCTAAGAGATAACTCTTTTGCCACGAGTATCGGCCTCCACATGTGTAGTATCTGATCAAAATCAATAGAAACACATCAAAATAGGCCAATTGGGCATTACTCAATCGAAATAATTCGAAATACACCAAAAACCACAAGCTGCCGAAACCCAACTTTCACCACGCTTCTCAAAATTTTGAAAGTTATATTTTCGGATTTCTTATCTCAACACGAGTCCATATATAAAATTTACCAAAATCGAACTCCATTTGCCCATTCAAATTAATGATTTTCCATAATTTAGGCCTAGGGTGAAAACCTCCATTAATCTACCTCCAATCCTCTATTTTCAGAGGTTAAATATGTGGTTTAACAATATATTAACATAAAATTGGTCTAGGAGTAATTACCTAATGTTTTCCCTTGATTTCCTTCTCAAAATTGCTAAAACCCTCTCCTAGTTCGAAACCTCCAATGTGTTTAAATGTTCTGAAATTTCGAGTTACTGATTTTAAACCCTTAAGGGGTTATCGCTTCTGACCCTACTGCCGCTTCAGCGGTTCCATTTTTACGGAAAAATGGTCGCTTCTGCGACCCCTTTGCTTACCCTCGAGTTCCGATTCTGGGGACGCCCAGTCGCTTATGCGACTTCGCTTATGCGGACAAAAGTCCGCTTCTGCGGAAGACCCCAAACGGCCCACTCTCGCTCCTTCGAAAGCCTTTCTGCTTCTGCGGGATCGCTTCAGCGATTCATGGTCAGCTTCTGCGGACTCAACTGGCCTCCCAAAATCTTGCACCTACGCATTAATTGTCGCTTATGCGGACTCGCTTCTGTGGTCCAAGTTCCGCAGAAGTGAAAACAACAGAAGACAGACACCAGCCTGCTGCAACTTAAAATTTTCCTGCCGTTTAATCACCCGAACTCATCCCGAGGCCCCCGGGACCTCATCCAAAAATGAAATTCTACTCTAAATCACCATACGAACTCGTTCCAATCATGAAAACATATTAAACACGAAAAACACCAAATCAAAGCGTATTCAAGCCTAAGTTTCACCCAAAACTTCTGAAACCTACATGCTATCAAAAACCCGACCAAACGATGTCCGAATGACCTAAATATTTGCAGACATATTCAAAATTACCTAACGAAGCTACTGCAACTGTCAGAATTCCATTCCGACGCCTAGATCAGAATCTCACCTATCGATCGGATTTCCAAAAATTTCAAACTTCAGCATTTCAAGCCTAATTGAGCTACAGACCTCCAAAATACATTCCGAACACGCTCCCAACCCCGAAATCACCTAACTGAGCTAATGGAACCATCGGATTTCCGTTCCGAGGTCATCCTAACACTATTCCGAATACGGGCCATTTTTCAACTATAAAGCTCTCATTTAGGGACTAAGTGTCCCAAAACGCTTCGAATTCTAGGACCGACCCTCCCAGCAAACCACAATAGCAGAAATGAACTTAGGGGAACAGTTAAATTGGGGATCGGGGCGTATATTTTAAAAACGACCGATCGGGTCGTTACATCACACCAAAGTAAAAACTCGAATTGAAATAAAGAGAGATATAATGATTTGGTCTGCTATTGAATAATTTTTTGAAATAAACCGGCATATTAAAATATTTATTATATTTTTAAAACTTTATATAGGATTTTCTTTAAAAGTAAGTTTAGGAATATTTTCTAGTCTCTCATAAGACGTAATATTTAATAGATCTATTATAATATGTCCATTTTATTTACATTAATAATGCTTGATTTAACATGCATAATTTTTTTCTTATCAAGTGGTTTTATTTGATCTCTTAATGCTTCCATATGCAAAAGTCAGTATCTATTAAACTTATATTTTGAGATAGAACTTTATAAGTTTTTTTTACTTTTAGTCTTGATTGTGCCAACTTCATTTTGTGCTTAATATCTCAACACCACCATCACATTTATATCTTTTGTGTTTTATTTCACTTTTTTCTTGTTTTGCTTGGAATATTTATAGGTTGACATAATTTAATGATTGTACAATTTAATATGATATTTTCTTGTTTTTCTCATAAATATTTACTCCTAATTATTATTTTAGTTTGTCTTCTATTTATTTTTTATTAATTTTGTTTTCTTGTGCATTAGAGGATGGTTAAATCTTCAAAACGCCCAAACTTTCTTGTAAAGTTACTATAACAGTCATATCTCTTATACCTGTTATCTTTATTCTAGCATTTATTTCTTGAATATAGAATAGTAAAAATCAATTTTAGCAATTGCCATTTTATATTAATGATCAAGATTGAAGAGAAAAAGAGCCAACAGATAGAGCAAAATTCATTTGGGATTCAGAGAATGACCCGTAAATTGAACAATAGCAATGATGTCTTAGACTCTAAAGAGCCGACAAATTCGGTAAAAAAGCGAGTAAAATTTACTAATATAATTGAACTACAAAAATACAATTCCCGTTGATCTTGTCTACCTTAACATGTTTGATACTTAATGGATATGTGCTCTATTTCATTGCCTACTACGAATATTACTATGCTAAGTGAGGATATAAAGACCCTATTACTGTTGTTTAGGCTATCTAAAGAATTATTGCGAATAGAAGGAGATGAATTTTTTTAATATGAGAAGTGACACTTTACTTTCGACGATCCTGTCTAATTATTATATATATTCTAATACTTCTTATAGTTTAAGGCCATGTAATATAGCTATTCTACTTTTTAATAATTATAAGGGAGCGTTTTGTACTTAATATGTTTTGCATATATAATATGAAAAGATACCTTGGTTAGAAAAATAAAGGTAGAGCTTTATTGGTAGTTTTTAAATTTAAGTGGATATTAATGAGCCGTTTTGTCACGAAATGGATTTTTCATGCTCGAAATACGTGATGACACCTACTCGTGAAAGCTAGGCAAGTCGAATGTTATAAATTTATTACCCTTTTCACTTAACCTTTTTAACAGTTCAATATAATAGGTGATCAAACAGCGGAATAATTAAAATCACCAGAAATGCGGAAGACGAAAATTTAATAGTTTAACCAAACATTGATACGTGAATCCGAAATATAACTCTATCCAGAATTTGGTGTCACAAAGTCATGGACTATTTACGAATACTACAACAGAGGTTTGAAAGATAAATATTAATCTATCCTTGAAATACATAAAAGAAACAAAATAAAAAGATAGAAGGAGACGCCAAGGCCTACGGACGCCTGCAGGACTACCTCGGATCACTTGTTGGACTGAAAGCAGCAACCTCACTATGTTCCAAAAGCTGTTGCAGAGTGTAGTATCAGCACAACCGACCCCATGTGTTAGTAAGTGTCTGGCCTAACCTCGACGAAGTATTGACGAGGCTAGGACCATACCACCAAATAAACCTATGCAGTAAAAAAAAAATAAAAAAAAAAAATAAAGGCAGATATTTACAGTTAAAGATATGAGGGGGAGCATGCTACGGGGAGTATCATGTAGCAACAGAATACCAACCGAGGAATGTAAGAAAAATCATAATTCAATTACAAACAAGAATAAGGAAAACAAACACAATATTCACTTTCATTCTTTCTTGTTGCGGCGTGCAACCCGATCCCAAATCATATAATACCGTTGTGACATGTAACCCGATCCCAAATCATATAATACCGTTGTGACATGTAACCCGATCCCAAATCATATAATACCATTGCAGCGTGCAACCTGATCCCATTTCATATAATATCGTTGTGGCGTACAACCATACCCCAAATCATGTAATATCGTTGCGGTGTGCAACCCGATCCCAAATCATATGATACCGTTGCGACGTGCAACCCGATTCTATTTAATATAATACCATCACGACATAGAACCCGATCATATTTTATATAATACCATTGCGGCATGCAACCCGATCCCATTTAATACAATATCGTTGTGACGTGCAACCCGATCCCATTTCATATAATATCGTTACGACATGCAACCCGATCCCATTTCATATAATACCATTACAGCGTGGAACCCGATCCCATTTCATATAATATAGTTGCGGCTTGCAACCCGATCCTATTTCATATAATAACATTGCAGCGTACAACCCAATCCCTGTTTATATAATACTGTTGTGGCGTACAACTCGATCCCATTTACAATTCAACATCAATCATAAAAGAATCCCGGCAATAGAAATAATATCATAAATAATAATATCCTGGCAAGGGAGATAATATCATAAACAATGAAATTCCGGCAACGGAGACAATATCATAAACAATAATATCCCGTTAAGGGATATAATATCATAAACAATAATATCCCGGCAAGGGAACCAACAATGATAATCATCATATTAAGCATAAATAACTCACAACAGATTCACAACAATTATAATACGAGACTCATGAAAATGCTTAACACCAATGTATTGATACTCGTCACTATGCTTGTACGTCGTACTCCACGATTAACACATAGCAAATAAAATACAACTCATAATCCCTCAAGCTAAGGTTAGGCCAAATACTTATCTCGATGTCACGAACACAATTAGAGCCTCAACTACCGCTTTACCTCTTGTTTCTACCACTAGTTCGCTCGTATCTAGCCACAATTTACTTAACAATATCAATAAATGCTAAATGAATCAATTCTAGTTCATGAAAATAGATTTACCAATGATTTCCCCGAAAACTCAAAAACCAACCCCGGGCCCATGTGGTCAAAACCCGAGGTTCAAATCAAAATCCTATTATCCATTCACCCACGAACTCAAATATATGATTTGTTTTGAAATCGGACCTCAAATTGAGGTCCAAATCCCCAAAATTTAATAATCTTAAGTTCTACCCAAAACACCCAATTTCTCCCATGAAAACCCCTTGATTTTAAGTAGAAATTGTGTAAAAAGATGGATTAGATTAAAAGAAATGAGTTACAAATGACTTACTAATAATTTGAAAGAGTAGTTGCCTTTGAAAATCGCCAAAGATGTTTTAGGCTTGAGAGAGTTTGAAAAATGAGAAATTTTCGGCTAAGTTATGATTTAGCAGGTTGTAGATGTCGCAATTGCAATTACCTTTAGGTCCGTGAAGAAATCTGGTCACCTTCGCATTTGCGATTGAAGTGTCGCATTTGCAACCAAGGCCCGAGCTTGGTTCGCATTTGTGACATTGGGGTCACAATTACCAAGCATGCCTCTTCGCAATTGCGAAGCCTGATCTCACAAATTGTGAGACCAGAGGACTGGGCAAAAATACCAGATACCAACAATTGCTCCTTAAGTCTAATTTCATTCTATGGCCTATCCAAAACTCACCCTAGCCCTCAGGGCTCCAAACCAAATATGTACGCAAGTCCAAAAATATCATGCGGACTTGCTCGTGTGATCAAATCATCAAAATAACATCAATAACTATAAATTTGGCATCAAAATCAAAGAAAAATCTCATGAACTCTTAAGTTCCATTTTTAACAACCAATGTCCAATCCACATCATATCAAGTTTGTTTCTTATCAAATTTTACAGGCTCAACTTAAATCCCATATAAGACTTGTACCGGACTCCAAAACTAAAATACGGGGTCGATACCATCAAATTCAAAGACATTTAAATTTTCAAAAACTCTTATAATTTCAATTAAACAATTTCCTTCAAAAATTTATTTCTCGGGCTTGGAAAGTAGAAATGAAAGAAATAAATGAATCAAACCAATAGAACTCAGCAGCAGTGACATCAAGCTTAGTGACCTCGAGGTGGATTTAGAACAATAAGAATAATTAAGTAAGAAAAGTAAAGTTAGAGCAGTAGAGCTAAAGGACAATTCTGATGAACAATAGGCAAAAATTAAAGAGTATATCATTGCTCAATGGTTAGATGATCCTTACAAATGATTGGGTCCCCTTTATATAATAGGGAATCCTAAATAATAAATCAGGCCCTCGGCCTCTCATATATCACAAAATAGTACAGCATGTTGCGGCATGCAGCCCGATCCCTGGATATCCTCACAATATATGCCCTCGGCCTTACTCAGTTAGAAACCTCTCACGCCACTCGGGCTAACAGTTAAACAGGGTGCTCAGCCCAAAATATCATTTTATATAACAAATGGAGTAAATAAGACTGAGTTGTAAAATCAATAAAGCATAACATGACTGAGTACATCTATTAGATCAAGACAGTGAGGAATAGTAGTAAAAAGCCTTAAGGGTCCAAACAGCTTGGCACGAGGCACAAATATGGCATTCATCCCAAAACATAGTAATACTTTCTATCATACGATAGTATCAAGTAGTTTCAGTCAAATATGTAACTTAATAGTTGCTACGGGCCAGACCGAGTTACAATCTCTAACGGTGCACGATGTCATGTTCTTCATCTAGCGTGCGTATCACATCAAAATAGTGAAGCAATGTGAATTCCGAGGTTTCATACCCTAAAGGCAATATTTACAGTCATTACTTACCTCAAACTGGATAAAACTCTAACCCGCAATGCCCTTGTCTATCGACTCGGACTCAAATCGTCTGAATCTATTCAAAATCGGTACCACATCATTAATACACGCTAAAGGAACAAAGCTCATGCAAAAATTATCAAATTAAATAAAAATTCTGAAATTGGCCAAACCTGGCCCCCTGTCCCATGCCTCAAAATTCGACAAAAATCACAAAACCAGAATCATTATCATCCCACGAGTCCATACACACCAAATTTACCAAAATCTAACTTTGTTTGACCCCTCAATCGCCTAATTTTAACTCCCAAGTTCCAAGCCCTAATTCCCCAATTTTTACCCTTAAATCTCACAAATTTCAAGCTTCATCAACTGAAAATACCATAGAATCGAGTTTTAGGTTCAAAAAGATTACCTCAACGTGTTTCCCCTTGAATCCCTCTTCAAAATCTGTCAAATGCTTCAATCACGACTTCAGAAATGGTGGAAATAGGCAAAATTACGCAAAGGGGGTCAATTTATACATTATTCCCTAGGGATTCTGCACATGTAGACAATTCCTCGCACCTGCATACTCGCATCTACGGTCCCTGGTGCGCACCTGCGAAAAGTCAAAACACCAGCTTCTGCACCTATGCCCTAAGTCTCGCATTTGCGGTCATATCTTTCGCTCTTACGACCCAATGCGCACTTGCGATCTCCGTATCACTTCTGTGGCCTCGCACCAGCGGTCCCTAATCTTCAAGTGCGGAAATGATAGAAGCAGCATAAAAATTAGCAGCAACAACTCAAAGCCAAACTTTTCATCAACCACCTAAATCTATCCCGAGGCCCATGGGACCTCAACCAAACATGCCAACAAGTCACATATCACCATTCAAACTTATTCTAATCTTCAGAATACTCAAAACAACATCAAAACACCAAACCACCATCAGATTCAAGCCTAAGGATTTCCAAACTTCTGAATTTCGCAAACTATGCCAAAACCTATCAAACCTCATCCGATAACCTGAAATTTTGAACACACATCACAAATGGCACAATTGACCTATTCTAATTTCCAAAATTCAATTTCGACCCCGATATCAGGATTTCCACTACTGACCAAAAAATGCCAAATTTTCAATTTTGCCAATTTAACCCTAAATCTACCACAAACCTCGAAATTACCCTCGGAACATGCTCTTCAGTCCAAAATTACCTAACAAAGCTATCCGAACCATCAGAATTCACATCTGAGATCTTCTACACATAAGTCAGCATCCGATTGACTTTTCCAACTTAAGCTTCCAAAAAAGAGACTAAGTGTCTTATTCCACCCCAAGACCATTCTGAACACCGAACAACCAACATGATACAATGAAATATAGTTGAACAATACATAAAGAAACAAAAATGGGTGAAGCGGGTCTATAACTCATAAAACGAATGGTCGGGTCGTTACATCATCCCCCTCTTAAATAAACATTCATTATCGAATGAGTCAAGAAATATACCTGAAGCCTCAAACGGTTGTGGATATTTGCTCCGTATCTCCCGCTCGGTCTCCAAGTAGCCTCTTTCACGGGCCGACCTCTCCACTACAATTTTACTAAAGCTATATCCTTTGATCTCAACTTTCAGACCTACCATTCCAAAATAGCCACTAGCTCCACATCATTAGTCAAATCACTGTCTAATTGAATCGTTCTAAAATCAAAACATGAGATGGATCGCCAATATGCTTCCGGAGCATAGAAACATGAAATACCATATGTACACTCGACAAGCTAGGTGGCAAAGCCAGCTCACAAGCCACATCTCCAATCCTCCGAAGCACCTCAAAAAGGACCAATGAACCGAGGACTCAATTTACCCTTTTCCCAAATCTCATAACACCCTTAAAGGGTGAAAACTTTAGTAGAACCTTCTCCCCAACCATGTAAGACATATCACGAACCTTCCTGCCAACATAAATCTTTTATCTTGATTGTGTTGTACGAAGCCTCTTTTGAATCACTTTTACCTTGTCCAAAGAATCCTGCACCGAGTTTGTACCCAAAAGTTTAGCCTCTCCTTGATCAAACCAACCTACTGGAGATCTACACCATCTCCCATATAAAGCCTCATATGGAGCCATCTGAATACTCAGTGATAATTTTTGCTATATGCAAACTCCACGAGCGGTATGAATTGATCCCATGAACCCTCTATATCCATGACACAAGCGCGCAACATGTCCTTTAATATATGAATAGTGAGAACGGACTGGTATCCGTCTAAGGGTGAAAAGTTGTGCTCAACTCAATCTGAGTACCCAACTCTCGCTGCATGGCTCTCCAAAACTACAATGCAAACTGAGTGCCTCTATTTGAAATGATGGAAATTGGGACACCATGCAGGCAAACAATCTCTTAGGTATAAATCCCAGCTATCTACTCCGAAGAATATGTAATACACACCGAAATAAAGTGTGCGGACTTGGTCAGTCGATCCATAATTACCCAAATAGCATCTAACTTCTACAAAGATAGAGAGTCCAACTACGAAATTCGTGGTGATCCATTCCCACTTTCACTTTGGAATATCCATCTGCTGAAGCAAGCCACCCGGTCTTTCATGCTCGTATTTCACCTACTAACAATTGAGGCACCGGGCTACAAATCCCATAATATCTTTATTTATTCTCCTCTACCAATAGTGTTGTCTCAAATCCTTATACATCTTCACGGCACCCGGATGGATGGAATACCAAGAGCTATGGGCCTCTTCCAAAATCAACTCCCGAAACCCATCTACATTGGGTACACATATCCGCCCTTGCATCCTCAATATCCCATCATCACCAATAGTCACATATCCGGCATCGTCGTGTTGCATTCAAATGCCCTAGGATGGGATATATTTGGCTTTCTCCCTTTAAGTAACTCATAGGGAGTCTTCTTAATACGAGGTCTAGTCATACACCTATTTATGATATAACATGTATTATTCACAACTTCTGCCCAGAAACTATGAGACAGTTTAATAGAAAGAAGCATAGTGCTATCCATTTCTTACAATGTCCTATTCTTTATTTCAATTACTCCATTTTTTTGTGGAGTCGTAGGTGCAGAAAAATTATTATATATGCCATGCTCATCACAAAATTGAGCAAATTTGGCATTTTCAAATTCAGTAATATGATCATACCTAATTGATGCAAGTTGATTACCTAGTTGTTTTTGAGTTTTTCTAACAAAAGAAGTGAACATGTCAAATGCTTTCTCTTTAGATGTTATAAGTCGTGTCCAAGTAAACTTAGAGTAATCATCAACAAGAACTATAACATATCTTCTTACCACCTCTGCTTAGAGTTCCCATTGGTCCACAAAGATTGATATGGACCAGTTCCATCATTCTAATGGTAGTTGCCATTTTCTTGCTTTTGAAAGAGGATCTTACATGTTTCCTATTGTACAAGCCTTACAAACTTTGTCTTCCTTGAACATAATATTAGGCAATCCTATCACCAAGTCCTTGGAGACTAGTTTGTTGAATTGACTTAGACTATCACGTCCAAGTATTTTGTGCCAAAATCTTTATCCAACACTCTTAGGCATATGAGCTCATTATCAGCGAGTGTGGGTAGATCCACAATATATATATTGCTCACTCTTTTTCCCTTGAAAACAATCATGTTAGTGATAAGACTGATCACAAAGCATTTTGTATAGGGGAATGCAACCATATTACCTCTATCACGCAATTGTGATACACTTATTAGACTGTATTTTAGTCCATCAATCAGGTAGACATTCTCAATAAAGTGAGAATCATTCTTACCTACCTTTCTAACCCCAATGATCTCACCTTCTTCCTATTTTCAAAGGAGACATTATCTTATTTAAGGTCCTCAAGTGAAAGAAACTAGTTCTTGCTTCTTGTCATATGCTTTGAGCAACCGCTATCCACGTACCATATTTGGCTGCTCTCCTTCACTTGGATCTGCAAAAGGAAATCAGGGGTTATTCTTTATTGGGAAAAAGGTGAATCAGATTCTTTTTATCCCAACCCGACAACCTATTTTTCTTGAATAAATTCTTTATTTTTTTTACTAGCCTTTTCTTTTGTAGTGCATCACTTTTATAGTGACCAGTTTTACAATAGTGTGTGTAACTTTGTTCTCAGTTAGTGTGAGGTACTTGTTTTTGGGATCCCACTTAGGTGCAGGGGTCATGTAGCCAAGTCCTCTATTTTTGCTACTGTGGTGTTTATGTAGCCATGAAAGTGCATTGGAGGACCTGTTACATTTACAAGTTCTGTCTAGCTCATGCTTGACCTTGCTTAGATCCTTCCTTATAACTCTTATCTTCTCATCTATTTTGTACAACTCATTTTTCATTTTTCCTACATTTTCTTCTAAAGTAAGTTATGTATGATCAACTGTCTTTTTACATGTTCCTAATTTTAATTTTAGATTTTGATATCTAAGCTCTAGGACAATAGTGCCGAGTTCATAAACCTAGTTCTTCAACACATAATTTTTACTTTTAATTTCACTATCCCTAAGTTCTAGGTTTTTACACTTAGCTTTTAACTATACACTCTTTTGATAGCTGTTCTTTTTTATTATTTACATCCTCAGATTCATCAATTAGCTCTAGGAGCAACTCAAATAGCCTTTCTTTAGACAAAAATTAATCTTGTCTTTAAGATGACAAACACTTACCTTAGCTTTTTCGTCAGATTCTCCAATAGCCATAAATGTTCGTTCATCATCATCATCATCATCTTAGCTTTCATATGATCTATCTCCCCAAACAGCGACCATAATCGTTGTTGATCCTTTGTTATTGCTTTTCTTGGGTTGAACCTGTTCTTTCTTCCTATTCCATCGTTCAGCTCTTTCCTTCTTCCACTTAATTTCTCACAAATGACAGTTCTTGGTGTGGTGATCAATTTTTCCACATTTGTAGCAGCCGTTATTGGTTTGTTTCTTAGGAGATTTTGATTTGCTGTTGTGAGCACATAATGTTTTCCCTATAAGAGAAATACTCCCAAAGATTCAAAATAAAAAAAATTAGTTTGCTTGTAATTGCTGTGAATTTTGTGTTATTTTTCTTGTATTATTTGTATTTATCTATTCATATTTATTTGTTTAAATAAATAAAAATAAAAATATGTTGCATTTGTATATAAAATTCAAGTTTATAATTAAGAATAATTAAGTTTGTTTTACAAAAAATATAAAATCACAAAAATATGTATTTTTGCATTTTTAGTATTTAATGTCCAAATTGTGCGATTTTATTTTAATTGACGTTTAATTTTGTGTGATAATTATTATTAGGAGTTAATTAGTGTTCTTAAGATAATTTTGGTTTTTATAATTTAATCTTAGAATTTTTTTTATTAATTCGTAATTAAAAAAAGTTAAAAATAGAGAAGACAAATTCGGAATTGGGTATCTTCCTAAATTTTAAATCTAGGCCCAAACCTATTCTACCAAACCCAAAACCCCATAACCCATGACCCATGACCCATCCACTATACTACTATACACTATTCAAAACAAACCCTGAACCTAAAACACAACACACACAAAAGACGTAGAAGCAAAAAAAAAAAAACCTAGGCTTGCCCTTTGAGTTTTCAAAGTCAAGGTGCCTTTCCCTTTTCCATTTTTCTGCCTTACCTCTTACTGAAGTGAAACAACTGACTGTTGTCTACCTTTGATTCTGTCAGCCCCAAATCAATGCATTCCATTCTTAGCAGACTAAAGCTATAGGGCAAAGGAGCTTAGAAGGGTGACATAGGGGAGTAGTAAGGTATGAAATCACTTAGATAGAAGCATGTTGGATGACGGAACGATGACAGACTCCTCTCCAAGCCAAAAGAAGTATGATCTCAATTAGGTCCTTTCCTTAAAATAACTATCAATGCAAATGCAGTAAAAAGGTACTATGTTCGACCCTCCATATAGTTCTAATATTCTCCGGTTGAGACGACGAAGGCTTTCATTCTCCCTACCCAAACACTATCAACCCTTTGCAAACCCATTTGAGCCAGTTACCATTCTTTGACTACCCTCTTTGGGACCTGAAAGTGTCATTAAAAAAAAGAAGAAGAAAGAATTGAAAAATGAAATATGAAATAGAAGAAAAAGAAAAATACAAAAAAAAAAGAGAAAGGGAAGAAAAGACAAAGAAAATGAAAAAAAATGGAAAAAGAGAGGAAAAAAAGGAAATGAAATATGAAGGGGAAGAAATAGAGAAACAAAAGAAAATCCAAAACTATAGTTTCCTGAACTACGTTCGACTTGATTCTGAAAGAATACGTAGGCAGCCTCTCTCTAGGGTTCAGTCACACCAAAATAAAAATCCAGAGTCTCCCCAAAAGTGAAACTGGGGCAAATGTTATAATGGTTCGGCGATGATCCCGCCCAAAAGGTTCCAAAGTTGTAACTCAATCCAAATCCTTTTTACCCAAACCCTGTTCAAGTCCTTTCGATCAATCGGTGAGAATGTTCTAGGATAAAAGAATACAACTACTTGGGTCCGATACATACAAAAATGAAAAAAAAAAGAAAAAGAAAATAAAATGAGAGAGTCTTATTGGTGAAAACCCACATGGGCACTGTAAGGTGATGGTGAGCAGAGAAATCAAAATGAGAGTCTTGTTAGTGAAAATCCCACACGGGCACTATAAGGCGATGATGAGTAGAGAAATGAGAAAGGTCAGCTCATGAATACTCGTAAAGGGCGCTCCTGATCGAAAAGAGGATCCTCACAGCCATCGGCACCGACAAAGTCCTGGCAATGTTTCTCGAGTTTTGAAGCAAAGTGGTGATGAGTTTCTGAGAGTCGGACGGTTTACACAGATCAGGAATCCAGTCCAAAAGGCATGTCATGTTCATTGAAGTCCGCAGGTACTCCAGATAAGTCTTTTTTTTTTCTCCTCTCCCCGAAAGGGACACTTCTTATTTTTAAACTTATTCTCCATTCTATTGTTTGTTTTCTTTGAGTCCCTTTTGGTCTAACACTATTTCGAAACTGAGACAAAGAAAGGATGACAAGACTGATTCATATGGTTCTCATTTGGTGCGAGCTAAAGTGCAAAAAGATACCCTGCATCAACAAGTGCATCAAGTCGACCTCGACTGGCTAGGGCAGCCAATGCTCCAGAATTAAAAACTCTAGGAAGGAGAAAATCAAACTGAAGTGCCTATAAAGGCAAATGAAATGAAAAAGTTGAGTCCCACGTGGCTAACCATCTTGGCAAGGAGTTCAAAAGTCAAGGTACCCCCAATGCTCTGAAATCGAAGTTGGAAGAAAGAAACCAGAAATGAAAGGCCTACGAAGGCGGAATAAAAATGGAAAGGTTAAGTCCCACGCAACTAGTCGTTGCAGCAAATTTGAGGAGCCAAAATTTCCCCAATGTTTCGGAAAAAAAAAGAACAAAAATGTAGTTTCTTGAAATACGTTCTGACTTGATTCCGAAAGGATATGTAGGCAGACTTTCCCTGAGGTTCAGTCACACCAAAAAGAAAATCCCAATTTCCCAAAAATTGAAACCGGGGCAAATGATATGATGGTTCGGTTTGGGATCCGTCGAAATGGTTCCAAAGTTGTAATTCCACTAAGATCCTTTTTACCCAAAGACCTTGCTCAAGTCCTTCAGATCAACTGGAAAAGGCAAGGAAGTGAAAAACGTCATTGATGGAATCTGATACAACCTGAATTGAGAGAAATAAAATGAGAGAGTCTTATTGGTGAAAACCTTCGGGCACCATAAGGCGACGGTGAGTAGAGAAACTGAAAATGAGAAAGTCCGTTTAGTGAAAACTCGTAAAGAGCACTATCGGGCGATAGTGAGAAGAGAAATGAGAGAAGTCGATTGGCAAAAACCCGCAAAGGGCACTGTCAACCGAAAAGAAGACATCTCATCACTAAAAAGTCCTGGCAAGGTTGCCTAGTTTTGAGATGCGGATCACTGGGTTCATGTGAAGCTGGAAATTTTGTGTTGATTGAGCGTCCAGTCCAACAAGCATGTCATGTGATAACTAGGAATTTTGCATGCTTTTGAACCCTTTCTTACCTTAGCTTTGTGTATAAAATGTGATTAAATGGCTTTGAATTACTTTCAAGTACGCTAATTTGCAGTTTTGTGCGAAAAAAGGATGAATATCATCAAAGCGACTCAAAAAGGAGTGAAACTAGCAAAGCGTCAACGAAGAGATGAAGGACTTCAAGGAAGCCTGTGCTGACCGCACTGTTTTGGTGTGCGGCCGCACAGGATGGTTCAGAGACTCAAAGTTCAAGAACTATATGCGCGGACCGCACTGCTTTGGTGTGCGGCCACGCAGGAGAAGATCAGAGAAGCCTCAAATTGCAGACAAGACCCACGCGGACCGCGTCCAAAACTATGCGGTCCACAATGAAGAAGACCAGAGCAGAAATCGTTTAAGGAACAAGCCTCACGTGGCCGCGTGCCATGTCAGTGCGGCCCGCGTGGGTAAATGATCAGAGAATGTGCTTGCAAGGAATATATGATGTGCGGCCGCATGACAAAAGTGTGCGGTCCGCGCTACTGTACACACGCGGCCGCATGACAAAAATATGCGGTCCGCGTACCTGTTCCAACAGCAGACCTTCAGCAACCCAAACTACCCTACGCGGCCGCACGACAAAAGTGTGCGGTCCGCGTGAGTCCCGCAGGGGAATTTTTGTTCGGAAATTTTAGGGTAGTATAAATAGCTTTTTTTTCTTTTTTTTAGGTTATGTTAGACAATACACAGTGACGGCTGAGCTCTTGAGGAACTTGAATACGCCTATTTCGGACAATTTTGTACTAGATTAACATTAGATTTCATTTCCAATTAATTATTATGTCAATTTTAGCTTCAATTTCTTCATCTTCTTCAATTTCTATGGTTAGCTAAACCCATAGATAGGGTTTTAGCCCAACCCTAGTGTGGGTAATTGATGGGTTAGATTATTAAATGCAAGGATGATTATGGGTGATTGGTTTTGGGTTGATTGAATGTATTTGATTGGGATTTTGTGGTTGCAAACATGAAATCTATTTTTGTGGGTTTGGTCTCTACTTGAGAAAGAGAGTCTAAAACCTCTCAATCAATCCCAACAAGAACTTTGGATGGACCCATGAGAATGGTAGTCCCAAGTAACGGGTATAAACCTCGAGAGAGTAATTACCCAACTTGAGCCTAAAGTTGCTTGGGCAAATTAGCCTACCCAATTGGTCTCGAGAGAGTCAATTGGGAAAAATTGTTCTCTCTACCGGGAGGTGTGAGAATGAATGCATAGAGCAACGGCTACCCGATAATCCCATGCATCATCTTAGCGTTGAATTTCGATACCCATTAGTTATTCCACCTAGGTATAAGCTACTTCCCTAGTCCCCTTTCCCATTAGCAAATCATAATTAGAAATAGCCTTAGCATAATTTTAGACAACACTATAGTAGTAGATACAATAGTTTATACATTGAAAATACCAAAAATGTTTGAAGATAAATTAGAAGCCAAGACTCAATACTAGTGCAACACAATTATTCTCTCCAAAAATCTAACTCCCTGAGTAATTGACCCCGAACCACTATACGAGTAAGAGTATTAGTGCCCGCTCATACCTTCGGGTTGAGTTTGCCACGATCATTTTTTGGCGCCGTTGCCGGGGAGTTAAACGGTGTTGATTAATTGCGTTGCTAGTGTTGTGTTTTGCTTCTTCTTTCCTTCTTTTACTAATTTTTTTGATTCAATTTTAATAGGTACAAATGGCGGAAAATGCTAATCTTCCCCTTGGCGATGCCATGGCGAGGGAGGAGGTAGAGGATCTTGAGCAAGATGATTTTCCGGTACAAGATGTACCACGAAGGGCTCGAAATGCTAATGCTAATCAACATGACCAATTTCCAGACCCTCCTCCACCACCGCCAAGGGTTGCACCAAGAGCAATGACAAATCAAGGATATGCTAGTGCCATTGTTCCTCCCCGAGTCCGGGTGGGAAACTTCCAAATTACAAATGTGATGCTGACACTATTGGAACAAAGAGGGTATTTTACGGGCGCCTCCAATCAAAATGCCTACAAGCACTTGAAGGAGTTCGTAGATACTTGTTGGGGAAGCAAACAAACCAATGTGTCCGAAGATGCTTTGCGGTTGCGGCTTTTCCCTTTCTCATTGAGGGGTAAGGTGATAGATTAGTTGGAGAGGTTGCCGAATCATTCAATCACTACATGGGACGAATTGGCAAATAAGTTCATTGCAAAGTTCTTTTCCCTAACTCATATGGCGGCATTGAGAGATGAGATTCTAGCCTTCAAGCAAGAACCAACGGAGCCGTTGCATGAAATTTGGGAGAGATATCGGACTATGGTGAAAGAGTGCCCTAAAATGACATGACCGATGCTATGGTTCAACAAACTTTCTATAAGAGGATCAATACGGCGAACCAATGCATTGTGAACCAATTAGCAGGAGGCAATTTCATGAAGTTATCTTTGGAGGAAGCATGTGAAGTAATGGATCAAATGGCCGACACTTCTTCGGCATGGAAAAGTCGGGCGAATGTACCTCAAGGAGATCCGAATGTTATTCATCTACATAAAGAGTTGCATGACCATGGACAAGCCATTGCCGAACTCACTACAACCATGAATCAATTGGCGAAAGCTCAACTTCAACAAGTGCAAAATCCACGCCAAGTGAATTCTATGGAGAATGTGTCAATGTTGAAAAGAAGGAATAGAGGGCAACAAGCGCAACAAAGCTAATATGATCAAAATGAGAACAACAATGATGGAGGATTTTCTAATGATGTCTTTGATGATCAAGATGAAGATTGTCAATGTGTGAACAATTTCCAAGGCAATAGAGGAAATCAAAACAACCAACAATGGTGTTCCCAAGGCAATTGGGGGAACAATCAAGGAAGAGGTAATTGGAATAATAACAACAATAGGAATGATGGTGGAGAGTGGAACAACCAGGCAATAATTGGAACAATCAAGGAAATAGTGGTGGCAATTGGAGTGGAAGCAACAACAATTGGGGGAACAATAACAATCAAGGCGGGTGGAACAATGGTGGCAATCAAAACAATCGGGGGCAAGGTTTTCAAAGAGCTCCTATGTACCAACAACCCAACAATCCACCCCATTTCCATTCACAAGGATCAAGTTCTTCGGGCAATGATATGGGTCGCATTGAAAGCATGTTTGAGCAAATGATGAAAAAGAATCAAGATTAGGATGCCCAACTAGCTTCTCATAATACTTCAATCCGGAATTTGGAAGTGCAAATCGGCCAACTTTCTCAATCTTTGAACTCCCGACCTAAAGGTGCACTACCAAGTGACACGGTGGTGAACCCGAAGGGAGGGAACAATCATGTGATGGCCGTGACAACTAGGAGTGGAAGAGGCGGTGTTCTAAATGCCTCAAATGAGATTCGAGTTATGGATGCGGAAGCCTATTTGAATGATGATGACATGCAAATGAATGATAATCGTGTGGTTGAGCCTATTGCAACAAATGATGTGATGATTGAAATTGAGGATGAGGCCGGGATTGAGTCCCAAGATACCGTGAACCCGTCTAGGGAACACATCATTGATATTCCCGAGCCATCTATTCCAAAGGCCAAGGCACCCTTGCCAAGGCCTCCTCCACCGTATCCTCAAAGATTGGCAAAGCAAAAGGAGATAATCAATTTAAGAAGTTCATAGAGATGATGAAGAGCTTTACCATTAATGTGCCCTTGGTGGAGGCACTTGAACAAATGCCCGGGTATGCGAAATTTAGGAAGGATTTGGTGACGAAGAAGAGGTCAATGGATTGTGAAATGATAACGATGACTCACCAAGTGAGTGCCATAGTTCATTCCATAGTTCCTAAGTTAGAAGACCCCGGAGCCTTCACCATCCCTTGTACTATCGGATGTGCTAATTTTGCCAAAGCACTTTGTGATTTGGGTGCTGGTATCAATCTCATGCCATACTCCATTTTTAAAACCTTGGGTATTGGAAAACCCCGTCCAACATCAATGAGGTTGCAAATGATGGACCGTTCTATGAAGAGGCCTTTGGGAATTATTGACGATGTGCTAGTGAGAGTTGACAAGTTTATTCTACCGGCCGATTTTGTCATTCTTGATTATGAAGTTGATTTTGAGGTGCCTATCATTCTTGGTAGGCCATTCTTGGCTACAGGGAAAGCTCCCGTGGATGTTGAAGCGGGAGAATTGACATTTAGGGTCGGTGATGAGAAGGTGGTTTTTCATGTATGCAAATCCATGCGCCAACCAAATAGCACCGAAGTGTGCTCGTTTGTGGACATTGTCACGGCGGTGATAGTGGATGACACAAGTGCCATGATCAATGTTGAGGATCCACTTGAGGCGATACTTTTAAACATGGAGACCAACGAAGATGCCGAACGTGTGGAATGTGTGAATGCCTTACATGGTATGGGCTCGTACTCTTATAAGCCAAAGAAGCTATCATTGGATCTTGAGAACCGAAAGACCCCTCCTACAAAACCATCTATTGAAGAGCCGCCGGTGTTGCAGTTGAAACCACTTCCTCCTCACCTCAGGTATGAGTACTTGGTTCCCAATTTCACTTTGCCAGTCATTCTTTCTTCTTGCTTGACTAACATGCAGGTTGACGCCACTTTGGCATGTTTACAAAAGAGGAAGCGAGCGATTGGATGGACTTTGGCGGACATTCAAGGAATAAGCCCCGCGTTTTGCATGCACAAAATAATATTGGAGGAGAATGCTCGACCATCACTTGAGCATCAAAGAAGATTGAACGAGGCTATGCAAGAGGTCGTCAAGAAAGAGATTATAAAATAGTTAGATGCCGGGGTAGTTTACCCCATCTCGGATAGTTCTTGGACTTCCCCGGTCCAATGTGTTCCCAAGAAAGGTGGCATGACGGTTGTCACCAATGCAAAGAATGAGCTAATTCCTAATCGTACTGTTACGGGTTGGAGAGTTTGTATGGATTATAGAAAGCGTAACAAGGTGACGAGGAAGGATCATTTTCCATTGCCGTTCTTGGACCAAATGTTGGACTGATTGGCGGGTAGAGCTTATTATTGTTTCTTGGATGGTTATTCGGGGTATGATCAAATACTCATTGCCCCGGAAGATCAAGAGAAGACAACCTTTACATGTCCCTATGGCACATTATCTTTCTCTCGAATGCCATTCGGATTGTGTAATGCCCCAGCCACATTTCAGAGGTGCATGATGGCGATCTTCACCGACATGGTGGAAGACATTCTCGAGATATTTATGGATGATTTCTGTCACGCCCCAAAACGAGGGACATGACCGGCGCCTGACCGAGTTGCCCCAGTCAAGCGGACCTGGGTGCCTTTCACTCCCACGCGTTACCCCATGTGATTGATTCACTAACAAGTTCATAATTTATATTTACAACGCCCCATACATATACATAGGCCACAATCCCACGGTTTACATGTCTATGGAGCCTCTAGGATACAAAAAGGGAAATACAATACTTGCCGGTAACAAGGCTCCGGCTATACCTTACAAAAACCAAAATGAAATCTAAACCGAAGTGGCAAGAACCACACAAGGCCCCGAGGAAGAAAGGGGCTCACCAAAAACGGGCAGTGGAGGATGAAAGATACTACTGCCGATGAGCTGAAGTGCCTGCTACTGATCCACCTACAATCATGACACGAATGTAGCGCCCCCGGCAAAAGGGACGTCAGTACACTTAAATTGTACCGGTATGTATGGACAAACTTTGTCCCAAGTAAACTCAAGCCATTAAATTACATCAACAATTAATTAAGCCAGCCAACCATGTTTCCACATTTTCCTTATTTCAAATAATTCTCAACACAAAGCACTTTCTACAATCAACAAATTTAACAATAACCAATCAATCACGTAAAGCACAAGTAGTCAAACAAAGGGGCAATCAGTGCCCCACAGGTTGCAAACTCTCCTGTTGTCTCCTTTCACAATTTCACATTATTGATTTATGTATCAATTTTCAATAGCGATTTCGATCGCTTTCCATCCTTATTGCCCCTGACCACCCTTATTACCTCGGCCACCCTTATCACCCCAACCCAAACCTTATTTCACCACGTTGCGGCGCGCAACACGACCCCGCCTTACGGTTGAAAACACAACAATTTCAAACAGCAGATAAGGTACTACACACAATTTCAACAAGTTCAAATAGGCAACTTACACATTGGTTTATGTTCTCAATTTCTTCTCAATTCAATATCACAACCATGTTACAATATTTCCACAATTCAAGTGTTTCATCTCTTTCCACAATAAGCCAATTCTCAAGTGTTTCGTTTGTTTTCCACAAGGTGCCATATAGGCCATCATAGTCATTATTCACAATTCTTTTGCCAAATTAAACTCTCATTTTACATTACTCATAACTCAACAACAAACTTTGAATATCCAACAACAACATCAAGAATTTCACACAATTTGTCAATTTAACCCGAAACAAACAAACTTCACACATATAGGCGATTTCACAAGAATCAAAATTAGCCATACATACCGGTGATGAGTTTTCTTCCGTTAACTTCCTACTTTATGCTTACCCAAGCTATCTTACTCTTGCCAACCTTGTTCTTGAAGACTCTTACTTCTACTCACTTCTTTTTACTAGAAATCAAGTTCAATAATCATGCATGAGTGTAAAAATTTTATTTTTAAAAGCTATTATATGAAAATCTCTCTTTACCCAATTAAAACTGAAAATCAAAGAAAATAGTTAGGGTTTTTACCTTGAAAATATTGGGGAAGTTGAATCCTTGCCCTAGGATCCCTTGGAATTAAGTAGTTGGAACAATCTTTGAAGATGAAGAACTTCTCTCTCTAAAAACCCTCTCTTCTCTCTCTAATTTTGGTGAGATGATATGATAAAATGAAGAAGAAAGGTGTTATATTAAAGAAGAGATCGGGTCAAAATGTTACAAAAATCTGGGCCGGGGTCAAATATGCGGTCACTATGCGACCGCAGAATCAACATGCGGTCCGCATAGTGACCGCAGAATGGCTCAAAAAATTACGCAGGTTCTGTTAAGACATGCGGTCACTATGCGGACCGCATGTTGATTCTGCGGTCGCAAAAGTGCACCGCAGATTGACATGCGATCGCATATCGACCGCACATTTGACACGGATTTGGGCAACTCTCTGGAACGATTTGCGGTCAGAATGCGGTCCGCATGTCAGGTTTGCGGTCGCATTCTTGACCGCACATTTGACACTTTTTCGGAAAAATTATTTCTCTACATTTTTGAAACTTAAATCATTACCAAGGGTTCGAACCGCGGCTCGCAAGCTCGCCGCGAAGAATTCTACGCATTCCTAACACATTATTCGGACCATGACACCACAGCTACTAGGTTTTATGCACAAAAATTTTACGGGGCCTTACAATTTCAGTGTAGTTGGAGATTCCTTTGATGTTTGCTTAGCAAATTTGGACCGTGTATTGGCTAGATGTGAAGATACAAACTTAGTGCTTAATTGGGAAAGTGCCACTTTATGGTGAAAGAAGGAATTGTCTTGGGGCACAAAGTTTCAAAAGATGGTATTGAGGTCGATAAGGCAAAGATTGCAGTCATTTCAAGGCTCCCTCCCCCTAACTCTGTCAAAGGGGTGAGGAGTTTCCTAGGGCACGCCGGGTTCTATCGGCGATTCATCAAAGATTTTTCCAAGATTGTGAACCCTTTGTGTAGACTTTTGGAGAAGGATGCAAAGTTTGTTTTTGATGAGAGATGCATGTAGTCTTTTGAGTTGTTAAAGCATAAATTGACAACTACCCCCATCATCACCGCACCCAGCTGGAATTTGCCTTTTGAACTAATGTGTGATGCTAGTGATGTGGTGGTAGGTACAGTACTCGGTCAAAGGCTCAATAAGATGTTCCACCCAGTGTACTATTCAAGTAAAACGATGAATGAGGCTCAGCGGAATTACACCGTCACAGAGAAGGAGTTGTTAGCCATTGTATTTGCCATGGAGAAATTTCGTCCTTATCTTATGGGGGCTAAGGTGATAATCCACACCGATCATGCCGCCCTTCGGTACTTGATGACAAAGAAGGACTCCAAAGCAAGATTGATGAGATGGGTGCTTCTCCTTCAAGAATTTGATCTAGAGATTGTTGACCGAAAAGGGAGTGAAAATCAAGTGGCGGACCACTTGTCTCGTCTAGAGGAGGAGGGGAGGCCATCCAACGGCCTTGAAATCAATGATTCTTTTCCAGATGAGCAACTCCTTGCAGTGTCAATGAATGATATGCCATGGCTCGCCGTTGTAGCCAACTACCTTGTGTCCGGTGTGGTTCCATGTGAGCTCTCTTCCAACCAAAGAAAAAAGCTAAAGTGGGATAGTTTGGACTTTTATTGGGATGATTCGTACTTGTTCAAAATTTGCACGGATGGAGTGATTAGAAAGTGTGTCCCGGAGAGCGAACAAATGAGCAACTTGGAGGCTTGCCACTCCTCTTCATATGGTGGTCACCATGGGGGAGTGAGGACGGCCTCCAAAGTCTTGAGCTGTGGATTCTATTGGCCAACAATTTTCAAGGATTCTAGTGATCTAGTGAAGAGTTGTGATGCATGTCAAAGAGCTGGTGGAATTTCAAAGAGAGATGAAATGCCCCTAAACACCATCCTAGAAGTTGACATTTTTTATGTGTGGGGCATTGACTTCATGGGACCGTTCGTGAGTTCTTGTGGAAACACATATATTTTGGTAGCTGTGGACTATGTTTCGAAGTGGGTAGAAGTCGTGGCTCTTCCTAACAACGAAGCCCGGTGTGTTGTGAACTTTTTGAAGAAATACATCTTTACAAGATTTGGGACCCCTCGTGCCATTATTAGTGATGTGGGCTCCCATTTTTGTAACAAGGCTTTCGATTCATTGTTGACCAAGTATGGTGTTAATCACAAAGTCACTACTCCATACCATCCCCAAGCAAGCGGTCAAATTGAAGTTTCAAATTGGGAAATCAAAAGCATCTTGTCTAAGACGGTCAATTCAAATAGGACCGATTGGTCCAAGAAACTAGATGATGCATTGTGGGCTTATAGAACGGCCTACAAAACGCCAGTTGGTATGTCTCCCTACCGATTGGTGTTTGGTAAGGCTTGTCATCTTCCGGTAAAGCTTGAACATAAAGCGATGTGGGCCTTGAAAAAGCTGAACTTAGAATGGGATGTAGCGGCTAATCTCCGGGTTGATCATTTGAATGAGCTTGACGAGTTTAGATTTCATGCATACTCCAGCTCGTCCTTATACAAGGACAAGATGCTCGAAGCAAGGAGTTCAAGGTTGGTGACATGGTTATTCTCTTCAATTCCCGGTTGAGATTGTTTCCGGGAAAGCTCAAGTCAAAGTGGAGTGGCCCTTTTGAGGTAGGTGTGACCCCGTTTGGAGCTCTTGACTTAAAGAACAAGAATGGTGAAATATTTCGAGTAAATGGGCATCGGGTGAAGCACTATTTAGGGAAGCCGGATGACAGCCAGGTGGTGGCACTCTTGCACTTGAAGTGATGGAATGGCAATTTGCGTCGTGTCGCGATGTTAAATCAGGCGCTTATTGGGAGGCAACCCATGTCTTTTTCTTTTCCTTTGTTTTCTTCATCAGTAGGATAGGATTTTTGAGCTAACAGTGTGTGAAGTGTTGCAGGGAGTATGTTGAAATAATGCAGGAAAATACAGAGTGAACAGTTCTCTGAAGTTTGGGCCACGCGGCCGCACCACAAATCAGTGCGGTCCGCGTGGGTTGTTGAAAGTGATGATCTGAGCCCAAGGAAACCTGCGCAGTCCGCGTATCAAAAGTGTGCGGTCCATGTGGGGTGGACAAGAGAGAATGAAAATTATCAACTCTCTGAAGATTGGCCACGCGGCCGCACACCAAATCAGTGCGGTTCGCGTGGAAATTGGTCAACTAAGCAGTTCTCTGAAGTTGCCACGCGGCCGCATAACAAAACAGTGCGGTCCGCGTGGAAGCTCAACAAGCGAGAAGGGTTCTGAAGTTAGGCACGCGGCCGCAAACCAAAACAGTACGGTCCGCGTGACTTACTAGGTAAAAATGAACACAAGTCAAATCCTGCGCGGTCTGTGTGACAAAAGTGTGTGGCCGCGCAGGTAGGTAAGTGATGGGTCCCACACCCTTTTTTATAAATAGGGACCTCTGGCCTTCATTAAACCTTTTGGCCAAATTTTCTTCTGAGATAAAAATTACTATTCATTCCCACTTTGTGCTTCAATTACAACTTCAACCACTCTTGGTAAAATTTCATCTTTGATTCATTATCTTCATTGTTTTACAGTGTATATAAATTAATTAATGTTAGCATAACTTCTTAATTTTTATATTTTCTTATTTTAATTGATAACATTAGGATCAAGCATGCTAATTTTAGAATTAGGGCTAATTTTCCTTGTTAAAATAATTGAGTAGGGACACATAGGACACGGGATATTGAACACAATGGACTGAATTGAACAAAACGATAGCCTACCAGTTTTGTCTTTGCCCTACGCAGCCGCACACTTTTGTTGTGCGGTCCGCGTGCCTTTATGTGTGATCAATCACGCCTACGCGGCCGCAGTCCAAATCAGTGCGGACCGCGTGCCCGAGGTTCAGAGAATGAAAAATGTGGTAGTTTCTTTTATGCGGACCGCGTCCATTTCTGGGCGGTCCGCGTTGACCTCACGCGGCCGCAATGCAAATCAGTGCGGTCCGGGTGGGTCAACTTCAGAGAGTCTGTTTGTTGGGTTATCAACCTGTGCAGACCGCGTGGCAAAAGTGTGCGGTCCGCGTTGACCTCACGCGACCGCGATGCAAATCAGTGCGGTCCGCGTGGGTCAACTTCAAAAGATACTTACAGGTTGCTGGTTAGCCTGTACGGATCACGTGTCAAAAGTGTGCGATCCGCATGGCTTCTATTCTTCACTGTGCTTGTTTTATTTATGATCTTCTGTCATTGTATATTGCTCACATGCTTCGACTAGCCAATATATGTACTTTTGCAGGTAATGACGAAGAAGATGCTAGCACAACGTGGGGGTAAACAACCCGGGAGGGGTGGTCCCTCCCGAGGGGGCAAAGGAAAAAGAATAGTAAAACTCACCCCGGAGGCCCGGGAAAACATCAAGAAAACCCGAAAGATAATTCGGGAAGCTGACAGAGCGGCCTCTCATTCCACGGGGAGTGATTACGTTCCTTCCAGAAGTATCACCTCAGAGTCTGCCCCATCCCACATATCAGTCTCAGTACCAATCATGGCCTTCTCATCTCCAGAGAAAGACCAACCACAGAGGCCACTTCCAAGGCCACCTCCAAGCAAGTAAATGTAGTCTCGGACTCGTCCGATGAGTCTCGAGTTGAGAAGCAAAATAGTGATGATGAGTACTCCACTTCTTCCACAGCTTCACTATCAGGGGAGAGTAGAGGTCAAGGTGAGGGAAGTGAGCCATAGGGTGGGGGGATAGAGCGGACCAGGGATCCCAATGTGTGGGCCGATAGGTTTGTCAGTCAACAAGCATGGCATAAGTTCAGATAGAGGTGGCCAAAGAGGAGATTGATCCCAGAGAGGAGATTTATAGATGTGGACCTGCTTCCGCACAACCCTCACGTGCAAGCACAATTCCATACGAGAGAGGGTTGGAGCTTCTTTAAGGAGCGGGTGGAGAATGCAAATGAACACATGGTGAAAGAATTTTATGTCAATATCCACCATCTAGTTCGGGATTCCACTGCCACAAAAGTTAGGGACCAAATTGTGTTATTTGATGGAAAGTCGCTCAATGAATTTTTGGGGTTCGCAGAGGAAGATGAATCTTAGTATCTAGAAGCGTTAGCTCAGAAGGAGGAGGCCCGACCTTGGTTAGTAGAGGTGCTAGCGGCTCTCGGAACTGTTCCGGTGTGGCTAAAAGCACAGGAGAAGATTTACAGGAACACCCTCAGCTTCGAGGCGAAAGGGTGGTTGACCTTTGTCTGCAACCGTCTGGATCCCACCACTCACGACCATTCAGTGCCGATTGATAAAGCGGTGTTGGTAGCTTCGATCATGACAGGCTTCCCACTGAACATGGGAAATATCGTGTATAGGGTCATCTCAAATGTGGCTAATGAGACCAAGACGAACTACCCCTTCCCCAACACATTGACGATGTACTTCAGAGAGCTGAAAGTGAAAAGGAAGAAGTTTGATGTTCTGGTGCCTCCGGCGGGGGCGTATTCGTGGTATGATCAAAAGGGTCCGGACAACCCTAAGACGGCTAAAAAGGGCCAATCCACCACTTCCACCACAGTTGGCCAGTCTGAGGAGCCAGTTGTCACTACTACTGAGCAGGCCACTTCACTCCCTCGGGGTCCATCTACAGCACCCTCATCATCTATAGCTGATCCGGAGATTCCAGTCTCCAAGACATACCGGTTCACTGCCAACCAGCTGTCCTACACTTTGACCAGTTTGAACAACTGGATGTCAGCTGCGACATCCAAGTTGTCCACCTTGACGACAGTGGTTCAGTCCCATAGTGCACTAGTGACGGTGGAGGTCCCAGCTTCTATTGGGGATACATTGAAGAAAATCCTGGAAAACTAGGAAAGGATGATGAAGAAGCAGGATAGTTTGGTTGAGGCGGTCGATTCACATAACAAGGCACTCAAAAGCCTTGCTAGGGAGCATAGGAAGCTAAGGAAGACCAAGGCCTCGACGGAGTCGGTTGCAGCTCTAAAGGAGCATGTGGACAAGCTGGTAGCTGATCAGTTGCCCCTAGATCTAATGTTTGGTGAGCCGGCCGTAGAGCCAATCTCGGAGCAGCCGCATGAGGAGCTCAGGCCACGCAAGAAGAGGAAGCTCCCCAACACTGAGGGAGTGGTTATCATGGTAGCCCCTGAGCAGCAGGAGGGATCCTCTAGTGCACCCACAGCAGCACCCACAGCAGCAGATGAGCCTCCTCCAGAGCAGGCACCTGTCCCAGCAGCACAGCAGCAGGTTAGGGACCAGTCTGAGGTCCCCACCACTACAGCGGATGAGGGAGCTAGTCAGAGCCACCCTGTTGATCAGGCTTGAGGGGCCATCTATATCCTTTTCTTTGTGATTTATTTGATAGTTAGCACTGGGGACAATGCTAGCTTTTATTCGTGGGGGTGTGCCCTACTATTTTTGATTTTGGGATTGTATATATTTTATTACATTCAGTACATTCGTAGACATAGTATTTGTATCTATTTTAACGCTTTGATCTACTTTAGTTTCATTTTGAACACTTTTTGATTGTATATTCGGATCTATCTTTGTTCATAGTTCATTTGCTTTTTCATTTTTTGGTTATTCTCGTAGAACCATTACATTTTGTTTCATGTTTTCAATAAACCCTTGGTTTTCTTAATGTCGCGGTTCTTTCCAAGGGTAAAGTGTTGTGTGAACCGGGTGGCTCTTCCCTATGATAGATAGCGTGACAACTTTCTTAAGGGTTGAGTTAGTTTTGTTTTCTTTTTTCTTCTTGATTTTCAAACTTTTTGTTGGTTAAGGGTACCTCGGGCGAACTTCACTTGGGCCTAGCACATTTTTCTCCGATCTTATGGTCAAAGACATCAAGTTGTGTCTAGATTGGTGAAAGTTGTGGCCTTGAGAGTCTTGTGTTGATCGAACAACCATCGATTGGTCATATGGACCAAAGTGTGCTCGAATCTATTCCGAGGTTGTTGTGGGCCTTCGATTCCATTTCTTGGTGATCTCTGAGTGTAAGTGTGGAGAGAAAATAGAATTGTGAGCCCAAGCACCGTACCAATGGTCTAGAACTTACCCCGAATGTTTGTTGAGGCAAAATCCTAGGTGAAAGTTGACTTGAGAAGTGAGTGTAGGCCACCTTTGATCCAAATGAACATATCATGAATCATTATTTCCAACCTACCAATAAATGAATCCCTAGTCACCCCTTTTGAGCCTGAAACCTTGTTTCTTCATAAACCAAAGTGCAAGCCTATACCCAATTTAGACCTTCTCTTGGCACCAAAAGATCTTCCCTTAAAGTGATTGCAAAAGTATAAGTTTGGGGGGGAGACAAGATACGAACAAGAAAGGCACCAAAGTGGCAAAAAGGCACAAATGCAATAAGAAAAAGAAAAGGGCATGAAGAAAAAGGAAACAAAGAAAAAGACAAGCGAAAAACAAGCGAAAAAGTTGAAAAAGACCCAAAATGGGGGGGGGGGGGGGGCAAAAAGAGTTGATAAGTGAAAAGGGAAGAAGGAAGAATGAGAATGAAATGATCAAAGAAAGAAGTGTCAATTGCAAAACGGAAGAGTGCCATGGTGCCTCTCTTTCACCCCTTAAAAGAGGAAATGTCAAAAAAAGAGCCAAAAAGGTGTTCCATAAATAAATCAAAAGAACGCTTTAGGGAAGGTTGAACCAGTAAGAACCAAATTCCTACCCTACCCAAAAAGCTTTCACAATGACTCCCAAAAAGCCCTATATGATCTCAAGTCGAGATGAGCCTATATTAGTGGATACTTACATAAAGGGCAAGCCTATGGTATTTAGTGTCGGGCTTAGGGTCTCTTCTTTGAGAGAGCGAGTGTGAAATTCTCCACATTGATTTGAGTGCAAATACCCTAAAAGGTGAGAGGCACTTAGGGAAAGCCGAAGGTGTATGAGTTTGGGGTCCACAATAACCAAAGTGCTTGAGAAAGGCTCCTTGATGGATCGAGTTAACCCTCGAAGCTCTTATGTCACAATTGAACCACAATGCTTAAAAAATTTCAAAAAGGTGTCAATGATACATTTGCATTAGGGGGCAATTGTTAGTCCCAATTGATGTTTGTGAGGTTACCCCGGACAACTAGGGGTGTTTTGGTGTCTTTTCTCTGAAGGTTAGGTCTTAGTTTTGATTTGCTTGAGGACAAGCAAAGGTTTAAGTTTGGGGAAGTTGATAACTATGAATTTTGCATGCTTTTGAACCCTTTCTTACCTTAGCTTTGTGCATAAAATGTGATTAAATGGCTTTGAATTACTTACAAGTACGCTAATTTGCAGGTTTGTGCGAAAAAAGGATGAATATCATCAAAGCAGCTCAAAAAGGAGTGAAACCGGCAAAGCGTCAACGAAGAGATGAAGGACTTCAAATAAGCCTGTGCGGACCGCACTGTTTAGGTGTGCGGCCGCACAGGATGGTTCAGAGACTCAAAGTTCAAGCACTATCTGCATGGACCGCACTGATTTGGTGTGCTGCCGCGCAGGAGAAGATCAGAGAAGCCTCAAATTGCAGACAAGACCCACGCGGACCGCGTCCAAAACTATGCGGTCCGCAATGAAGATGACCAGAGCAGAAATCGTTTAAGGAACAAGCCTCACGCGGCCGCTTGTCATATCAGTGCGGCCCGCGTGGGTAAAGGATCAGAGAATGTGCTTGCAAGGAATTTATGCAGTGCGGTCGCATGACAAAAGTGTGCGGTCCGCGTTACTGTACACACGCGGTCGCATGACAAAAGTATGTGGTCCGCGTACCTGTTCCAACAGCAGACCTTCAGCAACCCAAACTACCTTACGCGGCCGCACGACAAAAGTGTGCGGTCCGCGCGAGTCCCGCAGGGGCATTTTTGTCCAGAAATTACAGGGTAGTATAAATAGCTTCTTTTTCTTTTTTAGGTTATGTTAGACAATACACAATGACGGCTGAGCTCATGAGGAACTTGAATACGCCTATTTCGGGCAATTTTGTACTAGATTAACATTAGATTTTATTTCTAATTAATTATTATGTCAATTTTAGCTTCAATTTCATCATCTTCTTCAATTTCTATGGCTAGCTAAACCCATAGCTAGGGTTGTAGCCCAACCGTAGTGTGGGTAATTGATGGGTTAGATTATTAAATGCAAGGATGATTATGGGTGATTGGTTTTGGGTTGATTGAATGTATTTGATTGGGATTTTGTGGTTGCAAACATGAAATCTATTTTTGTGGGTTTGGTCTCTACTTGAGAAAGAGAGTCTAAAACCTCTCAATCAATCCCAACAAGAACTTGGGATGGACCCATGAGAATGGTAGTCCCACGGGTATAGACCTCGAGAGAGTAATTACCCAACTTGAGCCTAAAGTTGCTTGGGCAAATTAGCCTACCCAATTGGTCTCTCAAGAGTCAATTGGGCAAAATTGTTCTCTCTACCGGGAGGTGTAAGAATGAATTCATAGAGCAACGGCTACCCGATAATCCCATGCATCATCTTAGCGTTGAATTTCGATACCCATTAGTTATTCCACCTAGGTATAAGCTACTTTCCTAGTCCCCTTTCCCATTAGCAAATCATAATTAGAAATAGCCTTAGCATAATTTTAGACAACACAATAGTAGTAGATACAATAGTTTATACATTGAAAATACAAAAAATGTTTGAAGATAAATTAGAAGCCAAGACTCAATACTAGTGCAACACAATTATTCTCTCCAAAAATCTAACTCCCTGAGGAATTGACCCCGAACCACTATTCGGGAAAGAGTATTAGTGCCCGCTCATACCTTCGGGTTGCGTTTGCCACAATCATCATGTTCATTTGAAGGCAGCATGCACCCCAGATAAGTCCTTCTTTTCTCCGAAAGGGACGCTTCTCTTTAAACTCATATGCTTGACTTTTTGCATAATTTTTCTTTAAATTCCTTTTGGTTTAACTCTGATTCGGTAACTATTACAAAGAAACATGAGAGGAACGGTTTCACAAGGCTCCGCCTAGTTAAATTTGAAGAAAGGCCCAGCCTCAGCGAGTGCGTTAGGCCAATCCCGACTGACCATAACGGTTGATGCTTTAAAGAAAAGATGTTTGAAAAGAAATAAAGGAAAAGGCAAAGGTCATAAGAGCTTAATAAAGTGAAAAGGTCAGAGCTCACACATGCGAGTCATAATGAAACCTTGAGAGTTAAACCCGGTCGGTTTGAAAAGAGATTTACCCTCAAAGCCAACAAGTAGCCAAGTTCTCAACGGGAAAGGGGGCCAGGATCAAGCACTGGAGATGATCAAGGACACAAACCAACCACTGCTTCAAACTAATAAAATGTTCTTTGTTGAAAACAGGTTCTATTCAAAGCAACCAAGCAAGAAGCATGTGCAACCCAAAGAAATGAAATGCGCAAGCACTGAAACAGCTTTGCAGCAGGAAAAGAGACCAAAAGGAAGTTTCCCAAAACTCTATCATGTGTGTTTCTAAAAAAGAAAAATAAAAAGAAGAAGAAAATAAGGAGAAAAAGAAGAAGAAGAAGAAGAAGAAGAAGAAAATAAATGAAAATCCCAAAAGAAAAACAAATCATAGTAGCATAGGAGCTTTTTCTTTCTAAATCCCGGCATAACCCGAGAATCTCCCTGGTATAACCCAAGGAGCTTTTTCTTTCCAAGTCACGACATAACCCGATGACCGTCCCGGCATAACCTGTGGACCCTTAACGGCATAACCTGTTGAACCTTCCGGCATAACCCGATGATTTCTCCCTGACATACCCCAAGGAGCCTTTTCTTTCCAAGTCTCGGCATAACCCGATAACTTTAACGGCATAACCCGTTGAATCCCGGCATAACCCATGGATCTCCCTGGCATAACCCAAAGAGCCTTTTCTTTCCAAGTCTCGGCATAACCCGATGACCTTAACGGCATAACCTGTGAACCTTTTAACGGCATAACCCGTGAACCCTTTTCAGCATAACCCGATGACTTCCCGGCATAACCCGATGACTTCCCAGCATAACTTGTGGACCTTTAAATGGCATAACCCGTGAACCCTCTTTTGGTATAACCCGACGATTTCCCAGCATTACCCGAGGACCTTTCCCGGCATAACCCGATGTCACAACCCCAAACCCGGTCGTGATGGCGCCCAGCACACTGCTAGGCCAGCCCGACCAATTAACAATATTCACGGAGCTATGAGCTCACTTTATCCAATTTAAGCATAACAAAAATAAGTCAAGTGATAGAATACCAACACAGGGATCAAGTCCCAAACAGTACAACTCCCCATAGACCGAGGGGTCAAGAGTCAAGAGCCTCTAAAGATAACATATATGCAATAGTGTTTACAAGATACTCAGTGCAGAAGGAAATTGCAATACTAAATGAAAAGACAACAGGGAGGGATGTAAGGTCCTGCGGACTCTGCAGCTACCTCGACTATCCTGCAGAAAACGCCTCTGAATAGCAACTGGATCAGGACTGCTGAGAGGTACTTGGATCTGCACACAAGGTGCAGGGAGTAAAATGAGTACTGCCAGACTCAGTGGTAATGAACAAGGGTAAGACGGCGTAGCTAAGAAATCACAATATAGCACTATGTAAAGCTGTAATCAATACCTTGTAACAGTTTCAATATCAACAGTAATGTACCAACAAGTATCAACAACACAATGTAACAGCTATCAGATGTAGCTAAATGCAATGCAATGCATGAAATGACCGCTACGGCGCGTAGCCCGATCCAATTTTGGTACCCGTGCTCACTGTGGGTGTTCAGACTCCGGAGGGGCTCCTACAGCCCATGCACAATATCATGAATATACGCTGCGGCGCACAGCCTGATCCACTACCAGTCAGCTAATATGCAGATGCAGCCTCGCAAGCTCAAAAGTAGTTTTGAAAACTCTTTTATCATTGTTTAGTTGAAAAATAGTATGTCAAAGTTCCAGAGATTGGAAAATCATGATAACAGTAATAGCTACGGACTGGTAGTAAAACTAGCATGTCAATATCTCAAAACAGTGATAATGATCCTCGCAGGATCCCAATAACTGGCTCACAGCCCACAAATGTACACAACCATCCGACAAGGAGGTTCACCGGCTCAAGAGTAGCCAATATCACAATATAATACACAACCATCCGAGAAGGAGGTTCACCGGCTCAAGAATAGCCAATATCATAATATAATATCAACAGGTCGAACTAAGCCATAGTCCCCAAATCACAATCGACCCCGCACTCACATGAGAGTACGTGTCTCGCTATACAGCATCACAAAGTGGTATACCATGGTTTCGAACCCGCTGGTCATCACCCACATCCATTACTCACCTCAATACGGCTCGATGACTAATACGCGATGCCCTTTCCACGAGAATCAAGCTCCGCAGGCGTAGAATCTGATCAAATATAGTGAAAATACATCCAATTAGGCCAATGGGGTGATACCTAGTCAAAATAACTCAATTTACGCCAAATACTACAAAGTTGCCAAAACCCGACTTTCGGTACGCTTCTCAAAAAATTACGAAAGTCATATATTCGGAACCCTCGCCTCAACGCGAGTCTAGGCATATAAAATTTACCAAAATCGGACTCCATTTGCCCACTCAAATCCTTGATTTTCTATAACCCAAGCCTAGGGTGAAAACCTCCATAATATACCCCAAATTCCTCCAATTTCAGGTGTTAGTTACATCATTTATCAATACAAAACCATAATTTGAGTCCATAGTTGATTACCTGAAGAATCTCGTTGAATTTCCCTTGAAAATCGCCCAAGTCGTCTCTTAAGTCCGAGCCCTAAATGTTTTAGAATGTTCTGAAATTTCTAACTTCTAATATTTTTAATCCTTCTGCAATTTCCGTTTCTGCGGACAAAAATCCCGCTCCTCGAGCCCGTATCCGCGACCAACTGGTTGCTTCTGCGATTCCAGGCCTAGCCGGCCAATACCGCTTCTGCGAGCTTCGGACCGCCTCTGCGCGTCCGCTTCTACGTGTTTTCAACCGCTTCTGCGGTTTAGCTCAAAATGCTCGATCCCGCTTCCGCGCACCTGGGACCGCACCAGCGATTCCGCTTCAGCGATCAAGGTCCGCTTCTATGGTCCCGCCTAGGCGATCGATCCTCCACTTCTGTGGATCTCCCCAATCCGCCTCTAGACCGCTTCTGCAGCACGTCCTTCGCACATGCGGTCCCTTGGCCGCAGGTGCGAAACACCAGAACCAGAAAATTTCCAACCTGCAATTTTCCATGTTTCACTCCCGTTTAACCACTCGAAAACACCCCAAGGCCCCCTTGACCTCATCTAATCACACCAACACATCCTAATACCTTATTCAAACTTGCTCCAACCCTCAAAACACGTCTAACAACACCAAAACCCACAATTCACATCGAATTCAAGCCTAACTTCCTTAAAACTTTCCGAATTACACATTCGATCAAAAACCCGGCCAAACGACGTCCGAATGACCTGAAAATTTACGGGCTTATCCAAAATCACATGACAAAGCTACAGAAATTGTCGGAATTCTATTCCGACCCCCGGATCAAAATCTCACCTACCGTTCGGATTTTGCCAAAATTCATCCTTAGCCAATTCACGCCTATTTCTATACCGGACCTCCAAATTCAATTCTGATCGCTCCTCTAAGTCACAAATCACCTCCCGGAACTAACCAAATCATTAGAATTCGATTCCGAGCACTCTAACTAAATAGTCAGCTCCAGGTTGACTTTCCATATTCAAGCTTCCTTCAAAAAGGCTATTTGCCTCATTTTCAATCCAAATCACTCCTAACTCACCCGATAGATTCTAACACTGATATAAAAGCATAAAACATATAAATGCAAGATAACGGGGTGGTAATTCCCGTGATGACGGGCCGGTTCGTCACATTCTCCCCACTTAAGCAAACGCTCGTCCTCGAGCGGGTCAAGAAACATACCTGAAGACTCAAACAAGTGAGGATATCTACTCTGCATCTCCCGCTCGATCTCCCAAGGGGCCTCCACCACGGGTCGACCTCTCCACTGAACCTTAATTGATGCAATATCCTTGGACCTCAATCTTCTCACCTGACGACCCAATATGGCTATAGGCTCCACATCATAGGTCAAGTCATCATCAAGCTGAATAGTGATAAAGTCCAACACATGCGATGGGTCGCCAACATACTTCCGGAGCATGGACACGTGAAACACTGGATGAACTCCTGATAGACTGGGTGGCAAAGCAAGCATATACGCCACCTCTCCAATCCTCCTAAGGATCTCAAGAGGGCCAATAAATCTTGGACTGAGCTTCCCTTTCTTCCCAAATGTCATGATGTCCTTCATCGGCGAAACCTTCAGTAAGACTTTCTCACCCACAGAATAAGACACATATCGAACCTTTCGGTCTGCATAACTCTTCTGGCGCGACTGAGCTGTGCGAAGTCTCTCCTGAATTACCTTCACTCTATCCAAAGCATCCTGGACTAACTCTGTCCCCAATAACCATGCCTCACCGGGCTCAAAGCAACCAACTGGAGATCTACACCGTCTCTCATATAAAGCCTCATACGGTGCCATCTGAATACTGGATTGGGAGCTGTTGTTATAGGCAAACTCTGCGAGAGGCAAGTAATCAGCCCACGAACCACCAAAGTCAATAACACAAGCTCTCAACATATCCTCCAAGATCTGAATAGTACGCTCGGACTGTCCGTCCGTCTGAGGATGGAATGCAGTATTCAATTCAACCTACGAGCCCAACTCACGCTGAAATGTCCTCCAGAACTGAGAAGTAAACTGAGTACCTCTGTCTGATATAATAGAAACCGGGACTCCATGTAACCTAAGGATCTCCCGAATGAATATCTCAGCTAGCCGCTCCGAGGAGTACATAGTACATACAGGAATGAAGTGAGCTGACTTGGTCAGCCTATCCACAATCACCCAAACAGAATCAAACTTCCTCGCCGTCCGAGGGATTCCAATAACAAAGTCCATAGTGATCCTTTCCCACTTCCACTCGGGAATATTAATGCGCTGAAATACGCCACCGGGCCTCTGATGCTCGTACTTAACCTGCTGACAGTTGAGGCACCGGGCTACATGTCTAACAATGTCCATCTTCATCTTTCTCCACCAATAATGATGTTTCAAGTCTTGATACATCTTCGCGGCTCCTGGATGGATAGAATACCGCGAGCTATGGGCCTCCTCCGGAATCAACTCACGAAGGCCATCAACATTGGGCACACATATCCGGCCCTACATCCTCAATACACCGTCACTATCAATGGTGACATCTCTAGCATTATCATGCTGAACTATGTCCCTAAGGACAGCCAAGTGTGGATCATCATACTGGCGCTCACGAATACGATCATATAGAGAAGACCGAGATACAACACAAGCCAACACCTTGCTGGGCTCTGAAATGTCTAACCTCACTAGCCGATTGGCTAGCACCTGAACATCATAAGCAAATGATCTCTCCTCAGCTGGAATATATGCCAAGCTCCCCATACTGACCGCTTTCCAGCTCAAAGCATCGGCCACCACATTGGCCTTCCCCAGGTGATATAGGATAGTAATGTCATAATCCTTAAGCAACTCAAGCAATCTCCGCTGTCTCAAATTAAGATCCTTCTGTCTAAACAAGTGCTGGAGACTACGGTGATCGGTATACACCTCACAAGACACGCCGTACAAATAGTGCCTCCAAATCTTCAAGGCATGAACTATGGCAGCTAGCTCCAAATCATGAACATGATAGTTCTTCTCATGTGGATTCAACTGCCGAGAAGCATAAGCAATCACCTTACCTTCCTGCATCAATACACAACCTATCCCCACTCTCGAGGCATCACAATATACGGTATATAAACCTGAAGTTGATGGCAAGAATAACACTGGAGCTGTGGTCAAAACTGTCTTGAGCTTCTGAAAGCTCTCCTCGCACTCATACGACCACACGAATGGTGCACCTTTCTGAGTCAATTTAGTCAAAGAAGAAGCAATGGATGAAAATCCCTAAACAAACCGGCGATAATATCCCGCCAAGCCAAGAAAGCTCATAATCTCTGTAGCTGAGGATGGTCTAGGCCAACTTTGCACCGCCTCTATCTTCTTCGGATCAACCTGAATACCATCACAAGACACCACATGACCCAGAAATGCTACTGACTCGAGTCAAAACTCGCACTTGGAGAATTTAGCATACAGCTTCTACTCTCTCAACCTCTGCAACACCATACTCAAATACTGAGCATGCTCCTCCTGACTATGGGAGTAGACTAGAATGTCATCAATGAACACAATCATAAATAAATCCAAATAGGGCCTGAACTCACTGTTCATCAGATGCATGAACGCTGCGGGGCGTTGGTCAGCCCAAAAGACATCACAAGGAACTCATAGTGGCCATATCCGGTCCTGAATGCAGTCTTCATAATAACAGAGTCCCTGATCTTCAGCTGATGATAGCCTGATCGAAGATCAATCTTAGAAAACACTCTCGCACACTGTAACTGATCAAACAAATCATCAATGCGTGGTAGAGGGTACTTGTTCTTCACTGTTACCTTGTTCAACTGTCTATAATCAATATACATCCACATGGAACCATCTTTCTTCTTAACAAATAACACGGGTGCACACCACAGGGACACACTAGGGTGAATGAAACCCTTATCCAAAAGCTCCTGAAGCGGTTCTTTCAATTCCTTCAACTCTGCTGGTACCATCTGATAAGGAGGAATGGAAATGGGCTGAGTGCCCGGCACCAAGTCAATGCCAAAATCAATATCCCGGTTCGGCGGCATGCCCGGCAGGTCTAAGGGGAATACATCTGGAAAGTCCCTCACAACAGGTACAGAATCAATGCTAGGAGACTCAGCTCCCACATCTCTCACAAATGTTAAGTACGACAAACACCCATTTTCAACCATTTTCTAAGCCTTTAAAATGAAATAACACGGCTAGGGACAAAATCAGTCGAACCCTGCCACTCAATTTGAGAAATACAAGGAATAGCCAACGTAACTGTCTTAGAATGATATTCCAATATAGCATGGTACGGAGACAACCAGTCCATACCCAATATCACATCGAAGTCCACTATCCCTAATAATAACATATCTGCCTGGGTCTCCAGACCCCCAATAGAAATAACACAGGATCTATAGACATGATCCACAATAATCGTATCACCCACGGGGGTGGATACATGAACAGGTAAATCAAGACTACCACGAGTCGCACCCAAATAATGTGCAAAATAAGAGGACACGTATGAATATGTGGACCCCGGATCAAATAGAACAGAGGCATCTCTGTGACAGACAGAAATGATACCTGTAATCACTGCATCGGAGGCAACTGCATCACGCCTGTCACGGAGTGCATAGAATCATGACTGGCCTCTACTAGATCGCTACTCGCCTCTGGGGCGACTACGAGAAGACTGACCTCCACCTCTACTAGCCTGAGATGGTGCTGAAGAGGAGGGCTGATCCCTCTGCTGAGCCCTGTCTCTACGGAGTCGAGCGCACTACCTCCTCATGTGGCCAAACTCACCACACTCAAAACAGCTACCTGGTGCTGGAGAAGGGGACTGAAGGGAACCCCTCGCCGTAGAAGAACCCTGGCTGAAGAATTAGGTGCTGTGCTCTAGGCTGGGAGGGCACTAAGTGAAGACTGGCTCTGTTGGAATCCCTGTCGACCACGACCGGAAGAAGCTCCGCTCTGCTCAGGGCGGCCTGAATGAGAAGGTCTAGATGAGCGACCTCTGCCCTGCTAGAAATGCCCTCTAGATGGAGCACCACTGAAGCTACCAGAACTATGAGGCCTTTTGGCCTCCCTCTCTCGGCGACAATCTTCCTTAAAAGAGCGTGCCATATCCACAACCTTCTCAAAAGATGAAAATAGTACTCTCTCTCTGGTCATAAGAATGCGGATGGAGTAGTTGAGGCCATCAATGAACCTCCTAAACCTCTCACTATCAGTAGGGATCGTCCATGTGGCATGCCTAGCCAACTGTGTGAATCTCAGCTCATACTGGGTCACTGACATGTCGCCCTGAACCAACCACTCAAACTGGCGACGAAGCTTCTCACGACGGGACTAAGGTACATACTTCTCTAGGAAGAGAGTAGAAAACTGCTGCCAGGTGAGAGGTGCTGCTCCCGCAGGCCTACGCCTCTCAAACTCCTCCCACCAATCAAATGCGGGACCAGTAAACTGAAAAGTAGTGAATGAAACTCCGCTGGACACAAGAATACCAGCTGTACGTAGCATCCTCTGGCACTTATCTAAGAAACCATGGGCTTCCTCGCCCTCAGCGCCACTAAAATGGGGTGGTTGGAGTCTACCAAACCTCTCTAGAGGATGCTGCTCGTCGTCGGGCATAACCTTAACCATATGCTTTGGAGCTAGTGCAGCTGGAGGAATAACTGGTGCAACCACCTGAGTGGGGACCGCCTCCGGCGTCTGAAGCCCCTGAACAACCTGCTCAGGTGTGCGAGCTACAGAGGTATGCTGACCACCCCCTGTCTGAGATGTCGCTGCAATAGCGGTAGCCGATACTACCTGAGCCAAACCGGAACACACCGATAATATCCGGGAAAGAGTCTCCTGAAGATCAAGAATAGCAATAGATACAGTCTGGGCCTGAACTGGGGCTGTTGGAGGATCAACCACTGGGGGCTGCTCCTGAATAGGTACAACGGGCGGGTCAGCTGGCACTGCCTCAGCTGCCCTACCTCTACATCTACCACGACCGCGCCTACGACCTCTAGCAGGTGGCAATGGAGGTCGTCCACCTCGTCCGGATGCTCGAGTTCTCGCCATCGGCGAGAGAATAAAATATAGAAGTTCAGTTCTAAGAACAACAAGATTGCATGATAGAGTTCAAGAAATATGAAGTGTTTTCTAAAGGTTCGCAGCCTCCCGAGGATAAGTACAGGCGTCCCCGTACCGATCCACAAGACTCTACCAACCGGCTCAAGACTCATCAGGCCTAGTAAACCTAGGCTCTGATACCAACTTGTCACGACCCCAAACCCGGTCGTGATGGCGCCCAGCACACTGCTAAGCCAGCCCAACCAATTAATAACATTTACGGAGCTGTGAGCTCACTTTATCCAATTTAAGCATAACAGAAATAAGTCAAGTGATAGAATACCAACACAGGGATCAAGTCTCAAATAGTACAACTCCACATAGACCGAGGGGTCAAGAGTCAAGAGCCTCTAAATATAACATAAGTGCAATAGTGTTTACAAGATACTCAGTGCGGAAGGAAATAGTAATACTAAATGAAAAGACAACTGGAAGGGATGTAAGGTCCTGCGGACTCTGCAGCTACCTCGACTATCCCGCAGAAAATGCCTCTAAACAGCTACCGAATCATGAATGCTGAGAGGTACCTGGATCAGCACACAAGGTGCAGGGAGTAAAATGAGTACTGCCAGACTCAGTGGTAATGAACAGGGGTAAGACAGCGTAGATAAGAAATCACAATATAGCACTATCTAAAGCTGTAATCAATACCCTATAACAGTTTCAATATCAACAGTAATGTACCAACAAGTAACAACAACACAGTATAACAGCTATCACACGTAGCTAAATGCAATTCAATGCATGAAATGACTGCTACGGTGCGTAGCCCGATCCAATTTGGGTACCCGTGCTCACTGTGGGGATTCAGACTCCGGAGGGGCTCCTACAGCCCAAGCACAGTATCATGAATATACGCTGCGGCGCGCAGCCCGATCCACTACCAGTCAGCTAATATGCAAATACAGCCTCGTAAGCTCAAAAGTAATTTCGAAAACTCTTTTATCATTTTTCAGTTGAAAATAGTATGTCAAAGTTCCATAGATTGGAAAATCATGATAATAGTAATAGCTACGGACTGGTAGTAAAACTAGCATGTCAATATCTCAGAACAATGATAACGATCCTCGCAGGATCCCAATAACTGGCTCACAGCCCATAAATATACACAACCATCCCAGAAGGAGGTTCATCGGCTCAAGAGTAGCCAATATCACAATATAATACACAACCATCCGAGAAGGAGGTTCACCGGCTCAAGAATAGCCAATATCATAATATAATATCAACAGGTCGGACTAAGCCATAGTCCCCAAATCACAATCGACCCCGCACTCACAGGAGAGTACGTGTCTCGCCGCTATACAGCGTCACAAAGTGGTATACCGTGGTTTCGAACCCGCTAGTCATCACCCACATCCATTACTCACCTCAATACGGCTCGACGACTAATCCGCGATGCCCTTTCCATGAGAATCAAGCTCTGCAGGCGTAGAATCTGATCAAATATAGTGAAAATACATCAAATTAGGCCAATGGGATGATACCCAGTCAAAACAACTCAATTTACACCAAATAATACAAAGTTGCCAAAACCCGACTTTTGGTACGCTTCTCGAAAAATTACGAAAGTCATATATTCGGAACCCTCGCCTCAACACGAGTCTAGGCATATAAAATTTACCAAAATCGGACTTCATTTGCCCACTCAAATCCTTGATTTTCTATAACCCAAGCCTAGGGTGAAAACCTCCATAATATACCCCAAATTCCTCCAATTTCAGGTGTTAATTACATCATTTATCAAAATAAAACCATAATTTGAGTCCATAGTTGATTACCTGAAGAATCTCCTTGAATTTCCCTTCAAAATCGCCCAAGTCATCTCTTAAGTCCGAGCCCTAAATGTTTTAGAATGTTCTGAAATTTCTAACTTCTGATATTTTTAATCCTTCTGCGATTTCCGCTTCTGCGGACAAAAGTCCCGCTCTTGCGAGCCCGTATCCGCGACCAACTGGTCGCTTCTACGATTCCAGGCCTAGTCAGCCAATAACGCTTCTGCGAGCTTCGGACCGCCTTTGCGCGTCTGCTTCTACGGGTTTTCAACCGCTTCTGCGGTTTAGCTCAAAATGCTCGATCCCGCTTCCGCGCACCTGGGACCGCACCAGCGGTTCCGCTTCAGCGATCAAGGTCCACTTCTGCGGTCCCGCCTAGGCGATCGATCCTCCGCTTCTGCGGATCTCCCTAATCCGCCTCTAGACCGCTTCTGCAGCACGCTCTTCGCACCAGCGACACCGCACCTGCGGTCCCTTGGTTGCAGGTGCGAAAACACCAGAACCAGAAAATTTCCATCCTGCAATTTTCCATGTTTCACTCCCGTTTAACCACCCAAAAATACCCCGAGGCTCCCGGGACCTCATCCAATCACACCAACACATCCTAATACCTTATTCGAACTTGCTCCAACCCTCAAAACACGTCTAACAACACCAAAACCCACAATTCACATCGAATTCAAGCCTAAATTCCTTAAAACTTTCTGAATTACACATCCGATCAAAAACCCGACCAAACGACATCCGTATGACCTGAAAATTTTCGGACTTATCCAAAATCACATGACGAAGCTACAAAAATTGTTGGAATTCCATTCCGACCCCCGGATCAAAATCTCACCTAACCTTCGAATTTTGCCAAAATTCATCCTTAGCCAATTCAAGCCTATTTCTACATCGGACCTCCAAATTCAATTCCGATCGCTTCTCTAAGTCACAAATCACCTCCCGGAACTAACCAAATCATTAGAATTTGATTCCGAGTACTCTAACTAAATAGTCAGCTCCATGTTGACTTTCCATATTCAAGCTTCCTTCAAAAAGGCTATTTGCCTCATTTTCAATCCAAATCACTCCTAACTCACCCGATAGATTCTAACACTGATATAAAAGCATAAAACATATAAATGCAAGATAACGGGGTGGTAATTCCCGTGACGACGGGTCGGGCCGTCACACCCGAGGACCTTTTCCGGCATGACCCGATGATTCTTTCCAGTATAACCCGATGATCCTTCCTAGCATAACCCGTGGACCTTTTCCGACGTAACCCGATGATTCTTCCCGGCATAACCCGTGGACCTTTTCTGGCATAACCCGATGATTTCCGACATAACCCAATAATTCTTCCTAGCATAACCCGTGGACCTTTTCGGCATAACACGATAATTCTACCAGGCATAACCCATGGACCTTTTCGGCATAACCCGATAAATTTTCTCGGCATAACCTGTGGACCTTTTTCGGTATAATCTGATGATTCTTTCCGGCATAACCCGTGGACCTTTTCCATCATAACCCGATGATATTTTCCGGCATAACCCGTGGACCTTTTCCGGCATAACCCGATGATTCTTCCCGGCATAACCCATGAACCTTTTCCGGCATAACTCGATGATATTTCTCGGCATAACCCATGGACCTTTTGCGCCATAGCCCGATGATTCTTAACGGCATAACCCATGAACCCTCTTTCGGCATAACCCAATGACTTCCCGACATAACCCGTGGACCTTTTAACGGCATAACCTGAAAACCCTTTTTCGGTATAACCCGATAACCATTCACGGCATAACCCGTGGACCTTTAAACAGCATAACCCGTGAAACCTTCTCGGCATAACCCGATAACCATTTGCAGCATAACCTGTGGACCTTTAAACGGTATAACTCGATGATTTTCGGCATAACCCGGCCATTTCCCAACACAACTTTGATCCATTCACAAGGATACACAATCCTGATTTGACTGTTTAGATATGCGCCACAACTAACTCACAAAATATTCTTAGTGAAAACTGGGGCAGAGAAATTTCGTTCGTTTGTTTGACTTTGATGTCTTAAGCAGGTTGACCTCAAAATACAAGGCACAAGATGACTGATGAATAAAAAAAAGAGGAGAAAACAAGAAGAGAAGTCGAGCTTGAATATTAGAGCAAACAAAGGTGCGAACTGCTCGAAATCTGATTGAAGTCACAAGCCCCACCAATCCCATTTTGCTAAAAGCTGCAGAAAGAAACAAGCACCTACAACGTGCGAGCATCAAGATTTAAATCGAAGTCTACAGCAAAATCAGCTAAGGCTGAAGATCGAGATTTAAGAGAATTATAGATAGGAATCTTGTAACTCATAATTGATAAACATAGCTAGCTTAGTTTCGATTTTTCTTTTGGTGTAATAAGGAGGTCAGTAAGTAGCAGCAACAACAGTAACAACAAAGATCACAACTTCATAGTAGTCCCAGCTACCAAAACTTCCTGAACAATATGACCTGATTCCCTTTATAGCCGAGGATATGTAGGAGACCTTTTGAAGTAAAGGTTCGGTCAAATTTTTTGAAAAAAAAAATGCTTCTCACGGAGTGCTCAAACGGGCAAAAATCACTCTTATCCGCCCAATTGTCTTTGCACGAAAAACTCTTCGTGTGTACGCGCAAAGAGGGGTAGCTCTGAGCACATGATTATTGTCCTATAAGAGAAATACTCCTAAAGATTCAAAATAAAATAATTTTAGTTTGCTTGCAATTGTTGTGAATTTTGTGTTATTTTTCTTGTATTATTTGTATTTATCTATTCATATTTATTTGTTTAAATAAATAAAAATAAAAATATGTTGCATTTATATATAAAATTCAAGTTTATAATTAAGAATAATTAAGTTTGTTTTAAAAAAATATAAAATCACAAAAGTATGTTTTTTTGAATTTTTAGCATTTAATGTCCAAATTGTGCGATTTTATTTTAATTGACGTTTAATTTTGTGTGATAACTGTTATTAGGAGTTAATTAGTGTTCTTAAGATAATTTTGGTTTTTATAATTTAATCTTAGCATTTTTTTATTAATTCGTAATAAAAAAAAATTAAAAATAGAGAAGACAATTTCGGAATTGGGCCTCTTCCTAAATTTTAAATCCAGTCCCAAACCTATTCTACCCAACCCAAAACCCCATAACCCAAAATCTCATAACCCAAACCCATGACCCATGACCCATCCAGTATACTACTATACACTATTCAAAACAAACCCTAAACCTGAAACACAACACACGCACAAAAGCCTCCACCCTATCTTCCTCTCTTCTTCCTTCTTCTTCTTCACCCTACTCCCTCACCCCAGCCGCCCCCCACCTGGACAGCAGCCATAACCACCATCACAGCCAGCCACCATCATCACAACACCCCTACCCGTCAACTAACCTTCAAACCTTCAGACCAAACGACCACCCGCCAACCTCACAAACAACAGCAGCCATGAACGACCCCGTTGCCCAGTTCCCCATCGCCCAACTCTAACCAAATAATCACCGGCAACCCCCGTCCATGACCACTTTCACCTCACTGTCATCGACGAACTAGCCGTTCCTCCCCGCCGTCCCAACGTCATGCAACATCTGTTGTTCGTCGTCACAGTCCCCCCCCCCCCCCATTTTTTTCTTTTATATATATATCCTAGGTTTATATATATATATTTATATCTTATGTATATATTATCTATATATATATATATATATATATATATATATGTATGTATGTGTGTGTGTGTGTGTATCATTTTATGTATATTATATGTATATACGGGCAGCTTTATATATATGTATATATGTATATCCTAAAAACAGTATATGTTCGATTATTTTCTTACTGTTTTGTTTATCATGTTCTTAATTATTTCTTCATTTTTGCGCTTTAGTCATTTGTTTTGTTTAAGTTTTAATATAGAAATATTTTAGTTAATCACTTGAATCTCATGTTTTGATTATAATGTGGTTATATTTAATTTGAAGTTCAATTAATTATTGAGTCTTAGTAATTTGAATCTGTTTATTGTTGTGTTAAAATTTAGATAAGTTAGAAATTTGAATGTTTTGTTTGATCTTGTTAAGTTAAATCTGAATTTAGTAGTTGGAGTCTATTTGTTTGTTATAATTTTTTGTTATTGATGAATCTGAAAATAGTTTTGTTATGAATATTTGTTCAAAATAATTTCAGATTGATTCTCTTTGGTCTTCATTTAGTTTGAGTATTTTGATTAAATTTGATTAAGAATTGGTTGAAATTGCTATATTTTGGTTGATTGATTTAGGTGAATTGGTTATAGTTCATAAGGGTAGAATAGTAAATGCCAGTAATTTTGGGGGTATTTTGGTAATTAAAATTTGGACAATTATTTGAATTAAAGTATTCTGTCCACTAGTTGTTAAAGTATTGTTAAAAAATTAGAGTGGAAGACAAGACATGTTGTAGTGGTAGCTAAAGTATTAATAAAATAGTATAGTGGGAAACAAAACATAGTGTAGTGGTAATTAAAGTATAATTAAAATATAGTAGTGGATTGTGGGGCTCAAGAAAGTGGAGTATTTCATTTTCTTATTTAAATGTTATAGTGGTCTGTTTTTTTAATAAAGAGAAGATGACTTACTTATATATAGCAAGGAGTTAGATGATAAAAACAGAAGGGAAAATTAGGAAGAGAATTTGAGAGAGAAAAGATCAGAAGTAAGAACTAAAAGAAGATTAGAGATTGAGAGAAATTTTAAGAGTCAAGAGAGATCTGAAAAAGAAAAAAAAAATTTGAAGAAGAAAAGAGAGTTTCAATTTTAATTAACAAAGTTATATTCTCAAATTCATATTTTGGTTACTAGTTTTATTAAACTCTATTGTTGGGTTGTTCTACTTCCACTGTTGTTGTTGTTGCTGTTGCTGCGTTGCATAACTACTCTACTGATTTCCTTCTTCTTTTGCTTCCAATACAAGGTATATAACTGTAACCTTGGTAATATTGTAAGTTGAAATATATATGAAGAATGGAATTTTGAAATTTTAATTCCAATTTAATAAGGTGATTAAGTATTATATGTTTAAGTAACTGTCAAACTATTGGATAATTGGAATAAAAGTGTAACGACCAGGCCGGTCGTTTTTGAAATTTACGCCCTGATCCCCCATTTAATTGTTTCCCCAAGTTCATTTCTGCTATTGTAGTTTGCCGGGAGGTTCGGTTCTAGAATTTGGAGTGTTTTGGGACACTTAGTCCCTAAATGAGAGCTTTATAGTTGAAAAATGGCCCGTATTTGGAATAGTGTTAAAAAGACCTCAGAACGGAAACCTGATAGTTCCATTAGCTCCGCTAGGTGATTTCGGGGTAGGGAGCGCGCTCGGAATGTATTTTGGAGGTCTGTGGCTCAATTAGGCTTGAAAAGCCGAAGTTTGAAATTTTTGAAAATCCGATCGATAGGTGAGATTTTGATCTGGGAGTCAGAATTGAATTCCGACAGTTGTAGTAGCTTCTTTAGGTGATTTTGGATATGTCTGCAAATTTTCAGGAGTTCGGACATCGTTTGGTCGGGTTTTTTATAGCATGTAGGTTTTGTAAGTCTTGGTTGAAACTTAGGCTTGAATCCGTCTTGATTTGATGATTTTCATATTTAAGGGCGTGCTTTTATGATTGGAACAAGTTTGTATCATGTTTTGGGGTAGTTTGGTGGTTTTCGTTGGGGTCTCGGGGGCCTCGGGATGAATCCGGGAGTCCAAACGGACCATTTTTTGCCTAAATGAGGGATCATGTCTACTGTCATAAGTGCAGCAGACATTTACTCATCTCGATCGCAATAGCATTTATGCGATCGCATAGAGTACTGGAGAGATAAGGCAATTTTGCTCTTCGCGATCGCGAAAAGTGGGATGCGATCGCGTAAGGTCAGGACTGGGTTCAATGTGATCGCAGTAGACAGTGTCGCGATCGCGTAGTATTATTTAGCTGTGCATCGCGATCGCATAATGTCCCACGCGATCACGTAGAATGAAAATGAGGGCCTCTATAATTTTTTCATCGCGATCGCAAGCCAGGGGCTGTGATCGCAAGTAAAATCCCTGGCAGAAGGGTTAAGTTCAGAACATTTCATTCGCGAACCTTAAGTGTATTTCCTCCATTTTTGAGTTCTTTGAGAGCAAAGTGACGGGAATTGATAGGGATTTCATCGAAAAAATATTGGAGGTAAGTTTTATGGTCTAAATACACGATTTTATCATAGAATCCTCATTTAATTCACTGTAAATGGAAGGATTAATGGGGGATTTTTACCCTAAGCCTGGGCTATGGTAAATCGTCGATTTGACTGGGAAAACGAACTTCATTTTCAATAAAGTTTATATGGTTAGACTCGTGGGAGTATGAGGGTTCTGAAAACATTAAAATATTTCGATTCCGAGCCAATGGTTGCAGGGGTATTTTGGTTATTTCACCCATTTTCACACCATAGCTTTAATTTTATCATTGTAATTAGTTATTTGTGATGTTATTTACACTGTGTAATTGGTTTGACTAGATTCGGGCCACTCGGAGTCGGATACTCATGGCAAGGAAGTCGTTTCTTAGCGGTTTTGTACCGGAATTGAGGTAAGTGACTTGTCTAACCTTGCATGGGGGAACCTTCTCCCCTAGGATATTATGTGTTGATTTAAATTCCTTGTACGTGAAGTGACGGGCGTGTACTTGCGTAGATTGTTGGAAAACCAACTTACTTGAACTGTTCAAATCGTGTTATCCTTGATATTTAATTGGTTCAGTTGTAAGACTTATCTTATGATAGTTAGAAAAGCATGATTAGATAGGATTATTTGTCTAAGTGCCTACTTGTCTTTATTGAACTTCCTAGAACTTGTTGAGACTGGAATTGGTGAAAATTGTAGGTATGTATTTCATGTTTCTCTATATTTTTCCTCTTATTGATTGTGTTTGTGTTTGTGGACTGCGGGTTCAATTCCCGGAGATCCAAGGGTTGCGGGTTCGATTTCCGAAGACCCAGAGTTACTAAGATTCGGACTGCAGGTTCAATTCCTAGAGATCCTGAGATATTGAGATACGGACTGCGGGTTCAATTCCCGGAGATCCGAGGGCTGTGGGTTCGATTCCCGAAGACCCAAAAATATTGAAGTATGGACTACGGGTTCAATTCCCGAAGATCCTGAGTTGATGATTATAGAGAAGGAATGTGGGTTCAATTCCTGGAGATCCTGGACTTGTTGATTTGTATTTTTGTTGTGTTTGTTACTCTTTGTTAGCTTAATTGTAGACGGTTGCAGTATTTACTTTCTTGCTGTTATTTAAGTCTTATTCTTATTTGAAATGCTCGATATTATTATTATCATTATGTTATTATTTCTCGGTAGGGCCCTGACCTTCCTCGTCACTACTCCATCGAGGTTAGGCTTGGCACTTACCGAGTACCGCCGTGGTGTACTCATACTACTCTTTTGCACACTTTTGTTGTGCAGATCCAGGTACATCAGGTCAGACACATTTCAGGTAATCTAGCAGCACTTCAGGAGACTTAAGGTATGATCTGCTACGTCCGCGAATCCGGAGAGTCCCCTTCTATTCTCATTAGTGATATCAGTTATTTCCCTTATTTCCGTTGTATAGACATTCTTGATATATAGAGCCATAGTTGTACTCTTTCTTAGTATGTGTTGCCCGTGGGTTTCCGGGTCTTGGTAGTATGTTTTCTTCTGGTATTTGGCGAAGTGTATGTGCCGAGCGGCACTTATTACATTTCATTTACATTATTCAGCTGTTATAATAACTTTTGTTCATAAGAGTTGTACATTCCGCATCGTGTTAGACTTAACTAGTCGCGAAGACTAGGTACTGTCATGACAGGTTCACGATTGGTGAACTAGGGTCGTGACAAGTTGGTATCAGAGCTCTAGGTTAATAAGAGTCACGAGACACAGACCGGTTATTTGGTGTCTCGCTGATCGATACGGAGACGTCTGTATTTATCTGCGAGAGGCTATGTAACTGTTTAAGAAATTCTTCATTTCTTTTGGATTCCTTGTCGTGCGATATTTTGGCACTAAATCTAAACATGTGTTTTCTATTCTCTCATAGATGGTGTGGACACATGCTACTCGTGAGGATCAAGCACACGCACCCCCTACTACCGCCGCTAGAGGCAGGGGTCGTGGTAGCGGTCGAGGACGTGCCCGAGGTGCAGCCACAGCACCCGCGCGCGCTGCCGCTTAGGCACCACCGGTGGATCAGGTTGGAGCGCATGCACCTGGTACACCGACTACAGTTGCTACTACTCCAGCACTCCAGGAGACCCTATCCCAGTTAATGAGCATGTATACTACTTTAGCTCAGACGGGATTGCTTCCTCTCACTGCAGCAACATCTCATGCCGGGGGAGGGCCCCAGACTCCCGCAGCCGCTACAACTGAGTAGCGAGCACTCGTGGAGTAGGTTCCAGAGATTATTGTTATGCCTCCTGCCACCCCGGTACAGCCCGGAGGTGGGCCAGCTGCCTCCGAGGACAAGCAGCGTAGATTAGAAAGGTTCAAGAAATATGATCCTCCGGTGTTCAGTGGTTTAGCTACAGATGATGCATTGGGCTTTGTGGAGGAGTGTCATCGTATCCTCCGTAATATGGGGATAGTGGAGACCAGCAGGGTTTCCTTCACTGCTTTTCAGTTTCGTGGGGCCGCTTATGATTGGTGGCGCACGTATGAGTTGGATAGTCTAGATGAGTCTGCCTCGCTGACCTGGACGCAGTTTTCTGATATGTTTTTGAGGGGAGTTTGTTCCCCAGAGCCTTAGGGATACTTGGAGATCGTAGTTTGAGCGGTTGCGTCAGGGCTCCATGATAGTATCGGAGTATGCTATTAGTTTCACCCGTTTAGCCAAGCATGCACCGGCCTTGGTAGCCACGGTCCGAGAGAGAGTGCAGAGGTTTATAGAGGGCCTTATTGTAATGACTCGGCCGGTCATTTTTGAAATTTACGCCTCGATCCCCAATTTAACTGTTCCCCTAAGTTCATTTCTACTATTATGGTTTGCTGGGAGGGTCGGTTCTGGAATTTGGAGTGTTTTTGGACACTTAGTCCCTAAATGAGAGCTTTATAGTTGGAAAATGGCCCGTATTCAGAACAATGTTAAGATGACCTCGGAATGGAAATTCGATGGTTCCATTAGCTTCGTTAGGTGATTTCGGGGTTGGGAGCGCGTTCGGAATATATTTTGGAGGTCTGTAGCTCAATTAGGCTTGAAATGCCGAAGTTAGAAATTTTTGGAAATCCCATCAATAGGTGAGTTTATGATCCAGGAGTCGGAATGGAATTCCGACAGTTACAGTAGCTTCGTTAGGTGATTTTTGATATGTCTGCAAATTTTTAGGTCATTCGGACATCGTTTGGTTGGGTTTTCGATTGAATGTTTATTTCGGAAGTTTAGATGAAACCTTAGGCTTGAATCCGCTATAATTCGATGTTTTCTGTGTTTAAGGACATGTTTTTATGATTAGAACAAGTTCGTATCGTGTTTTGGAGTGTGTTGGTGGTTTTCGTTGGGGTACCGGGGGCTTCGGGGTGAATTCGGACCACCATCTGGGCATTTTGAGTCTTTGGAAATATGCAGAAAATTGCAGCAGCTGTGCAGAATGATTTTGTTCTCCGCGATCGTGGAGGTGGCCATGCGATCGCGTAAGGCCTTGTGGTAATGCATCGCGATCGCAAAGTCTTGTGTGCGATCGCGTAAGTCCAGAAATCAAAGCAATGCGATCGCGAGAGTAAGCATGCGATCGCGTAGGGTTATGGGCTAAAGCAGTGCGATCGCGTGAGGATGCCTGCGATCGCGTAAGGTTATTTGTCTGAAGCAGTGTGATCGTATGGGTTATGTAGCGATCGCGTAGGGTTAATTTGGAGCCTGGAAAATTTGTTCATCGCGATCGCGAGCCATTGGCTGCGATCACAGAGGGTCACCTGGCAGTCAGATATATTAAAATACTAGAACAGTGTTTTCGCGAACCCTTCACCCATAACCTCCATTTTTGAGTTCTAAGAGAAGATATTGACGGGAAATCGCTGGGAATTCATAGGGTATTCATCGGAGGTAAGTTTTATGTCCTAATTACAGTATTTTATCATGAAATCTTTGGGTATTCCTCTGTAAATGGGAGATTAAAGGGGGGTTTTAGCCCTAGGCCTAAATTTTGGTAAATCATGGATTTGAATGGGCAAACGGAGTTTGATTTTGGTAAATTTTATATGCATGGACTCGTGTTGAGATAGGGGATCCCAATATATAACTTTCATAATTTTTCGAGAAGCGTACCGAAAGTCGGGTCTGGGCTACTTGTGGTTTTTGGTGAATTTTGAATTGTTTCGATTGGGTAATGCCCAATTGGCCTAATTTGATGTATTTCTATTGATTTTTGATCAGATACTACACCTGTGGAGGTCGATATTCGTGGAAAGAGAGTTGTCTGGTTTTGTACCGGAGTCGGGGTAAGTGGCTTGTCTAACCTCGTGTGGGGGAACCTTCACCCCTAGGATATTATGTGATAATTTAAATGCCTTGTACGCGAGGTGACGGGTGTGTACATGCGCATGTTGTTGGAACTCACTTTACTTGAATTGTCCAATTCATGATATTCCTGTTCTTAGTTGATTAAATTGTGACATTTACCTTATATTCATTAGGAAAGCATGATTAGATAGGATTTATCTGTCTAATTGCCTAATTGTCTTACTTGAACTTCTTGATAATTGTTGGCACTGGTTTTGGTGAAGCTGTAGTTAAGCATATTATATTTTCTCTGTACGTTTCTTTTATTATTTGTGTTGGTGGACTGCGAGTTCGATTCCCGGAGATCTCAGGGCTGTGGGTTCGATTCCCAAAGACCTGGAGTGGTATTATTTGTGGACTGCGGGTTCGATTTCCGGATATCCAAGGGCTGCGGGTTCGATTCCCGGAGACCCGGAGTTTATTGATATATTTATTGAGATATGGACTGCGGGTTCGATTCCCAGAGATCTTGAGATATTGAGACACATCCTGAGATATTGAGATACGGGTTGCGGGTTTTGATATACGGGCTGCGGGTTCGATTCCCGGAGACCTAGAGATATTGATATTAGGGGGATTGCGGGTTAAATTCCCGTAGCTCCTGAGTTGTTGGATATAGAGAGGGATTGTGGGTTCAATTCCCACATGTCCTCGACTTATTGATTTGAGTTTACGTTGTGTTGGTTACTTGTTGTTAGATTAATTATAGATGGTTGTAGTAATTACTTATTTGTTGCTATTTCAGACTCATTCTTATTTAAAATTGCTTATTATTGTTGTTATCATTATGTTATTGTCTCTCAGTAAGGGCCCTGACCTTCCTCGTCACTACTCCATCGAGGTTAGGCTTGGCACTTACCGAGTACCGCCGTGGTGTACTCATGCTACTCTTCTGCACACTTTTGTTGTGCAGATCCAGGTACATCAGGACATGCTCATCTTAGGTTATTCAACAGTACATTCGGAGTCTCGAGGTCTGATCTACTACGTCCGCGGATCCGGAGAGCCTCCTTCTATTCTCATAGTGATAGTAGTTATTTTCCCTCATTTCGTTGTTTTTAGACATTTTTGATGTATAGAGCCACAGTTGTACTCTCTCCTTTTAGTCTGTGATACCCGTGGGATTCCGGGTCTTGGTGGTATACTATATGGTATGGTTGATGGGTGTATATGCCAAGCGGCATTGTTACATTCCTTTTTTTTCGTTTTTCCGCTATTTTTCTTATTTGACGTTCGTAAACTTGTATATTACGTATCGTGTTAGGCTTACCTAGTCGTGGAGACTAGGTTCCGTCATGACAGGTTCACGATTGGTGAACTAGGGTCGTTACAAGTTGGTATCAGAGCTCTAGGTTCATAGGAGTCACGGGACACAGACCGGTTACTTAGAGTCTCGCTGATCGATACGGAGACGTATGTATTTATCTACGAGAGGCTATGTAACTGTTTAGGAAACTCTTCATTTCTTTTGGAATCCTTGTCGTGCGACATTTTTGGCACCAAATCTAAACTTCTGCTTTATATTCTCTCACAGATGGTGAGGACACATTCTACTTGCGAGGATCAGGCACACGCGCGCCTATTGCCGCCGTCAGAGGTCGGGGCCGTGGTAGAGGATGAGGACGTGCCCGAGGTGCAGCTACAGCACCCGTGCGCGCTGCCTCTGAGGTGCCACCGGTGGATCCGGTTGGAGCGCAGGCACCTGGTACACCGACTACAACTGCTACTACTCCAGCACTACAGGAGACCCTGGCCCAGTTCATGAGTATGTATACCACTTTGGCTCAGGCAGGGTTGCTTCCTCTCACTGCGGCTATATCTCAGGCCGGGGGAGGGGCCCAGACTCCCGCAACCGCTACACCTGAGCAGTGAGTGCCAGTGGGACAGGTTCCAGAGATTATTGGTATGCCTCCTGCCACCCCAGTACGGCCCGGAGGTGGGCCAGCTGCCTCCGAGGACGAGCAACGTAGATTAGAGAGGTTCAAGAAATATGATCCTCCGGTGTTCAGTGGTTTGGCTTCAGATGATGCATTGGGATTTATAGAGGAGTGTCATCGCATCCTCCGTACTATGGGGATAGTGGAGACCAGTAGGGTTTCCTTCACTACTTTTCAGCTTCGTGGGTCCGCTTATGATTGGAGGCACACGTATGAGTTGGATAGTCAAGATGAGTCTGCCTCATTGACCTGGACGCCGTTTTCTGATATATTTTTAAGGGAGTTTGTTCCCCAAAGCCTTAGGGATTCTTGGCGATCAGAGTATGAGCGGTTGCGTTAGGGCTCCATGACAGTATTGGAGTATGCTATTAGTTTCACCCGTCTAGCCGGGCATGCACCGGCTTTGGTAGCCACGGTTCGGGAGAGAGTGCGGAGATTTATTGAGGGCCTTATTCTGCCGATCCGGTCCAGCATGTCGAGGGAGTTGGAAACGGATATACCTTATCAGCAAACGGTGAGCATTGCTAGGAGGATCGAGAGTATGCTCCCTAGAGAGCGGGGAGAGAGGGAGGCCAAGAGGTCTCGTGAGTCGGGCCATTTCTCTGGTGCCCGCACTTCAGCAGCCGGTCGTTTTGGCAGGGGTTATTCCGGTCGTCCAGTTCATTCAGCATTGCCAGCAGCCGGTAGTACTCCAGCTCTTCCAGCACCTCAGGAGCCTTATTATGCTCCCCCAGTTTCCAGTGCGCCTCCTGCGCGGGGTACCTCCATGGGTCAGACTAGTGGGGTTGAGGCCGGTCAGTCACAGCCACCGCGTCCTCCCAGAGCTTGTTTTGAGTGCGGGGATACTCGCCATCCGGTTAGGGAGTGCCCCAGGCGTAGGAGAGGAGCACCTCCACAGTCTTCGCAGCCTCAGCGTGGTTCACACGATCATCAGGCCATCATTCCAGCCCCAACTGCCACTCCACCGGCCCAGCGAGCTAGGGGCGGGGATCAAGGTGCCAGAGGCCGCCCTCGAGAGAGGGGTCAGGCCAGATTTTATGTTATTCCTGATTGCGCTGCAGCTGTTGCATCTGATTCTGTTATCATAGGTATTATTTTGGTTAGTCACAGAGAGACATCGGTTCTATTCGATCCTGGTTCCACTTTTTCATATATGTCCTCTTATTTTGCTTCACATCTGGGTGTGCCTCGAAATTCTTTGAGTGCCCTCATTTATGTTTCCACTCCGGTGGGAGATTCTTTGACTGTGGACTGTGTGTATTGGTCGTGCTTGGTTACTATCTGTGGTTTTGAGACCAGAGCGGATCTATTGTTGCTCGGGATGGTCGATTTTGATATTATTCTGGGCATAGACTGGTTTTCGCCCCATTATGCTATTCTTGATTGTCACGCCAAGACCGTGATGCTGGCTATGCCGGGCATTCCACGTATTGAGTGGAGTGGTACTCTAGATCACACCCCTAGCCGTGTTATTTCTTTTCTCAAAGCTCAGCGTGTGGTTGAGAAGGGGTGTGCTGCTTATCTAACTTATGTGCGGGATGTCGGTATTGACACTCCTTCTATTGATTCCGTTCCAGTGGTACGTGATTTCGCTGATGTATTTCCAGCTGATCTCCCGGGCATGCCGTCCGACAGAGATATTGATTTGTTGTCGGGCACTCAGCCCATTTCTATTCCATCGTACCGTATGGCCCCTCCGGAGTTGAAGGAGCTGAAGGATCAGTTACATGAGTTATTGGGTAAAGGTTTCATTCGACCCAGTGTTTCGCCTTGGGGTGCTCCTATGTTGTTTGTGAAGAAAAAGGACGGTTCTATGCGTATGTGTATTGACTATCGTCAGTTGAACAAAGTTACAGTGAAGAACCGGTATCCTTTACCACATATTGATGATTTGTTTGATCAGCTACAGGGTGCACAGGTGTTCTCTAAGATTGATTTTTGCTCTGGTTATCATCAGCTGAAGATTCGGGAGCCAGATATCCTGAAGACTGCCTTCAGGACTCGGTATGGTCACTATGAGTTCCTCGTGATGTCTTTTGGGCTGACTAATGCCCCAGCAGCCTTTATGCATTTGATGCACAGTGTGTTCAGGCCTTATCTGGACTTGTTCGTGATTGTTTTCATTGATGATATTCTAGTATATTCCCGGAGTCGGGAAGAGCACGAGCAGCATTTGAGGATAGTACTTCAGATTCTGAGGGAGAAGCAGCTATATGCCAAGTTCTCTAAATGTGAATTCTGGCTGAGTTCAGTGGCATTTCTAGGCCACGTGGTGTCGAGCGATGGTATTCAAGTGGATCCGAAGAAGGTAGAGGTCGTGCAAAGTTGGCCCAGGCCCTCCTCAGCTACCGAGATTCGCAGTTTCCTTGGTTTGGCGGGTTATTATCATCGTTTTGTAGAAGGGTTCTCTTCGATCACCGCACCTATGACGAGATTGACCCAAAAGGGTGCCCCTTTTCAGTGGACAGAGGAGTGTGAGGCGAGCTTTCAGAAGCTCAAGACAGCTTTGACTTCGGCCCCTATCTTGATGTTGCCTACGGGTTCGGGGTCCTATACAGTATATTGTGATGCCTCACGAGTTGGACTCGGTGCAGTATTGATGCAGGACGGTAGGGTGATTGCCTACGCGTCCAGACAGCTGAAGGTACATGAGAAGAACTACCATGTTCATGATCTGGAGCTAGCTGCCATTGTTCACGCCTTGAAGATTTGGCGTCATTACTTGTATGGGGTTCCTTGTGAGATCTACATTGATCACTGGAGCTTGCAGCACTTGCTTAAGCAGAAGGACCTGAATATGCGTCAGAGGAGATGGTTGGAGCTACTGAAGGACTATGGTATTACTATTCTCTATCATCCGGGCAAGGCTAATGTAGTTGCCGACGCCTTGAATTGTCGGGCAGAGAGTTTGGGAAGTTTGGCATATCTACCAGCTTCGGAAAGGCCTATGGCGATGGATGTTCAGGCGTTAGCCAGACAGTTTGTTAGACTAGATCTTTCAGACCCCAGCCGGGTTCTCGCCTGTGTGGTTTCTCGGTCTTCCCAATTTGACCGCATCACGAAGCGTTAGTTCGATGACCCTCACTTTCTTGTCCTCCGGGATAGAGTTCGGCGTGGTGATGCTCGAGATGTTACCATTGGGGATGATGTAGTTATGAGGATGCAGGGGCGTATTTGTGTGCCCAATGTAGATGATCTTCGAGAGCCGATTCTAGCAGAGGCCCATAGCTCGTGGTATTCCATCCATCCGGGTGCCGCAAAGATGTATCAGGACTTGAGATAGCATTACTGGTGGAGGCGGATGAAGAAGGATATAGTTGATTATGTTTCTAGATGCCTCAACTACCAGCAGGTGAAGTATGAGCATCAGCGTCCGGGTGGGTTAATGCAGCAGATTGAGATTCCAGAATGGAAATGGGAGCGCATCACCATGGACTTTGTATCTAGGCTTCCACGGACTATTAGGAAGTTTGATTCCATTTGGGTCATTGTGGATCGGCTGACCAAGTCCGCCCATTTAATATCGCTGAGCACTACTTATTCATCGGAGCAGCTGGCAGAGATCTACATCAGGGAGATAGTTCGGCTGCATGGTATTCCAGTTTCCATCATTTCAGATAGAGGCACTCAGTTTACTTCACGGTTCTGGAGAGCCGTGCAGCAGGAGTTAGGCACTCGGGAGGAGCTGAGCACAGCGTTTCACCCCCAGACTGATGGTCAGTCCGAGCGCACTATTCAGATTTTGGAGGATATGCTTCGTGCGTGCGTGATTGAGTTTGGAGGTTCATGGGATCATTTCTTGCCACTGGCGGAGTTTGCTTATAACAACAGCTACCAGTCTAGTATTTAGATGGCACCGTATGAGGCTCTATATGGTAGGAGGTGCAGGTCTCCCGTGGGTTGGTTCGAGCCGGACGAGGCCAGACTGCTAGGTACTGATATGGTCCAGGATGCAATGGACATGGTCAAGGTGATTCAGGACATACTTCGTGCAGCCCAGTCTAGACAAAAGAGTTATGCGGACAAGAAGGTCCGTGATGTGGCTTTTATGGTTGGCGAGCGGGTTCTGCTTCGAGTCTCGCCCATGAAGGGCGTTATGAGGTTTGGGAAGAAGGGGAAGCTGAGTCCTAGATTCATTGGTCCTTTTGAGATCTTGAGGCGTGTTGGGGAGGTTGCTTATGAGTTGGCCTTACCTCCCAGCCTAGCCGGAGTCCATCCCGTATTTCATGTCTCTATGCTCCGGAGATACCATGTGACCCGTCGCACGTGTTGGATTTCACTTCAGTTCAGCTAGACGAGGATCTATCTTATGTTGAGGAGCCGGTGGCCATTCTTGACAGGCAAATCAGAAAGCTAAGGTCAACGAACATCGCTTCAGTGATGGTCCAGTGGCGGGGTCAGCCGGCCGAGGAGGCGACTTGGGAGACCGAGCAGGATATGCGTGTGAGCACGTGATTTTTGCCTTTCGAGGTATATTTTCTATGCTCGTTTGAGGACGAACAAATCTTTTAAGTGTGGGAAGATGTAACGACCCGGCCGGTCGTTTTTGAAATTTACGCCCCGATCCCCAATTTAACTGTTCCCTTAAGTTCATTTCTGCTATTGTAGTTAGCTGGGAGGTTCGGTTCTGGAATTTGGAGTGTTTTGGGACACTTAGTCCCTAAATGAGAGCTTTATAGTTGGAAAATGGCCCGTATTCGGATTAGTGTTAAGACGACCTCGGAACGGAAATCTGATAGTTCCATTAGCTCCGTTAGGTGATTTCGGGGTTGGGAGCGCGTTCGGAATGTATTTTGGAGGTCTGTAGCTCAATTAGGCTTAAAATGCCGAAGTTGGAAATTTTTTGGCCAATCCGAACGATAGGTGAGATTTTGATCCGGGGTCGGAATGGAATTCCGATAATTTTTGTAGCTTCGTTATGTGATTTTGGATATGTCCGCAAATTTTCAGGTCATTCGGACGTCGTTTGGTCGAGTTTTTGATTGAATGTTGATTTCGGAAGTTTAGATGAAAACTTAGGCTTGAATCCACTATAATTTGATGTTTTCTGTGTCTAAGGACATGTATTTATGATTAGAACAAGTTCGTATCGTGTTTTGGAGTGTATTGGTGATTTTCGTTGGGGTCCCGGGGGCCTCGGGGTGAATTCGGACCACCATCCGGGCATTTTGAGTCTTTGGAAATATGCAGAAAATTGCAGTAGCTATGCAGAACGATTTCGTTCTCCGCGATCACGGAGGTGGCCATGCGATCGCGTAAGGCCTTGTGGTAATGCATCGCAATCGCGAAGTCTTGTGTGCGATCACGTAAGTCTGGAAATCAAAGCAATGCGATCGCGAGAGTAAGCATGCGATCGCTTAGGGTTGTGGGCTAAAGCAGTGCGATCGCGTGAGGATGCCTGCGATCGCATAAGGTTATTTGTCTGAAGCAGTGCGATCGCGTGGGTTATGTTGCGATCGCGTAGGGTTAATTTGGAGCCTGGAAAATTTTTTCATCGCGATCGCAGAGGGTCGCCTGGCAGTCAGATATATTAAAATACCAGAACAGTGTTTTCGCGAACCCTTCACCCATAACCTCCATTTTTGAGTCCTAAGAGAAGATATTGATGGGAAATCGCTGGGAATTCATCGGGTATTCGTCGGAGGTAAGTTTTATGGCCTAATTACAGTATTTTATCATGAAATCTTTGGGTATTTCTCTGTAAATGGGAGATTAAAAGGGGGTTTTAGCCCGAGACCTAAATTTTGGTAAATCGTCGATTTGAATGGGTAAACGGAGTTCGATTTTGGTAAATTTTATATGCATGGACTCGTGTTGAGATAGGGGACCCGAATATATAATTTTTGTAATTTTTTGAGAAGCGTACCAAAAGTCGAATTTGGGCAACTTGTGGTTTTTGGTGTATTTTGAATTGTTTCGATTGGGTAATGCCCAATTGGCCTAATTTGATGTATTTCTATTGATTTTTAATCAGGATACTACACCCGTTGAGGCCGATATTCGTGGCAAGAGAGTTGTCTCTTAGCGGTTTTGTACCGGAGTCGAGGTAAGTGTCTTGTCTAACCTCGTGTGGGGGAACCTTCACCCCAAGGATATTATGAGATAATTTAAATGCCTTGTACGCGAGGTGACGGGCGTGTACATGCGCAGGTTGTTGGAACTCACTTTACTTGAATTGTCCAATTCGTGATATTTCTGTTCGTAGTTGATTAAATTGTGACATTTAGCCGATATTCGTTAGGAAAGCATGATTAGATAGGATTTATCTGTCTAATTCCCTAATTGTCTTACTTAAACTTCTTGATAATTGTTGGCACTGGTTTTGGTGAAGTTGTAGTTAAGCATATTATATTTTCTCTGTGTGTTTCTTTTATTGTTTGTGTTGGTGGACTGCGGATTTGATTCCCGGAGATCCCAGGGTTGTGGGTTCGATTCCTAGAGACCCGTAGTGGTATTATTTTTGGACTGCAGGTTCGATTCCCGGAGATCCAAGGGCTGCGGGTTCGATTCCCGGAGACCCGGAGTTTATTGATATATTTATTAAGATATGGACTGCGGATTGAGATACGGACTACGGGTTCGATTCTCGGATATCCTGAGATGTTGAGATACGGGTTGCGGGTTCGATTCCCGGAGACCCGGAGATACTGATATTGGGATTGCGGGTTAAATTCCCGGAGATCCTGTGTTGTTGGATATAGAGAGGGACTGTGGGTTCAATTCCCACAGGTCCTGGAGTTGTTGATTTGAGTTTACGTTGTGTTGGTTACTTGTTGTTTGATTAGTTATAGACGGTTTCAGTAATTACTTATTTGTTGCTATTCAAGACTCATTCTTATTTAAACTTGCTTATTATTGTTATTATCATTATGTTATTATCTCTCGGTAGGGCCCTAACCTTCTTCGTCACTACTACATCGAGGTTTGGCTTGGCACTTACTGAGTACCGCCGTGGTGTACTCATGCTACTCTTCTGCACACTTTTGTTGTGCAGATCCAGGTACATCAGGATAGGCTCATCCTAGGTGATTCAGCAGCACATCCGGAGACTCGAGGTATGATCTGCTATGTCCGCGGATCTGGAGAGCCTCCTTCTATTCTCATAGTGATAGTAGTTATTTTCCCTCAATTTCATTGTTTTTAGACATTCTTGATGTATAGAGCCACAATTGTACTCTCTCCTTTTAGTATGTGTTACCCGTGGGATTTCGGGCCTTGGTGGTATGCTATATGGTATGGTTGATGGGTGTATATGCCAAGCGGCATTGTTACATTCCTTTTTTTTGTTCATCCACTATTTTTCTTATTTGATGTTCGTAAACTTGTATATTTCGTATCGTGTTAGGCTTACCTAGTCGCGGAGACTAGGTACCGTCATGACAGGTTCACGATTGGTGAACTAGGGTCGTGACACTTATTTCGCCGATCCGGTCCAGTATAGCTAAAGAGCTGGAGACAGGTGTACCGTATCAGTAGGCGGTGAGTATTGCCAGGCGGATCGAGAGTATGATCCCTGGAGAGTGAGGAGAGAGGGAGGCCAAGAGGTCTCGTGAGTCGGGTCATTTCTCTGGTGCCCGTACTTTAGCAGCCGGTCGTTTTGGTAGGGGTTATTCCGGTCGCCTAGTTCATTCAGCATTGCCAGCAGCTGGTAGTACTCCAACTCTTCCAGCACCTCAGGTTCCTTATTATGCTCCCCCAGTTTCCAATGCGCCTCCTGCGCGGGGTACCTCCAGGGGTCGGTCCAGCGGGGGAGAGGCCGGTCAATCACAGCCACCGCATCCTCCCAGAGCTTATTTTGAGTACGGGGATACTCGCCATCTGGTCAAGGAGTGCCCCAGGCGTAGGAGAGGAGCGCCCCTACAGACTTTGCAGCCTCAGCGTGGTCCACAGTGTCAGCATGCCATCGTTCCAGTCCCAGCTGCCCAGTCAGCCAGGGGCGGGGATCGGGGTGCTAGAGGACGCCCTCGAGAGAGGGGTCAGGCAAGATTTTATCCTATTCCTAATCGCGCTGTAGCTTTCCTCCGATTCTGTTATCGCAAGTATTATCTTGGTTAGTCACGGAGAGGCATCGGTTCTATTTGATCCTGGTTCTACTTTTTCATATGTGTCCTCTTATTTTGCTTCACATCTGGGTGTGCCTCGGGATTCTTTGAGTGCCCCCATTTATGTTTCTACTATGGTGGGAGATTCTTTGGTTGGGGACTGTGTGTATCGGTCGTGTTTGGTCACTATTTGTGGTTTTGAGACCAGAGCGGATCTATTGTTGCTCGGGATGGTCGATTTTGATATTATTCCGGGCATGGACTGGTTGTCACCCCATTATGCTATTCTTGATTGTCATGCCAAGACCGTGACGCTGGCTATGCCAGGCATTCCATGTATTGAGTAAAGTGGTACTCTAGATCACACCCCTAGCCGTGTTATTTCCTTTCTCAGAGCTCAGCGTATGGTTGAGAAGGGGTGTGCTACTTATCTAGCTTATGTGAGGGATGTCAGTGTTGACCCTCCTTCTATTGATTCCATCCCAGTGGTACGTGATTTCTCTGATGTATTTCCAGTTGATCTCTCGGGCATGCCGCCCAACAGAGATATTGATTTTGGTATTGACTTATTGTCGGGTACTTAGCCCATTTCTATTCCTCCGTACCGCATGGCTCCTCCTGAGTTGAAGAAGTTGAAGGATCATTTACAGGAGTTGTTGGGTAAGGGTTTCATTCGACCCAGTGTTTCTCCTTGGGGTTCTTCTGTGTTGTTTGTGAAGAAAAAGGACGGTTCTATATGTATGTGTATTGACTATCGTTAGTTGAACAAAGTTACAGTGAAGAACCGGTATCCTTTGCCACGTATTGATGACTTATTTGACCAACTACAGTGCACACAGGTGTTCTCCAAGATTGATTTGCGCTCTGGTTATCATCAGCTGAAGATTCAGGAGCCTGATATCCCGAAGACTGCCTTCAGGACTCGGTATGGTCACTACGAGTTTCTCGTTATGTCTTTCGGGATGACTAATGCCCCAGCAGCTTTTATGCATTTGATGCACAGTGTATTCAAGCCATATTTGGACTCATTTCGTGATTGTTTTCATTGATGATATTTTGGTAAATTCCCGGAGTTAGGAAGAGCACGAGCATCACCTGAGGATAGTGCTTCAGAATCTAAGGGAGAAGCAATTATATGCAAAGTTCTCTAAATGTGAATTTTAGCTGAGTTTAGTGGTATTTCTAGGCCACGTGGTGTCGAGTGACGGTATTTGAGCGGATCCGAGGAAGGTGGAGGCTGTGCAGAGTTGGTCCAAACCATCCTCAGCTACTAAGATTCGTAACTTCCTTGGCCTAATGGCTTATTACCGTCGTTTTGTAGAGGGATTCTCTTCGATCGCAACACCTATGACCAGGTTGACCCAAAAGGGTGCCCCTTTTCAGTGGACAGAGGAGTGTGAGGCGAGCTTTCAAAAGCTCAAGACAGATTTGACTTCGGCCCATATCTTGATGTTGCCTACCGGTTTGGGGTCCTATACGGTATATTGTGATGCCTCACGAGTTGGAATCGGTGCAGTATTGATGCAGGACGGTAGGGTGATTGCCTGCGCGTCCCGACAGCTAAAGGTACATGAAAAGAACTACCCTGTCCACGATCTTGAGCTAGCTGCCATTGTTCACGCCTTGATTATTTGGCGTCATTATTTGTATGGGGTTCCTGAGATTTACACTGATCATCGGAGCCTACAGCACTTGCTTAAGTAGAAGGACCTGAACATGCGTCAGAGAAGATGGTTGGAGCTGTTGAAGGACTATGATATTACTATTCTCTATCATCCGGGCAACGCCAATGTAGTTTCCGATGCCTTGAGTCACCGAGCGGAGAGTTTGGGGAGTTTGGCATATCTACCAGCTTCGGAGAGGCCTATGCCGATGGATGTTCAAGCTTTAGCCAGGCAGTTTGTTAGACTGGATCTTTCAGAGCCCAGCCGGGTTCTGGCCTGTGTGGTTTCTTGGTCTTCTCTATTTGATCAATTAGGGAGCGTCAGTTCAACGACCCTCATTTTCTTGTCCTCCAGGATAGAGTTCGGCGTGGTAATGCTTGAGATGTTACCATCGGGGATGATGGAGTGATGAGGATGCAGGGGCGTATCTGTGTGCCCAATGTAGATGATCTTCGAGAGCTGATTCTAGCAGAGGCCCATAGCTCGCGGTATTCCATCTATCCGGGTGCCGCGAAGATGTATCAGGACTTGAGACAACATTACTAGTGGAGGCAGATGAATAGAGATATAGTTGATTATGTTTCTAGGTGCCTCAACTGCCAACAAGTAAAGTATGAGCATCAGCATTCGGGTGGGTTAATGCGGCAGATTGAGATTTCCGAGTGGAAATAGGAGTGCATCACCATGGACTTTGTATCTGGACTTCCACGGACTATGAGGAAGTTTGATTCCATTTGGGTCATTGTGGATCAGCTGACCAAGTTCGCCCATTTCATACTTGTGTGCACCACTTACTCATCGGAGCGGCTGGCGGAGATCTACATCAGGGAGATAGTTCGGCTGCATGGTATTCTAGTTTCCATCATTTCAGATAGAGGCACTCAGTTCACTTCACGGTTCTAGAGAGCCATACAGCAGGAGTTAGGTACTCGGGTGGAGCTGAGCACAGCATTTCACCACCAGACTGATAGGCAGTTCGAGCGCACTATTCGGATTTTAGAGGATATGCTCCGTGCGTGCGTGATTGAGTTTGGAGGTTCATGGGATCACTTCTTGCCACTGGCGGAGTTTGCTTATAACAACAACTACCAGTCTAGTATTCAGATGGCACCGTATGAGGCCCTATATGGTAGGAGGTGCAGAACTCCCGTGGGTTGGTTCGAGTCGGGCGAGGCCAGGCTGCTAGGTACTGAGATGGTCCAGGATGCAATGGACAAGGTCAAGGTGATTCAAGACAGACTCCGTGCAGCCCACTCTAGGCAGAAGAGTTATGCGGACAAGAAGGTCCGCGATGTGGCTTTTATGGTTGGCGAGCGGGTTCTACTACGGGTCTCGCCCATAAAGGGCGTCATGAGGTTTGGGAAGAAGGGGAAGCTGAGTCCGAGATTCATTGGCCCTTTCGAGATTTTGAGGCGTATTAGGGAGGTTGCTTATGAGCTGGCCTTACCTCCCAGCCTAGCCGGAGTCCAACCCGTATTTCATGTCTCTATTCTCCGGAGATACCATGGCGACCCGTCGTACGTGTTGGATTTCACTTCCGTTCAGCTAGACGAGGATCTGTCTTATGTTGAGGAGCTAGTGGCCATTCTGGACAGGCAAATCAGGAAGCTAAGGTCAAAGAACATCGCTTCAGTAAAGGTTCAGTGGCGGGGTCAGCCGGTCGAGGAGGCGACTTGGGAGACCGAGTAGGATATGCGCAGCTAGTACTCTCATCTCTTCACCACTCCAGGTATGTTTTCTATGCTCGTTCGAGGACGAACGAATCTTTTAAGTGTGGGAAGATGTAACGACTCGGCCGTTCATTTGTGAAATTTACGCCGCGATCCCCAATTTAACTGTTCCCCCAAGTTCATTTCTGCTATTGTAGTTTGCCGGGAGGTTCGGTTCTAGAATTTGGAGTGTTTTAGGACACTTAGTCCCTAAATGAGAGCTTTATAGTTGAAAAATGGCCCGTATTCGAAATAGTGTTAAGATGACCTCGAAACGGAAATCATATGTTTCCATTAGCTCCATTAGGTGATTTCGGGGTTGGGAGCATGCTCAGAATGTATTTTGGAGGTCTGTAGCTCAATTAGGCTTGAAATGCCGAAGTTTGAAATTTTTGGAAATCCGATCGATAGGTGACAATTTGACCCGGGAGTCGGAATGGAATTTCGACAGTTGCACTAGCTTCGTTAGATGATTTTGGATATGTCTGCAAATTTTCAGGACATTCGGACATCGTTTGGTCGGGTTTTTGATAACATGTAGGTTTCGGAAGTCTTGGTTGAAACTTAGGCTTGAATCCGCCTTGATTTGATGATTTCCGTGTTTAAGGGCGTGCTTTTATGATTGGAACAAGTTCGTATCATGTTTTGGGGTAGGTTGGTGGTTTTTGTTGGGGTCCCGGGGTCCTCGGGATGAATTTGGGGGGTCCAAACGGACCATTTTTGGCTTAAATGAGGGATCAGGTCTGCTGTCATAAGTGCAGCAGACATTTACTCATCGTGATCACAATAGCATTTACGCGATCGCATAGAGTACTGGAGAGCTCAGGAAATTTTGCTCTTCGCGATCGCGAAGAGTGGGATGCGATCTCGTAAGGTCAGGACTGGGTTCAATGCGATCGGAGTAGACAGTGTCGCGATCGCGTAGTATTATTTAGCTGTGCATCGCGATCGCATAAGGTCCCACACAATTGCGTAGAAGGAAAATGAGGGCCTATATAATTTGTTCATCACGATCGCAAGCCAGGGGCTGCGATCGCATAGAAGTAAAATCCCTGGCAGAAGGGTTAAGTTCAAAAGATTTCATTCGCGAACCTTAAGTGTATTTCCTCCATTTTTGAGTTCTTTGAGAGCAAAGTGACGGGAAATGAAGGGGATTTCATCGGGAAAACATTGGAGGAAAGTTTTATGGTCTAAATACATGATTTTATCATAGAATCTTCATTTAATTCACTGTAAATGGAAGGATTAATGAGGGATTTTTGCCCTAAGCCCGGGCTATGGTAAATGA